>VZSE01000128.1:2340-73806 GCA_013398275.1 Promerops cafer
CCGGGCCGGGCGGGGCGCGGCACCCCCGGCTGGGCCTCCCGGGAAGTCCCGCTGCTCCGCTTGGCCGCACACGGAGCTGCCGGCGGGCGGTGCCGCGGGGGATGCCGGGCTGAGCTCGCTGGTCCCTGCCTGGGAGGGGTCCCCGCTGCTGGGGGGTGGCACAGCCCTGCACGGGCGGGATTCCCCCCGCCCGTAGGGAACACAATTGAATGCTGTCTCTGCCTTGTTTCAGCTCAGTGAATCTCATTTAAAACGCCTGTTTTCACTTCGGTGTGTTTTCTGTTGATATGATTTTTGTTAATTATTGAGGTTTAATTTTCTTTCAACAGTGCTTTGCACTGGGCATATCTCATGGTAACTAAGCAGCACTCTGTGGGAGATGGCAATCTTGGCAAAGCCCTTATTGGATATATAAGGAGAAATCCTTGCTCTTCCTAATTTTTCAGATTTTACTGAGATGATGAGGGCGCTGGGGTATCCTCGACTCATATCCATGGAGAATTTCCACACCCCAAACTTCATGCTTGTGTCAGAAGTGCTGCTGTGGCTGGTGAAAAGGTTGGTGATGAGGCCAACAAATTTTGGGCTTATACTGAGATGCGGGGAGTGTGCTTGGGAACTCATGGTGTGCTGTGAAATAAGGGAACTCAGTGGTATTTAGTCATTCTTTGACTCTGCTCTTCTAAATACCAGATAGAAATGTGGTAGTTTGCAGGTTTTTAGCTTAATGACACAGCCTGGAGTAGCAAACCAGTGACTCAGTGCTGGCAGAGGTTGCACCCTGACTGTGGGCACACTCATTCAAAAGTAGCCTTACCTCTCTCACATATTCTCCAATTTCCACAGCCATCCTGTCCATGTCTGACCTTTTATCCAAACGGTGATCTGTTGTGGGAACTTCACCAAAATCCAGCCAGTTCTTGCGTTGTTGCTACAGCTGTTGGCTCAGCCTGGTATTGTCCTGCATCCACAACATGTTTAAAAGAAATAAAGTGGTTTGGTTCTAATCTACCACTGTTCAGTGGCAGTTTTACACCCACTTAACGCATTGACAGACTTTGGTTAAATATTTCTGGATCTTGAAGTGTTATTTGAATTATATGCTATCTTCTCTCTCCTGCTTAAGTGTAAAATTAAGGGGTTTTTTTTAAGATGATAAGGTAAAACATTATAATTGAAACCAATATTGACCAGTTTGTCTGATTGCTATTTTTTGGCCTGGATTAATAATTAATATCCATTAAGTTTAATTACCAAGTCGTTAGAAATTTACTGAATATTCTTGCAGTTGTAATGAAATAGGGATATACTCACAACCATTCAAAATTACTTGGATTAAGTTGCCTAAAAGTCTTTAAAATGCTGCTGTTACACCGAGGGTCCAAATCACTGAATTTCCTTTCATTCTTCCCTGGTTCCTGCTGACTGGCCACTTCTAGAAGTTTCTGCATCTCACTCATGTTTTTTTTAAGCACTTCACAGATTTCAGTTTGTTTTTCTATAAGTTTCCTTTACTTGTGAAAGGAGTATATTTGAAATGATGTCTGGGTATGAACTTGTGCAGTGTGTCAGGTTTTACAGCTCTTGCAGTTTGTACAAACCCACTGTGTGCATTCCAGGCTCTGGATGCCTGGATGCATCAGGAATTATTTATTTTCCAGTCTTGTCCGTGCTTACTTTGTGTTTGGTTTTTGCCTCAGATGAACCAGGCTCTTTAATGTTGCCAGAACCTTGTTCTCATCTCCAGCTGTTGTTTGCACAGGTATGAACCTCAGAGTGACATTCCTGGGGATGTGGAGACAGAGCAGGACCGAGTTTTCTTCATTAAGGCCGTGGCTCAGTTCATGGTGAGTCTGCCCAGGAGCTGTGCTTGGGCTGAAATCCTGAAAATCTGAAATCCTGCTTCCATGGCAGCTTTAGAGCTTTCTCTCTTAACCCCACAGTTTCCGTGCAAGGGGTGGCTGAGTTTGTGTTGCATCCTGGTGCTGCTTTATCCCTGGAAGTGTCCGAGGCCAGGTTAGACAGGGCTTGGAGCAGCCTGGCATAGTGGAAGGTGTCCCTGTCCCCCTGTGGCAGGGGATGGAACTGGATGAGCTTTAAGTTCCCTTCCAACCCAAACCATTCCATGATTCTGTGATCCTGTGTGTTGTGCTGCTGGAAATTTGAAGAGGCCAGGACATGCTGCTACTGACATTCTGTACTTCTCTCTGCAGAACTGGGATTAAATACAATATTGGGATCTAAACTGGGATCTAAAACAATATTGATCCTTATGTCTAATTTATAAAAGGTAACAGTGGAAGACACAGCTGTAGATGGGAAATGTTTTTAAACCATTTAAATTGTTTTAGAAGAGATCCTACCATGGTTATTGCTAACTTTGGATGCCTGATTCTTTTCTGTGCTTGAATTATCATAACTTCTGGTGTTTTCATTATAATATAGAATCATATATTGGTTGTATGAGATTTCCCATAGATCAAGGCATGTGGTTTTTCTCAGATCAATTCTCTTATGCATGAGCGTATTTGGATTGGGCCATCAAACTTTTTATTCTTTTGGAATAAAATAACATTGTCCTTCATAAAATTCATGTTATTTGGAAGCAGTGTGAGCCTTTGATGTTATCACACACTTAGATTAACACTCTTCATTATGTGAAAAGAACTTTCTGGGGCTGCAGATGGATCTAGAAGCAATGGACATTTTTATGCTAATACTAAAGATGAATTACAATACTTTTTAAAAAATGTTAAAACATACTACAGTGTCATTTTAACAATATTTCCCTTGTCATTTGTGAATAGTGTGCACCATAAATTCTCTTAATTCTTAATTTTGCCATGTTCAGAGCAGGGTACATTCCTGTACATATTAGAATGTGCTTTTGAGCCCTGAAGCATCATGAGATGGAGTGAACAGGTCTGTTTTGTTTGGAAGGGTTTCCCCCTCCAAGCACAAGTGTGGAAGCAGAAATAATGTAATGCTTTTCAATAGCTGATTTCATGTCAGAAATCCCAACGGTTTTGGAGAATTACATAATATGATTCAGAAAATGAAATTAATGGAAATTACTTTCATCATCCTGTACTTCGTCTCAGTTAATATTACAAGTTAATGTGGGGATTATTGTAGGTTTTCAGCATTTTCAGGATGAGAGAAGCTTGTAGACATTTCCTTAATAATTCACTGTCCATGCAATCCACAATTATCTTCCCCAGGAGTTAATGTCTTTATGCATCTGTGGGCAGATGGGAGATGTGATGGAGACAGAATTGTCTCAGAAGAGAATGTCAGGACAGATCCATCACCAGGGAATGTAACTGGAGTTTTGCTCTGCTTTACTGAACAAGGAGTGAGGAGGTGTTAATTTTCCACACAAATTAGCTACTACTGCTCTGTGTTCCTGGCAGTTAGAGAACTTACCAAATGTCTCCTTCCCAGACCCAAAAGTTCTGCAGTGCCTGCAAGGTTGCCTTAGGTGGGTTTTTAATCAATTCCCCCCCTAAAGCAGCCATGATCAGTGGGGGCTCAATAACTGGCTCCTGCTTAAACCCACTTGGATCCAAATTTGAAGTAGAGTGCAACAAAAACCCTCCAATGAGTTCATCTCATAGAAATTCATTCATGAAAAAAAACTCAGCAACCCAGGGGCACAAAACCTTTTGCAAGAGTCAGACATCACAGAAAGTTTGGCTTCATGATATTAATAAAGCAGATTGTAAAGTTAAGCAAATTTTCTGGCTGTTGCTGCCATTCTTGTTGTATGTTTATATTTTTTTGGTTGCATTTTAACCATCTGATCTTCAGAATAAATAGCTGTGGTTTTTAATGATTCTGTAAAACTAGAAGTGTTACAGAATAAAACAACAAATCAAACAGGTGAGTGTCTCAAACATGAAGTGATGGAGGTGCTTTTCCAAACACGAAGTTGTCTTCTTGACTCCACAGAGCCATTGTGCCAGTCTGAAAAATGTATATACTTGTCTATGTAGTTTTTCTCTTTTTAAGTAGCCTTTGAATGAAAAACCCTTTTTTTTCTCTTACTAGACATTGATTTTACTCTCTTGAGGGTGAACGGAGCTGAAATTAGAACTTCTGTCTTGAACAACATCCTTTATAATTAAATACATCAGTCCCCTTTGGATAGGGGATGTTTAACAGAGTCTGTCAATTTAATGACCACTTCTCCTAAAATGGAATACTTGCTGTTTCTGCCATTAATTTTTTAGATTGCTTCCACTGCAAGGGAAGGGAGGTGAACATATCTGGTTTTTCACTTTGTGCCTTGGCTCATTTGAGGTCATTCTGAGACCAACATTTCAGAAGCAATTAGGGATTTTTTGTACTGTGAGTCTCATATTCCCCTGGCTCAGGATGCACAACATCAGGAGCCTGTTCTGAAGTTTGGGCTTCCATTTTCAGGAATCACAGAAGATCTTGAGTTGGGACCTTGAGCTCTGGCAGCCTCGGGGCTGTGCCCATTCCCTGGCGAGCCTGTTCAGTGCCCAGCACCCTCTGGGGGAAGGACCTTTTCCTGAGATCCAGCCTGACCCTCTCCTAACACAACTCCAGCCATTCCCTGGGTCCTGTCTCTGCAAACAGACACAAAGAGTCATTTTGCTCTGCTGGGTTGAGATTTTGGGATGAGAGAGGCAAGAGGAAAATACTTATTGGAAATTAAAATCTGATTTTAAAGTCACAAAGTCTTGACAAAATACACCTGAATAAACATGGGCCAACATGCATTTGCTTTGTTTCTTTGGAAAAGCTGGAGCCAAATCCATGGTATGAAATGTGGTGCTTTCTCTCTTTCGTTTCACAGGATTTTTTTCTTCAGTCCAATATTCAGTGAGGCTCAATGCAGATCTTATAATTGCATTGTACCAAATATTGTAATATCTGAGTCTCTTCCCCCAGCTTGAAGATCCTGCTCTCTCAGAGCCTGAGGGAATGTGAATTCCTTCCAGGAACACTGTAAAACCAAAGCTGTGTAATACCACTAGTGACTCATGGATAGGCTCTAGCTGCTACAGCATTCCCAAAGGAGAAACATTTCAGCAGAAGTTTCACCTTAAAAATATACTGAAAAGAAGATGTTAAGTCACTTCTGTGCTTCATGTGTCATTTTTCAGCTTAATTTTTAGATTCGTAGCTGGTGATAAATTTTTTTTTTGCTTCCTTGTTTAGTTACTCTACCACAAAGACTCCCTCAAAGTTTAATCTGAAATTTGTGGTCGGCTCCTTGTGGCTATTCATTTATAATATAAACTTACCAGGAATTTCAAGAACAACATTTGTGTCATTTATGTGATAGATAGTAATTTCCCCCCCTTCATTATTTTGAAGCACAAAAAGATAATATTAGAATTTTTAGTATTTTTTTTCCTTATTGTTCTGTCTGTACCTTTCAGAGCTGGGAGGCAAGGGAATAAAATCACTAATATCATAGCAGGGGAAAAATTGAGAGAAACAATAAAACATTTGGAAGGTGCTGCTGGAAGAGAAGACAGTTAAATTAGGATAACTGATTTTATTCTTGCAACTCATTAAGGGTGAAATTTACCTCTCTGCAGTATCATCACAAGACCTGGGCAGCACTTACTTTCCACTTAAACTTAATTTGAATTTAAGTGGTGCATAGGGTTTTTGCTGATCTTTATTCAGGGAAGAAATAATGATAGTTTGAGGGTTTTTCTGCAAACGTTCTGACATGCAGAAAGTGCACAACTTTCAGAAAAATTTCTTCTAGAAATACCAGTATTATGATAAGGCAAACTGGGTGTCCAAACAGGAGGAATTATTCTGTCCAGCAGAGCCTGGTGCCCCCAAAAAAAGAGCTTTGCACGCAGATTTTGTTCTTTGTGACTGCTAAATTCCTTCTTTCTTGCCCAAGGCTACCAAGGCTCACATCAGGCTGAACACGAAGAAGCTGTACCAGGCCGACGGATACGCGGTGAAGGAGCTGCTCAAGGTCACCTCGGTGCTCTACGGGGCCATGAACACCCAGGGAGGGGAGCGTGCAGAGCTCCCCGAGGAGGACAGCACCAAGTTCAAGTTTGATCTGGGCTCAAAAGTAAGCAAAACAGGCACTCTTGTGTTCACTTGGGAAAAACTCATCTGTTTTCTAGCTGAAATTTAAGAGGAGAATGTTCTTGCAAGGCAGTAGGCAGGGTTTGAAGTCAGACTTTAAGTAGGTGAGGTTCTATGACTCTGTGATTTGTTTTAATCTCTGAATTCTCAACTAGAAGCATAATACAAGGCAACAGTGGCACAAAATTGGTTCTCTTTGTATTGAAATCCTGTTGACACCGTAGAAATATTGGAGTAGGCTGGAATAAAGATTATTTTCTACCTACTAAACTTTTGCAACAGAAGGAGCTTGCAAAATACTGACTGGAAGTTGATTTTCAGACCATTTGCATTGAAAGAAAGGGAAATCTTCCTGTGACCCTAACAGACATCAAAGCTGTTCAAGCCCTTAAAATAAAAGCCATCTCTAGATGTTTTAAAAGCACCTTCTCTAAATATTAAAAAAATAATAATAACCCAGCACTTTGCTAAATAAGAGGAATTTCTGTTACTACTTCTGTGAAAGATGTCCCTGCCCATGGCAGGGGTGGGACTGGATAGGCTTTAGGATCTCTTCCCACACAAACCATTCTATGATTCTCTGTTCCTGTGATTCTTGAGAAAATGGCAGACCTCCAAGTCATTCTCCTCTGTGTAAGTCTGATGTGTCTCTCTGAAAAAATTACAAAAAACCACTCGGTAGGTGCTCAAAAGTTCATTACTTCCATTGCAGGCAGGTCCTGTTCCTTTTGGTATATGAAGTTTTTACTTCTGCTTATGAAAAAGGTGATGTTTCCCTTTGTCCTGGGCAGCACATGAACCAACAGCTGGCTGAGCCACAGTTCTGAGGAGATTTGTGGGGGGGTTTTCCTTGGCCTAAAGTATTTGGGGTTTCACTCAGAAACCTGTACCTGACAGACCCTCACCTGGACTGTTTCAAAGCCAAGAGAGACTCTGTCCACTCTGATTCTAGTGCACAACCTCTGGCAGAGTTTAGACCTCCAGTGCAGTTTTGACATCAAAATGAGAAATACCATGGATATTCTTGTAATGTTGGGGATTCTCCTGCTATTCAGTGCTGTTGCTGTGTTCCCAGATTGCTGACTTGAAGGCAGCTAGGCAGCTTGCTTCTGAAATCACCTCCAAAGGAGCAGTCCTGTATGACTTACTTGGCAAAGAGGTGGAACTGAGGGTAAGTACACACTGGAGAGTGTGGAAAAACTTGTGTTCACTGGGTGCCTCAAAGGTAAAAAGGGAAAAAAGTCTCCATTTTTATTAATGTCTGCCTCTGACATGAATATTCTGTGAGTTTGAAGGAATGGGCCTGACAGTTTGCATTTCCTTCCTACTCCTGCAAGGCAGCCTGAGAGAACAGCTTGGCATTTTCTCTTCAGCAGAAAACTGAAATACTCTCTGTTTGGAAATACATGTGCAGGCTGCAATGGTGGGGATGGATGTTCTAACAGATAAATGATGAATGCTGTTAGTTTTCCAAGGGCAATGCTCATTATTTCTGTGGCAGGAGCTGGAGGCATCACAGCCTGCAGGGTACATGTTCTTCAGCTTAGCTGGAGAAGTGAAGAAGGAAAATCAAAAGCTGTTGTATGAAGTCAGTGCACACTGCCAGGAAGTCTTGCCATTATTTTCTTCAGTGCCTTTATCTGCAATGCTGGAGGTTCTTCATTTTCTGAAGAGGAGGGAGACCCTGCATGGTGTTGGAAAGGTTCAGATGTCTAAGCTGTAGGGAGTGCACCCTTAAGAGCTGTAAACTCTAAGCCTTGACAGTTACTGCTCCCAGATCCTTGTTTGGTGGAGTACAGGTGTTTCAAAGGGTGGATGATACCCTGGGAAGTTCCTCCATGGAACACTGCCTTTCCTGCTGGATCCATGCATCACTGTGGGGTGCAGGGTGTTAATATTTCAATAGAGAGGGAGAAGTGATAATCCAGTTTAACTCAACATGAACCAGTGTCACAGAACTGTTAATCAGTTACTTCTCCTCTTGCACTCTGCCTAATTTCTTGGCTTTGAAGGAGTTTTCACACAGCTGCTGGGTGATGTGCTAATATTTGCTTTACTGGAGCATTGGACCCTTTTGCTCTGAGTACAGCATCCCTGTAACTCTGCTAAAAGTCAAATATAGATCAGTTCAGGCATTTTTAAAAGTACTCAAGCATTCGTTTGAATTGGGTGTTGTTTAGTCACTTGAAATCACCACTTAGAGGGCACCAAGTTTAGAACTGGGCCCTGGAAAAGCACCAGGCACAAGTGCAGTGTGCTGAAAGCCTGAGCTGAAAAAGGAGGAGATGAGTGAGAAAGTGCTTCAGTGCAGCCACTTCTCAGTGGGGCCATTAAGAACTTTGGAGGGGGAGCCTGCTTAGAGGTGCCATTTCTAAAAGGACTTGATTTCTTAGAGAGAGCAATGAGCCCATGTTCCTTATGGCTGAGTATACAGGATGGGGCCAACTAATCCTGTCCAGGTGCACAGGTTGTGATTTGCAAAAAGGTTTGGCAGATGGAACTTGTTGTCTTTAGGAAATGCTATCCTGGGAAAGGTGACCTTCTGTGCCATTAGCTCTGAGTGCATTGCCTAAAGGCAGCAGGGGACAATGACAGCGCAGGGAGAGCTTCCAGAGACCTGCAGAAGATGCTTTTGAGCACTGTTCCTTATGATTTAGGGCTAGTTCCAAGGTTTTTCAGTGATTTGTTAAACCTGAAGGACCCATTTTTGGCTGGCATGTTAAATGTCAAGTTTGGTACATGCAACAACATTTTGCGTGTAGCAAAGCAAACAGGTTTCAGGTTAAAAGTCAGGAGGTTGCAGGAGCCAATTTGGGAGTGGAATTTGTACTTTTTAATTATCAGCCCCCAAATCTGCCTTTCACTTGAAGTATGACATTTGCCCATCACAGGAGAGGCTTAGAGCCAAACACTGCTGGGTTTTTCCATCACTGTTGGGTCTGGGGTTCTTGTCAGTGCTGAGGGCAGTCAGGAATTGCCCTTCATCATCTGCCACATCCTCCCTGGATCCTTCATGGGGAGGTGCTCAGGAGACCTCAGAAATGGCATCCTCTGCCCTTCCCACCCCATTCCAGGTGGGGAAGAATTGAAGTTCATTCTGGCTTTGGATGGGGAGTAGAGCTTTGCTGGTAGACACCAAATTAGTTGCCATTAAACCAAGATTACTTTTATTGCTTTTTAATGTGCAGATTATTGATTTCCATTGGTTATTTTCTTTTGGCAGTGCCTGGCTAATTAATGCTCACACTAACTGGCACTGCCAGAGGGTTTGTGCTGTTGAAGGGCAGGGGAGCAGTGTCGTTTAGTTTTTTTATTCCACTTTATCTCCTGAAACCTGTTGCATGTGCTGAAATCTATCAACAGCTGTCATAGTGTTTCAAGGAATTTGAAAACATGGGATTTTATGTTCCCTGAACCTCTTTTCTCTTTCTTTTTCCAATCCATTCATTTCCAAATATTTAAATAAAAGCTCTTCCTACCTAAGCTTCAACAGGCTGATGATAAATCTTATTTCTATCCTAAGTGAAGATGGCTTCATTTTCCAGGAACTATAAAGGAAATGCCAGCATTTGGCACTAATGGGTTGACTAGATCTGTTTTCATAGTCTGAGCAGCTTTTGGGGAAAGATCACTGGGGAAAAGTGAAGTAAAACTCATTATTTCGTTTGGAAATGTTGACTCTAATTTGCTTCACAACCTTTATCTTCTTTGTTGGAGCATTTTGTACATAATTTGTATAGATACTGTGTGGAAAAGCTTCATACATTAGATAAATTTCATTGCTCCAAGTCATGAAACAATTTTTTAAATAAATTACTTTCTGAATGTAAGCAAATTTCTGCTAGAGAAGAATTTAGGGGAATGGTTCCTTTAGATTTATTGGAGGTAGAGAGTGCTGTAAATGTATGTACATATTTTTGGGGAAGAGTTGAGGTATGATTTCTTCGAAATGTGGTTCTGTGCCTTTCTGAAGCCTTTGCAAATACCTTATTCCCTGACTGAATATACAGTTCTTCTGTATATTTAAACTGCTTCCCAAGTTAATCTGTAATGCTAAAAAAGAATCTTTAACAACAGAGGAAGAAACAAAACCTACAGGGTGTGCTGAATTCAGACTATGGTGTTGTTAATTTATGTGGGAGAAAAAATCCCAAACAACCCCCAAAGCTGTATTGTCAGATGAAAATCCCTAATACAATTACTGAGTTCTATGGAAGCTGTGTTGTTTCTAGCCCAGCTGTGGATGAGCACAGTGCAGGTTACTGGTTATGTGTCAGTGCTGGAGACACAGAATTTTTATTTTAAAACACATTTAAGCATTACATTTGGAAGGTAATTTGCAGCTTCCAGTCTTGCTGGTCCAATCTTAGAGCACAGAAATTGCAGTTGGGATTTGTAGAGTTTAGTGGAGCTGATGAATGAGTTTCGTACTACACAGTGAGATCCCTAAATGAAAAGCCAATTCCAAGCAAATTCCATGCATGGAGAAATACATCTTCATCTTTATTGTTTCCTTTCCTGCCAGGGGCACTTTATCTGTGTTTCATTGCTATGTAACTTTAATTTTCAGAATATTTACAGTTACCTTTGGAAGAGTAACCAGGCATGTTGAGTTCTGGCTTTCTTTTTTTGCATGGGGAAGGTAGGGTTGATTTGGATTTGAGTTGGAGATGAGAGATACTATTTAGATTTCTTTCTCTGTCTTCCTACACGGCACTAAATGAAAGGAGAAAAGAAGAAGTTGAAAATACCAATCTGTGATTAAGGCTGTCAAACCCCAAATCAAGAAAAGTAGCAAGAGAATTAATGTCAGCACTCAGGCAAAATGCAGCATTGCTTCCCTACGCATTCCCTTTTCTGGGATCTACACAGCTGCCATTCTGTACATGGAAAAAGATGTTGGAAAAGCCAGTGGTGCTCTGTAAACATGGCAAGGTGGGGGAAATGCCCAGATTAACCTTTGGGGGAAGGGAGGAGTGGTGAGCTGGTCCAAATGATTCTTCAGCTCAAAATAAAGCAGGAATGAGACTTTCAAAGGCAGTTGTCCTCCGTTGAGGAAGGGTTCTCTTGAATAATCCTACAATGGAAATCCGAAAGGAAAAAAGTCCTGGCTGTTTATAACTCTAGGTGCCTCCCACTCTGCTTCTGCCAGAGGTCCTGAGCCACACTAGCAGGAGCCTGTCAGGAAGCTGCCCTGCTAAGACTTGCTGAATTATTGGACACGGGAAGATAATGGAGCAAAAAAAAATCAGAAGAAAACTGCCTCTGTGCTGCTGGCAGGCAGAAAGATTTCTGACCCTCTCAGGCTTGTTTTCATTTTATTTACCTCTTAATTAGCTGGACGCCCTGTAAAACTGAAGAAAATGAAAATAATATTTTCTTTTAAGGCTTTTAGCTTGTGCTGAAGATGGACAATGCAAGTGGGTTTGTTTTCTAATGCTCCTCTTGGCACTTATCCCATCTGTGCCCTTGAACAAACTGTTTATTCCCTGTATCCGCTCCTGTAAATAAAGGAATTGCTGAATTTGGTAGATTAAAGCTTTTAACAGCCACATGAAGTGCTTGCCACTCTGTGGAGGATAAATTCGGGGCACTGCTCCCTGTTATTGTTATGGATGCCCACAGCACCAGCTTGTTCCCAAACTGATGGGAGTCACCAAGAATCTCGTTACCAACTCAGCTGGGAAAGGCTGGAATTAAACTCTTCAGAGAGCCAAAGGCATTTAGACCCAGCTGTGGACCTGAGGCAGTGTCAGCTCAGCACAAAGCCTTGCCACTGAGGACATTTCACTTGGATCTCTATTCCCAGCTTTTGGATTAAAGAGCCCTTCCTCCATTCCTTCCCCCTCCCCCCGCAGCTGCTCGGGGGGAGAGGGAGATGTGATTTCAGAGAAGGCTGCATCACTCCTTGCTCTTTGGAACTTAACTGCAAACAATCATTTTACTGGGAATGTTGGAAGCATTTTTCCGCCTGCCAAATGTTACTTCTGGGTACAAGACACTGCCTGGGGGAGGCTGATAAATGAATTTCTCTCATTTCCTGGGCTTTGGTTACAGAATTGCCACAAAGAACTTCTAGTGGAAATTTGTCACTTGAAATTGCCACAACTCTGGAGAATTACTTGGTTTGCTTCAGTTTTTTTGAACAGTCCCGCTTCTAACCCAAGCCTAACCTATCACTTTGAGGAAGAGGGCTTATTGCAAATTGGGAAGCCAAAATTAACCCTTGCACCTGTGATCCAGTGTTGAATCAGTATTAGACTACTTTTACCAGAACTGCAGTTGTGTGTATGTATTTAAAGTCAGAAATTATTTTGTGTGACTTTCCCAGGAGTATTTAGCTTGAAGAAATGGCATCAGCTGTAAAGCAGTGGTTGGCACATTTCTCCTGGCATTTTGGGGACTGGTTATGTCCAGTGGAAGGTGTCCCTGCCCATGGCAGGGAGTTGGAATGATGGGAGCTTTCAGATCTCTTCCAACCCTGCCCTTTTTTCCTTTGTAAACCAACCAGCAATGCCCATGCAAGACCATTTCTAGCTGTCTGTATTTGGAATTTCACTCACAGGCTTAGCTTCTGCTCTGGAACAAGAAGTTCCTTGTCATCTTCCCTCAGTCTGGAGGAGACATCCCCGCTCACCTCCTGTAGTCCTGAGGACTGATCCAAGCTTTACCAATGCAGTCTGTCCTCAAACCTTGCACAAAGTAAATGAAAGGTGAAGATTCTGAGGGTGTGGAAAGATCACAGGAGGCACATCCTGGGGTTTGTGAGCTGGGGGTGGATCAGTGGCATCAACTCCAGAGCCAGAAGATGGATGGACCTGGTGAGGGAGGGAGCAGAGCAGTGTAAATTCATCCCTGTCAGAAAGCTTTAAAGTTCCCTTTCCTGCCTCAGCAGAACCACATGCAAGTTACTTCTGATTCTTTTTGATCCATTGAAAAACTACATTTTCCAGTTGCTTCTCTCTCCCAGACCTCCTTGTGACATGGGTTTTACGTGCTGAGGGTTTGGGGCACTGGTTGAGGCTCTGCATTGCTGAGTATGGAAATGTCTTTGTGGACACCCTCTGGAGATTGCTGAGATGAGCATGAAACCAAGCAGCATAGTCTGGAAGCAGCAAAATTCTCAATTGCCATGACTTTAGTGTCTTGAGGGGGCAGATGGGCTGTTGGGAAGGGCCAGATCCCTTCACAAGGATTAATGTCCCTCATGAGCCTTCCTGTTCCCATATAACAGTGCCAAATCATCCACCCCTGGATTGGACAAATGTGAACCCAACATGTGTGAGTGAATAATAAACTCCTGAATAATAAACTCCCTGAATAATAAACTCCTAAAGGAGAGCTTTGTGGCCTGCATGCACAGCTGGAATTGCCAAGGCCCCTGTTTGCAGGGAGCAGGGGATGTGAGGCTGCCTGGATTGAGGCTGAAGTGGCACTGAGGAGTGCACAAACTTCTGTGTGCATCAGGCTTAGAACTCCTGGAAAACAAAGGAAGATTTAACCTGTGGTCAAAAACTCAGAAAAAGAATCATGGAATGGTTGGGGTTGGAAGGACCTTAAAGATCACCCAGTTCCACCCCCTGCCATGGGCAGGGACACCTTCCACTCAGGTGGCTCCAAGCCCCATCCAGCCTGGCTTTGGCACTTCCAGGGATGGGGCAGCCACAGCAAGACCAGTGTGCTAGGCAAAAAGCTTTAATTTCTGTTCCTTGCCACTAAAAAAGGTGTTTGGAAACCTCTGCTAAACCTTGAGCACATCAGAACATGTTATTACACCACATTTATCATCAGTGACTTGCATGCTGGTCATGCCCAGTTACTTGCCTTGGTTCCTTCCTGCAGTTTGGAGGAGGAGTGCATCCATTTTTCCATACATCAGGCACATTGGAAGCTGCTTTATCAGCTTTTGGTCCATAAAAATGGAAATCCATTACCAGTTGAAAATGCTTCCCATGGCGTATTTGCAGAATGGGTTTTGCCATAATGGCTCTTCATTGTTAACTGGGAATGAAGCTCTTGGAGGGAGATTCCCAGTAAGGGAAGTGGTGGGTGCATTTGCAAAGGGTCCTTCTTGGAAAGAGATATTAAAGATAAAACTTTCCTCTCTGAGAGTGTTCGTAGGGTTACAGGAAATGGCCCAGTGACTGTTACCCAGGGAAGCTGTGACAGACACCAAAAAAATCAGTGGTTTTGATAGACTGAACATATATTTATGTTTCCATTATATTTCCACTATATATTAATATTTTTCCATAATATTTAATATCTTTTTCCACTTAGACTTGTTACTTCAGAGAGTCAAAGTTAGGTTAGGGGCACTATTGTAACAGTGAAGTTACTCTGCACATTCCAAGGCAGAGTTTTAGGGATGAGCTGTGTGTACAGAGGATTCTCCTCTTCATCTCTTGGGGTGTGAGGGGTTAATTGCCCTGACCCTCTCTTTTCCCAGTCTAACCCTGATTCCACAGTCTGAAAATACAAATTCCAGCCTTTCCACTGCTCTGCATTTCCCTGACAGATTTTTCCAGGCAGGTGTGGCTGTAGGACTGAACCTTGTTGTAGAAAACGACGTGGATTTCTGTGAAAGACTGTGGTGTGTACATGAAACTTCAGAGCTGTTAGAGGGAAGACAGAAGAAGGAAAGGCATTAAACTTCCATAAATTATTCCACCTAAAAGGACAGATCCTCAGAAGTTTCTCCAAACCCATCAGCTCCCTGCCCTGCCTACTACAGTGCCCTGTGCATGTTGTGGGGTGTTTTACCAGGCTGCTGGAGGGTAGTTGGTGAGGCAGTTGTTTATGATTACAGTCTACAGTCCTTGCTGTTCCTTCCACCTCTCTGCAAGTGGAAAGGATAATAATTCCCATTCCTCTGCTGTTTTGTTTGAGGTGTGTTAGCTCTGTGCCAACAGACCCTCTGAGCCCAGTGCAGTTGGCAGGGCAGTGTCTGTGCCAGGCTGGGCCTGGCAAGGGCCTCACAAATAAACAGGGATTTTGCTGGGCCTGGCAAGGGCCTCACAAATAAACAGGGATTTTCCTGAGCTTCTGAAATGCTAAATGTTCCCAGAATAACAACTGAGCTACATTATTCTTCCTCACCCTCCTCCAGAAACATCTGCCTGTGGAATTATTTGGGAATTTGTATTACGCAGACGTTTTGTATCTTATTTCTGCCCAAATGGACTTTCTGCTTTGGAGTTTGTTTTTCTCTGGACAGAGGGATGTTCACGAGCACTTCAGGCAGTGTGAGCAGTCACTGCCACCAGCAGATGTAACTCCTGTCACTCTCCCCAACAGAATGTTTGTTCTCCTTTTCTCGTGCCAGGAAAATGAGCCTTTGTGCAGCACGTGCTGGGATTGCTCAGACACCTGATCCAGCAGAGGAATAAGCTCAGCACAAAAAGCTGCTTTTATTGTTTTGCTGGATGAACTCCCAGGTTGGGTTCACCCTGCAGTTCCCTGGACTAGAGTTGGTGGGACAGGAGCAGGCTCTGCTGGAGCTGAGCTGTGCAATCTGGAGAGTCTGGCATGGCATCTTAGCAAAGTTATTGGATCTGCTTCCAGAATTCCTCCTGTAGTGGGCTGGGTACAGCCTGTGGCAAAGTGTACAAAGCATTTTTAGGTTCTTAATCAGGTATTTTCTAGAGAGATGCTTTCTCCATCTTTATCCACCTGTTACCAAGTGTTTCGCTAATGTAAGATTGTTTTAGGGATGTGGAGCTGCAAAATTCCCTCTCTTCCCTTCCAGTGCCAAGGAAGTAACCTGAAGTTTTTATGTAATGAGCAGGTCAGTGTATAAGGCATCAATTAGACAAGTGCACACCCAAGCCCATGTGTCCCCAAAACTGCTGAGAGGGGAGGTGTTTTTAATCCTTTGGGATCTAGACAAGGATCAGTGTGCAGTTTTTGAGGAGTCTGACTCAGTTATCAGAAGCAGAGATGTCCATACATCTGCAGCATGGGAGGAATTCCCATGGAATCATGGAATATCGTGGGTGGGATATTCACAATACAGGGATCATTCAGTACAGGACACCACCCAATCCCAGCCTGTGCCTGTGTCCAAAGGCTCCAGGGGCTCTGGCAGGGTCAGTGCTCAGTGTCCACCTGCTTGGCAGTTTGGTGGCTTTGTAGTCCTTGCAGCTCCACGCTTTTGGGACACACTGCTCCTCTACCTGCACTGGTGTTTTCATGGGTTGTGTTGTACAGGTGATGGAATTTTATGTGCCCTGCTGCACATGTAAAATCAGAGCACTTGCCAAAAATCTGCCTTCAAGAATACCTGGAGTCAGACACAGCATTCACCTCGTTTGGAAAAGATGCCTTGATTGCTCCCTCCTGCTAGTCTCAACTCACCTAACTTTTTCATCATCTCCTGGTCTCTAAATCATCTCAGCCTCGGTGAATAAACACTAAATCCTACCCCATTTATTATGCAGATGATCCTATCATTGTTGCTTGATCACCCTCAGTTCTGCATAAATTAGTTCCTTTGTGTAGTGTTTAAATATATTGGTTCATTTTATTTCATAGGAAGCAAGGACAGAATCTATTGCCAGACCTTTGGAGATAAATGAGGCTGAGAAGGTGATGAAAATTGCCATTAACAGCGTTCTGGTAAGCAAAATACTTTTTATTTGATTGTAAAATTATAATTTTTCTGCTGCAAGAAGAAATTAGCTCTTTTTATCAACAGCCTGGGGTAAAGAGTGCCAAAGCCATCACCTGCAGCTGCAGTTGATGCATCTAAGAGCTGCTCTTAGCCTCTCTCATGGGGGAAAACACGTTTTAGTCATATTCCCTGCCTCTGTTAGGGGCTTCACTCCAAAAGCTCTACAGGAGGGTTAAAAATTGCCCAAATCAGCATAGAAATCTATACCCTCTACCTTGTCTGAGCCCTGTAAGCTCTGCACAGTCAGGGCTGCAAGGAGTGACCTGGGTAACTCCAAAAGTGCTGGTGCCTCTGGAGCTGGGAAGCTGGGCTCTGGAAGCAGGACAGCTGAGCTGGCCAAGGGGTGAGTGAGGAGAGCTGTGCTAATGAGGATCCTGCCAGGGCATCCCTGTGGTGCTTGGTGTGAAGGACTTTTTGTCTGTCCTGCACTTGCCAGCACTGCCCTTGCTCCAGTGCCTGGCTTCCTGAATTTCTGAGCCTTCAGCTGCACTGTGTGAGGAGGGAGGTTAATTAACTCCAGTGATTCCTATCAGTTTTTTCACTGCAAACTGTATCCAGTCCAAGTGATTGATTACAACAGTGGAGTTCCAGGTTTAAACAGTCAGTGGATAATCAAGAGAGATTCCAGGCAATCTTCCTTTATGTTTTGCTCCTGCTCACAGCCTGTGTGAATACTAAATGTTGTTAATGTACATTTCTTACTCCAGCTGTAGAACTGATGAACTGAGAGCTGCATGAGAGAGGGATTGGCTTCCTGGCAAACAGCAGTGGCACACACTCAGCTCATTAATCCTGGCCCAGTTCATGGAATGACCTGTTGGAGCTGAGCAGCACCAACACTCACTGCTGGAATTCCAGCAGTGGAATCCTCCCTCTCTCCCTTAAAAGATGCTCGTGGTTTCCTGAGCCTGAGCACATTGGATATACTCAGCTCATTGGAATCAATTGGAATATTCCCACTTCCCCTCCTGGTTCCTGTAGCACATGTTGAAATGTTTAAGATGCTTCCCAGATTTTGAAAAAAATGGATAAAACAAAACTTAGGAAAGGATGAAGATATTCAGATATAGGAAGTTCTTTATAAAACTGACTCGTATCTTGAAGAGAAAAGAAAAATGATGGAAGCTTAAAATTCCCTAAAATAGTACCAAGAAACAAATGCATTTCTCATCTGTTTATTCAGAGAGAATCATGGAATCATTAAGGTTGGAAACGACCTGAATGATTCCATTAAGATAAAATCCAAAAAGACCTTAATGATGCCAAAAGATAGGCTTCTTCCTGCCTTCTACTGCTTCTTCAATGAGAAGGAAAACTAAAATTACAGCTGTGAGGTTTTTCCTTCTTTAAGAATGTTGGCAAAAAAATCAGGTATTTTACATTTGTAAATGTCCAGTTAGTTCATTATCCTGGCCACAAAGAACTTTTGAATTTCCATTGCCTACTTGAGTAAACACAGATGAGATTATCCAGAGCAATGTTCAGCATCTGAAAGATAAATTTAATTATCCCAGTGCCAGCCATGGTTCACCATCCTTCTCTTTCAGGAAGAAGTCCAAAAGACTAAAGACATGTTGAATAATGTGGCTTTGGATGAAGCCAATTTGGAAGCCAAGATTGAAAAACGGAAATTGGAACTGGAAAGAAGCCAGAAGAGGCTGCAGACTCTGCAGAGTGTTCGGTAAAGATCAGGAACTGATCACCTACTGCAGGAAGGAGTGTGAACATAAAGGATGGAACTGGTGCAAACAGTCCCTCTGTTCCCAGAGGTTCTGGTGTTCACCACCAATTTGAAAAATTCGTTCTGCAGCCCTTGTTAGGATCAGATCCTCTGGCCACTGGTACAGTCTGCCAGAAAATTTGTAGAATCACAGAATCTCAGACTGATTCGGGTGGGAAAGGACCTAAAAGCCCACCCAGTGCCACCCCTGCCATGGGCAGGGACACCTTCCACTGTCCCAGGCTGCTCCGAGCCCCATCCAGCCTGGCCTTGGGCACTGCCAGGGATCCAGGGGCAGCCACAGCTGCTCTGGGCACCCTGTGCCAGGGCCTCCCCTCCCTCCCAGGGAACAATTTCTTCTCAATATCCAGTCTAAACGTCTCCTCCTTCAGTTTGAACCCATTGCTCCTTGTCCTATCACTGCAGTTTCCAATGCTGAGTCCCTCTCCCTCCTTGTAAGTTCCTTCAGATACTGGAGTGTTCAGGTTCACAGTTTGGGTTGACTTCTGTCCCTTAATTAACTTGGGGGTTTATACAATCTGCAATCTGACCTAATATTAAAAAAAGAGTAACTATTAGCCAAGGGAGTGGTGGAAGGAATGACCTGGATTCACATCCCCGTTTTATCAGCACCGCTCTGCAGGAAGTGGATTGGGTGGGTGTGAAGCTCTGAGAAGCAGCAGTGGTTTTTGGGGTGCATCAGTCAGCTCTCAGGTGTAATGACATCATCACTTCATCATACTGTCTAATTAAACATGTAATGACCCAGGACACTTTTGTAGCAAGTAAGTCCCCAGCGAAGTAGATGATTTGCCAGCCATGCTACACACTAATTTTGTGCAGTTACGGAACAGCGGGATAATTAATCTAACATTGCTTTCTAAGGGGGCCAAAATGCTGCCTTTGTGCCTGTGTGAAAGGAAAAGGGAGTTGTACACAAAAACCTTCTCTTTGCTTTATGTAATTCCCAGAATTGTTTAGTGAGGGGCTTTGTCTTGAGCTTTTATTCTCTGAAGCAGTGTGAAACCTTAAAAACAAGAGGTTTTTTGGTTTAGCAGATATGAAAGGGCAGCTGCAAAACCAAAATTGCATTTCAGAATTCTGTATATGCAGAGCAATATTTATAGACTCCTAGAATCACAGAATGGCTTGGGTTGGAAGAGACCTCAAAGCTCATCTCATTCCAATCCCTGCCGTAGGACATCTTCCACTGTCCCAGGTTGCTGCAAGCCCCATAAAACCTGGCCTTGAGCACTTCCAGGGATGGGGCAGCCACAGCTTCTCTGGGCAGATTTCACTGGGTTCTCTGTGCTTGCTCTCCCCAGCCCTGCTTTCATGGATGAGTATGAGAAGATTGAGGAGCAGCTGCAGAAGCAGTACAGTACTTACCTAGAAAAGTTCCGAAATCTGACCTACATGGAGCAGCTCCTGGATGACCATCGACGGGCAGAGCAGGAGATGTTTGAGGTAGGACAGTTTGGAAATGCTCAGCAGGACTGTACAGCCTGCAGTAAGTGTTGGTCTTACAACAGAAAATGTTTTAATCCCCTTTTCCAAAGCAGCACATCAGAAGTTGATTGACTGGCAGGTGAGGGACGGTCCAGTGACTGTGGCTGCTCCTGGGCAAGCACAACAGCACAGCTGCATTTTCTCAGTTAATGAAGTTAAACCAGTGTAGTGATGGCTTGTGCCAGTCTCTGCCCCAACTCTTTTTCAGCTGCTGGGTTTTGTTCATGAAGAATGTTTTCAGAATTTCTGATCTTCCTTTTGCTACATACAATCAAAGTGCTTACTTCTATTGTCTGCTGAAGTATAAGGGTTTCTCAGCACAAGGCTCTTCAGGCTCCTCAAAGTGTCATTGGAAACAGCCAAGAGCAGCAGTGAGGAGATCAGATGTGCTGGGATTTTCCCCCTCATAGACTTCAGTTTTGTTTGGCTGAATTCTGCCTTCTCTTGATTTGCTGAGTTGTGTCAGTTCAGTATGATTCTCCTTGTGGATAATCTGCATCTGTATCCTGTTTTGTTCTAGACTTTTCTTTGGGTGTTTACTGGACTGCAGTGCTTTCAGCCAGCCTTTCCTTCAGCTTCCAGCAGCTTCTTTTTTTATTGTCATCCTTCTCACAGTCATTACCCACCCTGTCTTCTGTTCTTCATTGAAAATATGTTTGAGTGAACCCTCTCCCCGGCATGTTAGTGCTGCTGGGTGTGCTGCACCTGGAATTACAGAACCACAGCATCCATGGCATTGGAAAAGACCTCTGAGACCATCGAGTCCCACCTGGGACCCATCCCCACCTTGTCACCAGCCCAGAGGCCTGAGTGCCACATCCAGGCTTTCCTTGAACACCTTCAGGAATGGGGACTCTACCACTCCCTGGGCAGCCCTTCCAGTGTTTAAAAACCCTTTCCATGAGGAAATTCCTCCTGATGTCCCACCTAAACCTCCCCTGGCGCAACTTGAGGCCATTCCCTTTTGTCCTGTCCCTGTTCCCTGGGAGCAGAGCCTGACCTGGCTGCCCCCCCATGTCAGGGAGTTGTGCAGAGCCAGCAGGTCCCCCCTGAGCCTCCTCTTCTCCAGGCTGAGCCCCCCCAGCTCCCTCAGGAATTCTCCAGACCCTTCTCCTTGTGCTCCAGACCCTTCCCCAGTTCCCTTCCCTGGACCCACTCCAGCCCCTCAATGTCCTTTCTGTTGTGAGGGGCCCACAGCTGGACACAGCACTCCAATTAACCCATTGTTAATCAATGCTTCCTCATTCCACCACCACCTTTTGGACACAGGGAAAGCCATGCTGTTGAGAAGTCTTAAGTATTTTGCTGCATTATTTGCTGGAGGGATAAAATATCTTTTCAAAGCTGATGTGGGCATTTGGCAACTTGTTAATCCCTGTGAACCAGTTTCCAATCAAGCCCCTCTTTTCACAAGCACTGTCTCTGTACAAGTTTTTTCACCTTATATCTGAAGTCAGTTCTAGCTCTCTGTTCCACTTCTTCACCATATCCTTGCCCCCCTCAAAAAAAGTCTTCAGTTAAATCAAAGTCTTGAAGTGAAGCCTAAAATCTTATTTATCTCTTCTGTTCAAATGCCACTGAGACTTCACAGCCAAAGGAGAAATGCTTTGAACTGAGCTACCTGAAACTGTTTATGAATTCAAGTGCAGAACTTTGTTAATGAGTTGGTGCTCAGCTCTTCAGGGGATTTTTGTTAAAAGATAATAAGACAAAGAAAAAGCCTTTGTCATTCACGGCTGTGCCGTGATTAGAATATGGACAGCACACTTTATTTTCCTCTTTTCTCCTTTCTGTGAGACTCCTGGGACCCTACCCATATGGTTTGGCTTGTGGTTGCCTAGGATAAGCAGGGAACAATGCTTCAGCCTAATGCAGAATTAAAAATTATAAAAGCTGGTGACAAAAAGATGTTGTTTTGCTTTGCACATTTCTATCAGTTGTACCTAAAAATACTTGGAACATATAAAGGATGAGACTCCGACCATCTCTTTGTGGGCAGGGGTACAGTGACTCAGGCAGCCACAAGTGCTTTGCTGCAGAAGCTGTTGCTTTGGTAGAAGAAGAGGGGTGTGTGTGAGTCTTTTTTTCAGCCAAATATTCAGAAGTGCTGGAGTCCAAACTAGGATTTGAAGTCATTATGAGATGTCAGTCCTCAAAATCAATCTTCAGGACTTGGGGACTGAAGGAGGGTGAAGAATTTCATCTGGAGAAGAGAAGGCTCTGGGGAAACTTTAGAGCAGCCTCCAGGGCCTAAAGGGGCTCCAGGAGAGCTGCAGAGGGACTGGGGACAAGGGATGGAGGGACAGGACACAGGGAATGGCTCCCACTGCCAGAGGGCAGGGATGGATGGGATATTGGGAAGGAATTGTTCCCTGGGAGGGAGGGGAGGCCCTGGCACAGGGTGCCCAGAGCAGCTGTGGCTGCCCCTGGATCCCTGGCAGTGTCCAAGGCCAGGCTGGATGGGGCTTGGAGCAGCCTGGGACAGTGGAAGGTGTCCCTGCCATGGCAGGGGGTGGGATGGGATGAGCTTTAAGTTCCCTTCCAACCCAAACCATTCCATGATTCTAATCTGGGTCCCAGCTAAACCAAGAGACGTGCTGGTGCACTCCTACTTCCAAACCAGGGAGGGGATGCACTGTTTAATCTATTTTGGATTAACCTCTGGCCAGCCTGGAACACAAGGATGTGTCTGTCACTTCTTTCAGTCTTGATCTGCTTTCCAGGTGGTACTTCCACACTTTGGCTACTTTATGGTGAAGCAGAACTGTGGGTTATTACATGCTTTAAAAAAAAGAGAACAGTTTGCTTCAAAACAATGCTTTGTGTGTTGTCCTACAGTTTACAATCTTGTGTTATTTTCAGCATCAACAGAGGAAGAAATAACAAGGATAATTACATTTAATCTATTTTAAAACACACTCACTCCAGCTGTCAGAAACACTGAAAATTATGTTGATTTTTTCCCCAACCCTGATTTGTCTCTTGTTCCACCAAACAAATCTTAATTAACTTCTGCAGTAGCAGCATGAGGCAATTCTTTTATCATTGCTGTGTATTTGCTAAAGAGCTTGCCAGCAAAAAGCATCAACAGTGTAATTAGATTAATCCAGCACTCCCTGTGCTGTTCTGAGCTCTGGTTCCTGGGCCCTCTCCTTGACTTACTCCAAGTTTTTAGGAGTTTTTGTTCTGATTGAGAGTCTGATTCTGTTGCTGAATAATGAGCCTGATCTGTACTGCAGTTGAACTCAAGAGTGGTTGGGATCCACACCCACCGACCTGGCCAGAGTGCAGCTCCTAATCAGCAAAGTGATTTAAAGATTTTAATTAAGTGCCACTAAGCAGTTGAGGCATTCCAGCCCCTCCAGAGCTGGTGGTTGTGTACATTTTTAAGGTGTTTTTTCCATGCTGTGGGCATCCAGCCCCATGTGGCTCCTGGTGTTGTCCTGAGCCTCCAGATCCTTTGCCTGCCTGTGTCACACAGGGAGCAGGGGTTGGAGGGTGATCAGTGGGAGGCTCCTGCCAGGCACTGGGCTGAGAAATCTGTGTTAAAAGAACTGACAGGCTCGTGTTGAGTCTGAGCCCAACAGTTAATTGGTGATGAAGCAGCTCCTGCTGAGCACCTGCCTGTCTGATGTGGGAGCCTGCTGAAATATATGAAAACCACAAAGTTATTTGGCCATTATCACCTGGAGAAGGCAGAAGTCCACACATGACTTGTCTTTAGAGTGAGTTTCTCACACATTGACAACTGTCATGCACTACTTACTCATGGATCTGAGGAATTTAAACAAGGGCCTTTTGTCTTTGCAGTTTCCTTTGCCTTCTTTACCTCTTCTATTCTCCCTCTGTTCCTTTGTGCTGTTCATGGAATTAATCCATCTTCCTGCAGTTCTGTGCCAAGGCAGGGATTTATGAGCTATGTCTCCTCAAAGATTGGGTCTTATTTTTCTTCTTTGTAAAAAGATTCATCACAGTTCATTCATTTTTACCCTGTTTCTAAGATGGAATACTTTTGGGTGTTTAGACACAGAAGCTATGACAACATTGGCTGTTCTAAAAAACCCAGTTTTCAGGGGTTTTTCAGATTTGGGGGTTGAAATTCTCTCTGGATTATAAATGAATGCCTCTCTTTTAAAGGACAACACAGACTAATACAGTTCAAAAAGGTGTTTTTGGAATTAGCTTATGTAATGCCAGAATAACTTGGCAATTTCCTTCAGCATTTGCCTTTTTCTTGGAGAGAACGTGCTTATTCTTTCTTGTGCTTCTCAGAGGACACCCCAGAAGTACTTTCCTCTTCAGCTGCTTTCTCCTAAGGTATTTTCAGACTGGTTTTATGCTGTTAGTGTGTAATCTCAGCTGAGGAGTGCCATGAAGTGGTGGACACAGGGATGAGAATATTCTTAGCTACTCAGTCTTTATCTTTGGTTTGGGATTGCTTTAACTGCTTTTCTTTTCATCATTATGGAGTTTCCAAGGGCATGTAGAGATAAAACAAGGGGAAGTGGCTTTAAACTGAAGGAGGAGAGGTTTAGATGGGATATTGGGAAGAAATCCTGGCACAGGGTGCCCAGAGAAGCTGTGGCTGCCCCTGGATCCCTGGCAGTGTCCAAGGCCAGGTTGGACAGGGCTTGGAGCACCCTGGGATAGTAGAAGGAGTCCCTGATCATGGCAGGGGGTGGGATGGGATGAGGTTTGAGGTCCCTTCCAAGCCAAATCATTCCATGATTGATTCTATGGATTATAAGTAAACAGTCCATGATTAATCATTCAATTCCAAATAAACAGACTATGTTGTGATTTACCCTTTGCAATCTACCCTCCCCAAATAAAATCCCCTTTTCATTAAACTCTTTTTAGCAGAGTTTCTGAATATGCACATAATAATAAATAGGGATATCTGAGTTCTGCTCCACTCTGAGGTACCCCTTGGTTCTGTGCTTTTTGCACTGAACTGTCCCTCTTAAGTACTAAATTCAACATTCCCACTGTGACTGCTGTTTGCTGCAATAGCCAGCACAAGGTTAACATGAAAAGCAGCTGCTTACAGTCTTTAATCTTCTAACTAATGTGCATTTGAATTATGACTGCTTTAAGCATTTCACAGGTGCCAGGAGAGCAGTCCTGGTCCAGCATGGCTGAATTGTGTGGAATATCAGATGTAAAAGTAAGCACAGGCTGCTGAATTGTTGGTTGCTTCTACTTTGGCCTTTAGTTCAGTGCACAAGGGTGACAGTATTGGTGCACTGAGACAGAGAAACCAGTGGGGAAATGTGGAAAAAATTAGAGCAGGGGGAAGGGAATGCACAGAAAGAGAAGGGGCAGTGGAGCGTAGGAGGAAAGGACAAAAGAAATTATTGGCTGAGAAATGATGATCACAGAAAGGAGAAGCTGGAGGTAGAAGGTGGGAGGGCGTGTGGAGAGTGCATTAGGGAAGATGAAAAGGTTCTGTGTGCATTCATTCCACTTCTGCACTCCCCTGCCAATACCATGGCAACTGCCCTGAGGCTGGTCATGCCTGCCTGCTCCTGGGGCTCTGTTGATACTCTCTCCCATTAAAGCTGTGGGAGAACTTTTTGGGAAGTGCAAACAATTGAGGTCAGTTCAGCTGATCTCAGTCAGATCAACTTAGTGCTCAAAGATCCGTGTTTCCATAGGGATTATCTGGGTATCTGATGTGCCAGGTGAGTGACAAACTTGCCTTAGGATCCCAGATTTGGGGCTATTTGACTCACAGCTTCAAGTTCTTCATGTCTGAGACACTCTAGAGCTCATTTTATCACAGAGCTAGAGATCAAACAAGAAATTATTGAATCCCAAATCACTTACAGGCTTTTCTGAGCAATGGAAGAATTCATATTCTGCCTCCAGCAGCCCCTGAAGGGTAAAGAGGTTCCTTGTGCCTCAGGGCTTGGTGCTGTGGTTGGATATGAACCCTCTGTAAAGGTTGCTCAGTCTGGTTCTTTCTTGCTGCTGTTATAAATCTGTGCTAATTCCTTTATAAATTAAATACTCTGCACTTGGGGAAGGAACACAGAGGGGATCTGCTGGGTTTTGCAGCCAGGGTGAGTTTGTCATGACAGCAGCTGTTTCTGTGAAGGGTGAGATGTAATGGCTCTCACTGACAGCATGGCTTGGAAATCCATGGATGACTGTCACAAAGAGAAATCAGAACTATCTGATCTCAAATAAATTCAGTTCTTAACTTGTCTCACTGAATTTCTTGTGCAGTGACTCCAGTGGAGAAGCAGCAATGCATGAGAACAATCTCTAGTGCATTCCAAAGTTTTGCCTTGTAGGTTTTAAATCTTCTCTTTATCCAGCTTCATTTGGGAAGATGAGTAAGTCTGTGGTTCATATTATGGTCTTCCTGCCTTCCCTGCATTATCCTGTTGAATATTCACAAAGACTTTAGATGTCTGAATTATGTAACAGAAATCACTTGAAATTCACTCAGAATAGGAGACAATCAGATTACTTGAAACAACACTGATCAAGAAGATCAGTTTATATTTTTCCCCAGAGATCAACATTTAAATCATTGAGAAACATTTAAACAGGTGATTGAAAGAAAAAGCTAAAATAACTCTTAATTTGGGACTGATGTTTGGTGCTTTGCACCAAATGACATAAGTAGGTAGTGTTAAAATGATGTACAGGAAATTGAGGAGGTTTATGCTCTGCTGCAGGTACTTAGTGGGGAAAAGGAGCTGTGAGAGTGGCATTCTGATTTGCATAAACATGCATAACCTGATCAGGTGCAAAACAGTGAGGTCTGAGTCTTTAAATAGGAAAATAATTCTCAGTTTTCTGGCTGTGTGAGAGCAATTCCTGGTTGAGTTCTGTGAGATGTGAAAGTGAACACTGTGCACGTGTGAAAGGTGGCCCTCTGAGAGAAATGTCCTGGCAGCAGCCTTGGCATGGGCTGGCAGGGGCAGTCACTGCCCTGTGCAGTCCCTGCCTTCTCCTCCCAGACCTCCAGGATCCCTTGGAGAGGATTCTGATGTTATAACCCATGGGCCCAACTCTGCATTTCAGCAGCTTTGTAGCAGGGTCAAACATCAGGACCAAGGAAAGGTAAGAAATCTCAGGACAAACTGCACACCTTTCTGCCTGGGGGCTGGGATATTTTGCTGGAAATCCAGTTCCATTCCCATTTGGACTTACCTTGAACATGATGTAGTTCCAGAATCAATGGAAACCTCCATTGTAGGACACTACATTGTGAGACTGTCCTGTTTTTTTTTAATTTGCTGACCTGGAGAGCTGAGTCTGAGTCTCCTCCTCAGGCTTTGTTCCATCTGTGAGAGGACTGAGGAGGAGCCTGCCCTGTTAAGCAGGGTCTGAGTCCCCTTGGCAGTGCCACATTTCCTGGAAATACCTGCTGGTGGCCACCTTCTACAGGGAAACTTCAGACAGTGCATCCGGCATCTCAGTTCCTGCTCAGCCACCAGGGTGTTTAAACCAACAGCTCCAGTTTCTTAATCCCTAGAGTAAACTGGAGTGGAGCTCTCCTGTGTCCCTGCTCTTCCGTGGAGAAGAGCAGAGCTGTGGAAACCAGAGAAGCAGGATGTGTAAGGTGAGACCTGCTGGTGTTGTCCATTGCTGGTTGCCCAGAAATGATTTACCTGCTCTTTTGTGTGAAAGAATCTGAGCTTGATGGCATGAACAGTCCTAGAAGCAGTGCTTGTCACCCCCTTGCTGAAGAGGTTTGTCTGCATCATTACTCACCTGCACTTCCTTCTTCTCCAGCCCACCACAAGGAGATGTTTGAAAATAGTTTTATTCCAGTCATTTTAGGAGTAGGTAGAGCATTGTCATGGGGAGCAGGAAGTAGGAGTGCAAATGTTTTCAGGTTGGAGAAATGATGAAAAATATGTCTGTGCATCCTGTGCTTGGGCTCTGACAAGAGTTAGAGAGAGGCTTGATGGTGCTGCCACTTCATTTGGGTGGGACATCAGGAATAAACTGAAGTGTGTGTCAGGCCCCTCTTGAAGATGCTCTTGCTGTGAGAAATGGGGGCTGTATTGAGCTAATTATCTCAAGATAGAAGGCAGCAGAGTCCATTATCAGTTCCTGGAACCCTCAAGTTCACCAATAACAGCTGCTCTTTAATATTGTAAACACTCTCCATGAAAAGCATGAGTAATCCTGACCCCCTTGGAACACCTGAGCTTTGTGCCACAGGCAGAGGATAATTCAGGAGTTGGAGTCTGGCAGGGATGAGGCAGTGACTGCTCTGTGGTGCTGAACAAGACACTGCTGTGCCTCCCAACTTCCAATCAGTGTTAATTTGGATGATGATTTCTTCAGGCACTGCAAACTGACCCCAGGTTTACCCTGCAGAATTGTACATTAATTCAAATAAATTACACATCCAAACAGTATCACTTGTAAGCTCACTACAATAAAGATGTAATCCATGAAGGGAATGTTCAGTGAGCTGTTATTGGGTCATTAGAATTCATCTCTTCCACAAAAGCAAATAGGAGAAATGGAGAGTTGTCATTAGGGGAAATTTGCATTGTATGCAATGCTGAACACAGAACACATCTGATACACAGGATAAAGTCCATCTTCTGTCATGTTGTTTTAGGTAGTAGTGAATAGTCTGTGTTATTGCTGACTTGAAGCTTCTTGTATGAAAGGATTTTGACTGGAAAATTCTGGGCAGAAAATGTTACTCAGGATCTCTTTTTTAACTTATTTCCTTAGTTCTGTTTAGATTTTTCTCAGTGATGGCAGATGGTTTAAAGGCCTGTGCCCTGCACTGGTCTCATTCATCCTCTCCCAGTGCCTTCCCAATCCTTCTGTCTCCTGTGTCTGCACAGTCCTGCTGAGCTGTGCCCTGCCATGGGCAGTCACACAAATCCTCAGCAGAGAGCTCAGTGCTGTTTCCTTGGATGTTCTGCTCCCTTGGCTCTGACCTGTGGTCCCTGGATGAGTCAGAAGTATTTCTGACATCACAGAATGGTTTGGGTTGGGAGGGACCTTAGAGCTCATCCAGGGCCATGGGCAAGGACACCTTCACCAGCCCAGGGTGCTCCAACCCCATCCAACCTGGCCTTGAAACCAGCACAGCACAGCAGTGCAGAGAAATATTTGAGGTGGAAAGTTTTGATTTGGGCTTTGTTTGTTGTCTTTTGAGGGTTTTTGAATAGAAAACCAGTCAACTAAATCACTTTTAAACCTGCTTTCTTGGTCACTGACTGACAGATTCATTCTGTTCCAAGCAAGGTCAGCTGTGGCATCAGACTTTATCCAGTCCAGTCCTCAAAGCCTCCAAGGACAGAGACTGTGCAGCCTCTTGGGGCCAGCTGTGCACTGTTTGATCATTCCAACAGAAAACATGTACTGTGCACAGCAAAACGTGCAGTAACCTGCAGAAAGGTTTTATATTGCATGAAAAGTCACTCCAGAATCGTGCTGGGAGAGAATTCCTCATTAACCATGTGAGGACACGAGGGGAGAGCTTAGAGAGAGGCAAAGGGAGTTCTCACAGAGCATGAGCAGGGCAGCCAGGTCAGCAAACACATCCCACAGGGTGAGAACAAACAATTACCAAGCTGCCATTCCTCACCCTGAATAATCTCCTTCTGTTGAGTTCCCAGAGGGAAGGTGTTGATGTCCAGGTTATGGAGTGTGCTGTTCCCTTCCAACTCCAGTTCATCCCTGGGTATTGCAGGGCTGGAGCTGGATGAAGTCAGGACTTGCCAAGTAATTATGGGAGCTTTAGGAAGAAGTGTGTGAGAAATGTTAAACCAGTCTGATTTTAAAACAGTTGCTGTGGGTTGGTTTTGAATGCACTTCACTGTCTGGCTCTGTGCAGCCTGAGCTGGTGTCTTTGAGAGCTGCATTGGTGTAAATCAGCCAAAAATCCCATCTTTTCCTGTCTCTGCCTTCTGCTACTCGTGTGACCCCATGTGAAGCCTCCGCTGGACACACATCCCTGATGGAAGTTTTCTTTCCTAAAAACTTTCCCCAAAAACAAAGTCATCATAGCTGGCAATAAGACAAAGGGAAATGGCCTCAAGCTGTACCAGGCAAGGTTCAGGTTGTATATCAGGGAAAATCTCTTCACAGAAAGGTATTGGGACATGCAGTGGTGGGGTCACCACCCTTGGAAGCATTCAAAAAACAAGTGGATGTGGCACTTGGGGACATGGTTGACAAAAAAACCCATTGATTTCAGAAGTATTTTCCAACCTTAATGATTCTGGGATTTAATGACAACCCGTGTTAGGTTTTTTTTCACTCTGATAGCTTTCCTTGATAAAACATTTGCCTCACATTAGAAAGCATTTGTGCTTTTCCCCTAATTTTCTTGGTGGCATGAAAGATGCTCCATTAATTAACACATTTGTCCTTGAAGAAAGGAACCTTTCAAGGAACTTCTGAGGTGTTTTTGTGACTCCTCTTGATGAAAGTGCCCTTCAGTAGTGATCTAACAAGTCTAATTGATTATTTTGATAAATGTGAGCGCTGGAGCTGGTGTGCCAGAATTTATTAGGACACACCATATTTCTGTAGTCCCTGTGGGATCCCAGCTGTGCACACTCTGATTCCTCCTGCTTTGTTTCCTACAATGGATGTACTTGTGTCCAAGCACATGAGATGGGATCCCACTTGTTTTGCCTTCACAAGGAACATTCCAGAGCCTGTTCACAGTGCCCTTTTTCTTGTCAGGATCATCATCATCACCATCATTCCCTGCCAGACCTTGTTCAAAGCCCTCTCATAGCTGAGCAAGCCTGGTGGTGGAGGTTCTTCTGCCCCACTGTTTCAGGTGGATCTTGTCTCTCTCCCACCATTCCTTAACAGAATAAAAAGGAACAAACCCTGCAGCATTGCAGCCAGGTCTAGTCAAACATAACAAGATCTATGTTCTCATTTGGGATATGAACTTTGGGAGAGGTATTTAACAGTACTGCAGCATCCAGGAAACATCATCTCTGCTCTTAAAGAGCAGCTCCAGGTGGGTTGGTACCTCCTGTTTCCATGAACTTTAGTCCCTTTCCCGTTAACCTTGGCAGATTTCCTGTCATTGAGAGTTGTCACATTCTCGTCAGGCTCCTCATGATTTCTCCTTATCCTTTATCTCCCTCCTGCTGAATGAGTGGCCACTCTCTTATCAAAACCAGCTGCCTCAGTGTAGCAGGAGCTGATCTCAGGTGCTTTGTTCTGTGACAAAGCAGGGAGCAGCTGCCCAAATGAAGTCAAGGTGAGCTGAGCCCTTCAATCCAGCAGCAAATTGGTTTCCTTCCTCTAATGGTACTCCAGAGCAGTGGGAGCACTGTAAATCACTCCAGAAAAAAAACAGAAGGAAACATTGTTTTCCCTTGCTAAGATGAAAACATTAGACAGTTAGAGATTTCTGGGATTGGGAGAGTGTCTGAGAACAAAAGGAATAGCTTAGGCAGAAATTGAAATTGAAATGCTTGATCCAAATGCAAAAAGTCAGTGAGCTCCAGTTGTTGTCCTGTGCTTTTCTATTTATTCCCTTCCTGTTTCACCCACTCCTTTCCCTTTCCTTTCTATGTAGTGGTAATTGTGTCTGCCAGCTGGCTGCAGGGCACAAATTCTTTATATTCAAAATCCTGCTGGTGTTTTGTAAAAAAAAACAAAACCAACCTTTGAGGTTAGCTAAAATCTTTAAAAATAAAGAAAAAGCTGAGCTGTTTTAAATGGTCAGATGCTGCATCATTTTTATTCTTCCTGGTTTTGAGCTGTCAGACTCACTGCTTTGCAGTCTGGAGGGGCAGAGTTGTCTTCAGTCTCATGATTTCTCATGAATTCCAGCTTGATGTTATGGTTTAAACCAAAACTCGGGAACATCAGGTACATCATAAAGGACTGGGATAAGGGACTGGCAGTTGGGTCAGTTATGTGATTTATCTAAATCCTGGGTCACTGGCCTTGAGGCAAACACTGAGTCAGTGGCAGAGCAAGTTGCCTGTGGGTCCTGCTGGGAGATGTTCTCTGTAGCCTCTGTTTAAAAACAAAATCACCCCAACCACCCCTCCCACCCCAGAGCCTGCACACTGGAACTCAAAACTGATTTACTCGTGCAGAGAGCAATAGATCAGAGCATATTAAAACATTCTGACACAATTTATTGCAAAGACTTTCATAATCAGGGGTTAGGTGGAAAATCATCTGCTTTGCCAGTTGAAAAAGACTGAAATACAGAGCATCTCTATTGTCTCATTCCAACTCCAATCTACAAAAAACATTTATCTTCTGTGCTGGACAGGTAACATTTCCGAAACAACAGAAAATGGGCATGAAAAAGCCCAGTTGATTGTAAACATAGGTGAAACTTATTTGATTTAGAAGCCTTTGTGTGTCACCAGAAGGGTTGGGCTCTGCATTTCCTGCTGCTCTTGTCTGTGTGGGCTCTGTGTGTCACCAGCCAAGGGCCTGCATGGAGAGCGGGGACATGGCTGGTGACAAAGGACACCTGAGCCCTTGTGCTGAGAGCAGAGACAGGTCATTAGCAATGAAAAGTCATTGTGACCTGCTGGGAGGAAACTTCTGCACTCTTTAAACACGCAGCCAGTGGAATAGGCTGCCCAGGCAGGTTGATGAGTCTCTCCCTTGGAGATCTTTAGGACCCAATAAGCTCCAGTCCTGAGCACTGGGATCTGATCCCATTGCTGGTCCTGCTTGGAGCAGGAGGTTGGGCTGGGACTTTGGAAGGTCCCTTGGAGCCAGGGTTATTCAGGGGATCTCAGTGTTAGCCCTGCCTTGCTGCCCATTTCCATCAGCTACTGGCAAAAATTACTCCTTTGGGCAGATTTACACCCAGGAGAGCCTGCGTAATGTATGGAAGCAGAGAAGGAGAATTTCCATCTGTCTGCCCCTAAAGCAGGATTTTCAGCCCCAGTGATCCCTGGTACCCTGAAAGCCCTGGGAGTCTCTGAAGGGACAGGCTGGTTTGGATTTTGTGTTAATTGGTACCTAAATTGTGTTGATGTGACACTGTGGTTCCTCAGTGGGAGCTGCCACTTCATTTGAGTAAAAGTCACTTGTAGAGGATGATCCAGAGGGTGTTTGCCTGCTGCAGCTCCTGCTCTTTGGTTACTGGAGAGACTGAACAGGGGGTTAAATAGTGGCTCCTTCCCATCCAGCATCCCAAGGCACTCAGGCTGTTCCCTGTGGGAGCTGCACGAGCACAGGGACACATCTGTGTTTTCATGGAGCTGTCACCCTGTCACTGCAGGGGAAATGTGACACTTGAGCAGCCCCTGGGCCCTGGTACAACACTGTGTGTCCAAAGAGCACCTGCAGCGTTCCAGTCCATCACCCCCAGCTCCTGTGCCCTGTCACAGCTCAGAAGCCCTGGATCACACCCAGATGCCCAGCCTCAAACAGAAAAACACCTCTGATGAGCACAGGCTGGGCTTTGCTGGGCTGCCATAAATCACACCTGCTAAGGTGGTGTCACCATGGAAGGTGGGAGCTGCTCAGGCCCAAAAATGCAGCTTTGATGATTGCAGGCATTCAAAACCTTTAAAACATTAAGCAATAAATTCTGTTTACTCTCTAGATTTTTGAATTGCCATCCCTTCTGCCCCCTCTTTGAAGATGTCACTTGCTAAGGACAGTAACCAGCAGTTCACTGATGCTCTCCTGGTTCTCACTGGTTTGGAGCTGCCCTTTTAAAACATTTTCTGTTGCTGCAGTTTTTGATGAGCCTCTGCAGGATGTGGCATGATGGAGCCATGGGCTGCTTTGGAAGGGAGGATGCACAGGCTCAGCAGGTCCCTTGGGCTGAGTGGCATTTGACCAGCCATGCATCAAGTTATTCAGAAGCCTAAACCAGCAGAAAAACAACATTTTTCCTGCCAGTTAAGTTTCTGGGCTGGCTTGCAATGAGATCAGCTGCACTGCTGGCAGCAGCACAGGTGAAAGGCTGCAGGAAAGGGGGAGAAGTGGCTCATCTGTATGGGTAAATATTCTTTTAGCCCTCATTTCTCTTGTAGTTTAAGTTCATAAACCCCATCTTCTTAACCCTGCTGTTTTCCCCACAGGTGCAGCATCCCATCCTCCAGTCAGGACCTTGGGTAGGCACATGCTGAGCTGCAGTGAAGAATTTGCCTGGTTTAGTTTTGTTTTGATGGGTTAGTTTGCAGCAGGTTCCTTCTGTGTCGCTGCACCAGTGCTCTTCTCAGAGCTGGAGAATGGGAGAAGGGAAGGAGCAGGGAAGCAGGGCAGGGGAGCTGCTTATTTGTCTAAATTGGAATTGCCAGCTTCAGCTGTCGAGGTGTGTGTGTGGAAGTGCAGTGCCAGGCAGTGATTATGTCTGTGGTGATTGTTTCACTGCTCTGTGAACATTCTAAATGTGCTTCCTGGCCTTATGAATTTGTCCCCACGATATGTGGGAAATGTCCTTTTTTTTAATCCTGATTTTTCCTTTCTTTGCTGAGTGCACTGTGTGGGCTGCAGCAGCCAGTGGGGTTGGGATCCAGGTGGGGGATGGATCCCTCATGTATCCATTTGTCTCAGGGACAGAGCAGGAGGGAAGCTGTCTTGGGAATGGGGGCAGGGGCTTATTTAAATCACTGACCATATTTAAACCTTAGGGCTGGCTGGGAGGAAGAGGTAAAGAAAAGAAAGACAGCAATTGTGAGGCTCAGTGAGGAAATATTGGGACTCACTGATGCAGAGGAAGGCCTTGGACAGCCTTGGAATGACAACAGGAAACACTCTTTGCTAGACACCTCTGAAAATTTTGCCTCAGGTCCACACACATTTCAATTTTCATCTTTTTTGAAAAGGCTTTGCTGGCACTGAGGGGGTGGAGAGTGTTAATCATGAAGAAGGAATTCATAAAGAACAGTTTCCTCCACAGAGTATTTCAAGTGTTCTGAGTCTACATGAAATGAGTTAAAAAAAAACATGCTTGTGTCTTTCCCTCTCTTGTTTTTGCAGGAATTAGCTTCTCCCTGCAGAACACACCCATCAGTTTGGAGATTGCAGTAGTGCTGGTAATGCAAGTTGCTGCTGGAGGGTCTCAGTCCATGGGATTTGGAATCCTGACCTTTCTGCTTTAACCCCCTGGACACTGTCACACCTGCTTCAGTTTTGCAGGGTTCTTCCTTTGATCCCAAGGATCCATTAGCAATATTCCTGTCTCTGTTAGCACTGAGAGTTTGTAGAGCAGTTTGTGTGATTGTTCAAAGCAGATTTTTGGATTAGGATTTATTTCCTTGAGAGAAGCATTGAGCTGTGTTTCTCACAAGGTACAGGTGACACATCACTTCCACTTGGAAACATCTTCCCTGCAGGCTTTTCCAGCATGAATTTCAATTCCCAGGGCAGATATTTATGCCAAGTTGTGTTGGACCATTCCAGTCTGTCCCCAGGCCTCTATTTCCAGCAACATCCTCGTGTGCTCGTTGGGCCTTGGAGGTTCTTTTCTCAGCTTCCATACTCAAGGAAACATATTTCCACATGAAAGTGTAAAGAGCTTGTGCTCCATCCCACATTTCATGCTCTTCTTACTTTCTTCCCTCTGTCCCATGGATATTCCAGCTGAGTCCACGTTTCCTTCCACAAGTGCAACTCTAAGTGTGGAGATCTGATCACATCAGAGCAACTGGTTGTTTTAATTATAATCATATTTTGCATAGAAAAATCAAAGGCTCAGAAAAATCTTATTTCAGTCCACAACAATTAACTTTCCTCTGCCTGACTGGAATTGAAGAGACTAAAATTAGCAAAATTTATGGCTAAATCATCTATCAGCTGTTGCCATCTGTTCATGTTGTGGGTTCTGGCTGTGCCTGATTCTGTGCATTCATATCTTACCTACTCTATCATGTTTAGTTTGCTCTTCACCATTAGCATTACCCAAATTTCAGCTAAATGTCATTAAAAATGGGCTAGAAATGCCCCATTCTGTGACTTTTTTAGTGTCACTGACCTTCATTTGGTTGGTTCTCCTTTGCACCAGAGTGGTATAATAAAGACATGGCTGTACTTTTCCAGGTCATTGATAGGGTGGTTTGCTCCAGTTTTGTTTGCATGCTTGGAAAGGCGTGGATTCTTTCTGGTTTGGATGTGTGTTAGGAAGTGCAGTCATTTCACAAACCAGTTCTGGTGTTTAATGGCCTGTTGGCTGAAAACAACTACCAAAGTCTACTTTTCAAAGCAACAGCAGTCATGTCCTGTGGGATGAAGACAAATAAACTCATTTTCCATGGGATAAGTGATGTTTTACCCAGTGGGGATGTAAGGTGAATTTCAATGCACTGGCTGACCTGGGCTCTATATCCTGACCCTCACAAAGTAAGCAGGAGCTCCATGTTTCAAATCAGAGCTATTTTTCCATAAAACATTCTCAGTGCTGACATTTTCAAGTCCCATTCTACCTGTGGCAGCTTTCCCAAGGCAGCTTTTTTCTCCTCTTGCAGGAAGCAGCCAACATGTTACGTCTTATTCAGAACAGGCTGAAGGAGGAGGAGCAGCACCTGCTGAAGAGTGGAAGTAAGTGGGATTTCCTTCACCTCTTGTAGTAGCAGAGGAGTTGCTAAGTGCTGGCTACTCCATGTGTAAGTGTCCACTTCCAAGGGGATGTGGCGTGATGACAGAGTCAGCAGGCAGGGGTAGAACAAGTGGCATCATGACAACTTTGAAGGGCAGCAGTGAAATGTTCCTGTGGGAATGTTCCCCTGCCTTGCCAGTTTCACCTGCAGAGCTGAGGAACGACCACAGTCAGCCACTGAATGCTGGGCAATCCCAGAGCAGATTTAGGCTTCCTTTTACTGTTCCCACCCCTGCCTGGGCTGGCTGGGGACACAGACTTGTCCCAGCACCAGGGGATTGCTGGCTTGAGAGCAGACTTGGACAAAGGATTGTTCTCAGCCAAATGCTTCATGGAGGTGAGTAGTCCTGCTGATTTTGTGCCTCATCACACACATGCTGGGGTGTCCTGCAAAACCAGGGTGTCCTTTCTGGCCCCAGAGTTTGGTTCTGTGTTCAGAATGATTCTTTATGACACAGATCAGAACCTTCCCAGATGAAAACTCAGAGCTCTCCAATATCATCAATCTTCTCAATAGGATCCACATTTGCCTCCCTGCATTTGTTCAATTTTAGTGTACCTGCAAAATGGGAATGCAATTAAAATTTGGGGTTTTTTTTCTTTTTTTTTTCCCCTGAACTACTTCTTAATTAATTAGGATCAGAAGGGAATTAATGACCTCTTGAGACTCTGTAGAAAGCCCACAAACCAGATACTGCTCTTTTTGAGCCAAACACCAGCCAGAACTTCATCACGAACTACCCCTGTGAATGTAACATTGCAGTCTGTGCATTTTTATTGGATACTTGAAGGAACTAGGAGGAAAGTTAATTCTCAGGATCAGACAGAGAGTTCATGAAAGCTGAAATTGAGTAAAGTCATGAAAATTGCACTTCACAGTTTGTTTGGTGTCTGAGATTTTCAGAGCAAACTCATGAAAGAAGAAATTCACTGATTTCTGCCCATCTTTGATCTCATATCAATGAGGTAAAGAGTGGAGAATTTTCAGCTGAAATATAGGATTGGTAACGTAAATTACAAGAATGTGGAATTATTTCAAGGATTTATTTGCATGAAAAAGTCCAAGTCCTGCTCTCTGATGGTTTTTGGAGTAAAAAAGTTCAAGAGGGGGTGGGCATCAGTCACCAGTAATTGGCAGTGTGAGGTATAACATGAAAATTTGCTGCCCTGCTTTGTCCTTGTCTGTGGATTTTCAGCTGGAAAACTGTTCTGTCATTTTGCATCTCTGAAATAAAAGGAACTTTGCCTTTTAGTGACTGATTTACCTGCCACCTAAGAATGTGATTATTGCTTTTAATGACCTCAAATATTACCATAATACATCTTAATTCAAGTATTTAATTGTCATAATTAGCATTTATTCTAGTGAGAAGAGCAGCAGGATCCTGCCTTCCAGAGCTGGCTCATTTATTGACTGTCCCATCACCTTGGCAAATCGAGTCATCTCTGTCAGCTCCACCCTGCCTTTGTGAAAGTCTGCAGGGGTGGAACTGAGACAGGAAATTTAGTTCTCAGGGGCTGTTTTCCAGGCAGGAGCACAGATGTTAATTAATGTAATGTTGTAAAACTCCCCAAGACCACAGTCTGCTCACACTTAACAATCTGGGCTCTCCCCTTGGAGCAGACCCAACCCCCCACTCTTGTTGGTAATTAAATGCTGCCCTTTAAACAATTAAACCCAAGAGATTTGCTGTGGTGAGAGAATGCAGAAGTTGGTGTCTTACATGGCACAGTTTGTTTACAGAGCAGCTGTGTTAATCCCAGGGTCCTCACCACAGCAAAAATACACGTTTGGCACCAGAGGAAACACAGAAAGAGCAGCAGAATGGGCTCAGCACCACTGAGCAGCTTTGCCTGCCCACCCTCCCCCAGGGTTAATTGTACAACTCACACCAGGAACAGGGATCACCTGAGGGATTCCCAGGCTGCTGGAGAGGATTCCCAAGGGACCTGCAGCTGGATCTGGCAGCAATTTTTTCAAGACTGCTGTGAGCATGGTGAGGAAATGGTGTGAGGTGCTGCAGCCCTGAGCACTTCAACCTTTCAGCTGTTTGGATTTTGGGTGCTGCAGGCTCCTGAGAGAGGACGTGCCCTGTAATGAGCCAGTGACAGGGAAGAGTATAGAAAGACTTCACCATCAGAAACATCTTTCTGAAGCAGGTTTTTGGAGGGAAAAATATTGCATAGAATCCCAGACTGCTTTGGGTGGGAAGGGAGCTTAAAGCTCATCCCATTCCAGCCCCCTGCCATGGTTAGGGACACCTTCCACTGTCCCAGACTGCTCCAAGCCCTGTCCAGCCTGGCCTGGGACACTGCCAGGGATCCAGGGGCAGCCACAGCTGCTCTGGGCACCCTGTGCCAGGGCTTCCCCACCCTCACAAGGAGGAGTTTCTTTCCAATTTCTTGTCTAAATTGACCTCCTTCAGTTTGAAACCATCACTCCTTGTCCTGTCACCCCATACCCTGCTAAATACTTCATTATTCCACTTAACATTTTTGAGTACTGCCCTCCACACAAAGCAAGGTGGTTTTAGCCAAAGTTTTATTCCATCTTCAGTTTGTTTGGAAACTTAGGACTTTGTTGTCTGAGCCTTCAACCCAACAGACACCAGGATGGTTGAAGTGGGCCCTGCTCTGACTTGGTCTTGCTCCTGCAGCAGGTTTTGGAGATGAAGGCATGAGCTCCTTCTCTGCTCAGGGGAAGGTGGGCAGGCTGGCCTTGTTCTCCCAGTATCCCAGGACTCCCTGGCTGGTTCTGGAGCGTTGGGGTGGGGGAGTGAGCTGCCTTGGAACAGGTTCATTGCTTCCCTCCTCAGAGGGGCCGCAGGGGCACTGCCCCCGGAAGGAACAGGGCAGGTTCTCTCCCTGTTAACACTTTGCCCCTGGGAGCTGCAAAACACTTAATGAGGCTTTTCTAACAGCGTGGGCTGGCAGGTGGTGATAAATTTGTTGCCATTAACTGATAAAAGCATCCTCTCTGCCCTGTGAGCACTGTTACCTTCACCTACCCAGGAATTGATCAGCTCTCCTATTGTCTGGATCCCCTGACCTTATCTCCTGCTAATTTGGTAAGAAGGGTTCCAAATTAACACTTCATTTCTCTCTGCAATGACGCTGCAGGAGTTTTGGACAGCTCTCAGTCGAGTTTCAGGCTGAGAAGCCTAAATCCTGTTTCTCATAAAGAACTGTGGGATGGAGGTTGAGTGTGCAGGTCTGTGTTAAGAATAAAGTCCATTGCTATGGTACTCACATAAAACAGGCAAAATTATTTAGTGTTTTTGATCAACAGTCTGGTTTGGTTTTTTTTTTGCTTCCACACATTGCAAATCAGCTTTTCTCTCTGACAGAGCAACTCCATAAAACCACCGCACTGAAAAAAAAACACAAACTAAAAACCAACTAAATTGTCTGAAATACTGTTCTTAAACAACATAAAGATTTTGAACTCTAGCTACAGATCAGGCTCTGAGTATTATCTGCCTGATGAAAATATACACAATTAAGTATTTGTAACAGTATAAAAATGTCTTTTGTGCTGAGCAGAGAGGAAATTGCTGTTATTTTTCTAATCTTTGCTTGGCAGAAGATGCTCTTAGAGAGGCTGGTCCAGGCAGTGGTGTCTCACACATCTGCTGCCCCGTGCCCCATCCAGGACTGGTGCCACGTAACAAATGCAATTGTCTGAAACTCAGGGCTTGGTTTCCTTGTTAATGGCAAAGTGACACTTAAAACAGTGTATTAGAAACTGCTTGGATGAAGGCTGGAGACAGCACTCCTGTCAGGTGTGGGTACTGGATCCTCTGGTACTGGATCGTGTGAGAGGAGAGGACAGGGAAGGTCACCACAGCAGAAATTCAATTTATTTCCTCAGGTTTATCCAAAGTTGCAAAAACTTTGTTGAGCAAAAAGGAACAACTTGGAATGTTTCTAGACTGAAATATTTTTTCAGACTCTTCAGCTTATTGCATTTACAGATCTTTCTTTTTTACACACTTTTTCCCACACTTTTTCCAATGCATTTTCTCACATTCTTCAAGAGCTTTTTATCAATTTAAGAGAACACAATGCAAAATCAGAGAATCCCAGACTGGTTTGGGCTGAAAGGGACCCCAAAGCCCATCCAGTGCCAACCCTGCCATGGCAGGGACACCTTCCACTGTCCCAGGCTGCTCCAAGCCCCGTCCAGCCTGGCCTTGGGCACTGCCAGGGATCCAGGGGCAGCCACAGCTGCTCTGGGCACCCTGTGCCAGGGCCTGCCCACCCTCCCAGGGAACAATTCCTTCCCAATATCCCATCCAGCCCTGCCCTCTGGCAGTGGGAAGCCATTCCCTGTTGTTCTGGCCCTCCAGGCCCTTGTCCAAAGTCTCTCTCCACCTTTCTTGTTGGAATATATGAGAACTGTATTTTTTAAAAAGTAAAATATTTTGTTTTGAAAGTATAAAAACATAAATGCTTTGAGGTTTTCAAGATATTTCCTGTATTTCTTTTGTCCAATGCTGTGCCCAGGATTAATTTAAATATGCAGAAGTATTTGCTGTAAAACTGAAATTTTCATTGACTCTGCCACTTTTTGTTCTGCTGCTCCAGTCAGTCACACTCTGCATCCTCTCGCTTGGTCTGTAGAATGAATACATTCATTTCCTTCAGCATTTGGAAATCTGCACTACTTGAATCTTGTTCAGCAATACCCAGAGGATTTAACTGATGTTCCTGGGTGCACCTTTCTGCTCCAGAGCTGATGCTTTAAAATCTGCCAGCAGACAAACAAAAAGCCCCATTGCAGCAGCTGTGGGATTTGAGGGGTGACTCCTGGATGATTCCTGGATGATATTGCTGGTGCTTAGGCCATCCATCTTCTTGTAAGAGACACTTGGAACTGGTCCACAGGAGCTTTGTGTTATGCTTGTTGGGTAATTGCAAATTCATGGTCTAATTTAATAGTGCTTGGATGGATTTTTGGCTTGGAAGACTGTTAGAAATAGTTCTGGTCAGCAAATATGACATCTCTATCAAATGGGCCCAAAAATAACCTATCTGCTCACTCCTGCTAAGACTCCAAATCCCAGTTTAAGTGGAGCTTGTCATCCTGAGTTAATCGTAATTATTTCAACTGGCTGAGGCCTATTGGTTCCCCAGGCAGTGGTTAGTCATCCTTACTGATAAATTAGGAGTTTGGAGTCTGTAGATAGACCAGGCTGGATGGACTTGGAGCAGCCTGGGTTAGGGGGAGGTGTCCCTGCCCATGGCAGGGCTGGTGGGATGAGTTTAAAGTCCCTTGCAACCCAAATTATTCCATGATTCTGTGACCTTAAAATGACCAGGCAAGGTAGATAAGTGCACTTAGAGCTACATCTGCAACCTCATTGTTGCTGTCTGTTGCTGTTACTGCCCAGTTTTTGGCTGCACAGCTCTGAACATCCAAGTTTTCCACTGGAATTCCTAGGAGTTACACACATCTGGACCTTGCTCAGTAGCTCTCAGTATCTGGCTGAATTCTTCTTAGAGATCAGATGACAGATCTCAGTTTTGTGCTAAGGACAAAAGATGTTCCCTCCAGTTATTTTTATATCCAAGCCTTTCTTTCTGTTCAGGTTGCAGAGCTGTGGGTTTAGGAGTGTGCACGCTGATACAGAGCCAGGTGTTGTGGGTTTGGTGTGACAATAGGATGGCTTTGGCAGAGCTGAGGCTTTCAGTGGGCACTGAGCTTCACTCTCCTTCAGCACATCAAAAATCCCAATCCCACCCCCTTTGGTTTCTGCTGTTCCCTTCTTTCATGCTATTTATTAACTGGATTTCATTTGGGATCTGTCAGTTGCCCATTTGATTGTTCTGGTGATGTTTTCTCACCAAAACCAGCCCCCTGCTGTGAGCAGTAATTGCTGTGGAGCCAGTGCCTGTGTTTCCAAGGCAGTGATTTTCTGATGAAATTGGACACGTTGCACAGCACCTACAGCTAATTCCAGAGCATATCAATAAACAGTGGCCACTGTGCTCATTATCCTCACCACAGTAACTTCTTATTTTACAGCTGGATACCTTTACTTGAATATTGATGCAAACTACCAAATCTGCAATGAAATCACTGCTAAGTTATTAAATCATGCTGCTTTTCCTTCAAGCATTGCAAATTACCAGAAATTAAATCATTTCAATATAGTATTATCTGTCCAGGTATCAGCTCTGGCTTTTTTTCTGGGAGCAGTGGGAGCAGGAACAAAAACCCCACCTTTGGAGATCAGTGGAACCAGGATGTATTTTTTGTGGCTGGACAGCTTTAAAGGAAACTAATTTAGTTGACTGAAACCCATCTTTTTTAAATAGAAATGTTGAAATGAAAGGCAAGTGGGATTTAAAATCCCAATATAACCTCCCTCAGGTAGGCTGATATTTGGAGTGTTTTCTGTGCAGCAGAGGCAATCACAGCAGTGGGGAGATGGGCCCAGCACAATTTACAGACTTGTTCTGCTGATTACCTTTTCATAATAAAAATACAAGAGCTTCTTAAAACCTCAGTCTGAAGCTTCTGGAAGCTGCCAGCTTGGCCTCAACTGGGGCACATGGATTGCTGAATAATAATAAATAAGTCTGTTGTGAGAATTCCAATAATCCTCATGTAAACCCATATAAATCTCATAAGCCAGCTCCATTCAGTGGGTTCTGTACTCCATGTACAAGCACATGGTAATTTGTGGTGCTCTGGTTGATTATCTTCATTGCCTTATGCTGATCCTGAGAAAAATCTGGTTTTTTCATAAGGAATATTCCTTGTCTCCCGAAAATTTATTGTAGTTGGCTGTGCAGTGGTACACATGAGATTGTGCCTTCTTCTAGGGCAATAAATCTTTCTGTATGTTGTTAAATGAAACTTTCTGAACTGTCACGTTTTATAAATATCAAGAATATTTTGGTGAGAACTGGGGACACTGGGTGTAGAGTGAGGTGTTGGTGGTGGAACACTGCCTAGGACAGGTCACACACAGCACTGGGCTAGGCTGGTGTTTAATCCTGCTAAAAAGCCTGTACTCAGCTTCTCTTTATCTTGTGTATTTGGATATTTTTAGCACTATGCTCTGGTTCTGTGTCCTTGGGATTTTGACTCAGCACAGTTCAGCTCAGCTGATAACTAACATTGTACATGGACAGAGCTGGGCTTGGTGATAGCAGCCCTTGGTCTGGATTGGAGCAGTATATTTGGTTTTGGGGAGTGAAAAAGGTGCTTGATGTCTTTTCAAGAGGGAGCAGGAGGCTGGGAGGCAGGAATTTTGATATTGCTGAATTTGCATTTGCAGCTGTCACTTCTCTGAGCCTCTGGCACGAGTTCACTGCAGTGATGCTCCGAGCTGGGCTCTGTGCTCCAGGATTCCAGCCAGGCTGTTCAAGGAAAACCCAAACTCTTGCCATGGATCCATAACAGGATTTATTTCAAAGTCACAACTCAGCAGGAAAAGTGCTGTACTGTGGTTATTGGAAAGAAACTCTTCCCTGGGAGGGTGGGCAGGCCCTGGCACAGGGTGCCCAGAGCAGCTGTGGCTGCCCCTGGATCCCTGGCAGTGTCCAAGGCCAGGCTGGACACTGGGGCTCGGAGCAACCTGGGACAGTGGAAGGTGTCCCTGCCATGGCAGGGGTGGAAAAAAATGGGCTTTGAGGTCTCTTCCAAGCCAGGGCATTCCATGACATGCTGGGAGTTCAGTTGATGAATTTGTATTTTCATTTGGCTTGAAAGGCAATCCAGGCTTTTTAAAGGCACAAGGGAAAACTTCTTGCCCATGTCCCATCCAGCCCTGCTCTCTGGCAGTGGGAAGCTGCAGGTCCCTGCTCAGCTCATGCTCAGGAGATCCCAGACAGGAGCAGGAAGCACGAATGGGCATGGAATGGGAAAGGTTTGGCCAGGTAATCAATGGGCTCCCTGCAGCATCCTCAGCTCTTGGCAGTGCTGCTGCCTAACAGGAATGCAAATGACAAAGCCTGAAAGGGAGAAATTGCTGCTAAAAATAAAATAAATAACCAAGAAGGAAGAAAAGAACCCCACAAAATAAGAATGAGGGCATTTTAGTAGCAGTAAGAGCCATCACAGATAATGTAAATTCATTTTTTAATATATTGAGCAGAAACTTGAATCCTTTCTATAAGCCTCTCATGGCTCCTCCCAAGGAGTTTGCCCATGCAAGGCTGAACAAAACATCAGTTTCCTAAATGCCAGGCAAACAGAAGCAGCATCCAGGTCACACAGCAGTGAGTGATTCCCTCACTTGCCAAAGAAGAAAATGCAAATAGAAATTGTAGCTAACTCTGCTGGAGCCTTGTAATCTTACCAGGCTAGCAGATACTTCCCTTGCCATTATTATTTTCTCCTTAACTTAATATTGCAGTGAAAAAGAGGATGGGACAACGTCTAATATTTGTATATCGTCCGATAATTAAATACTGCAAAGATGTGTCAGCTCATTACTAATCCTAATTAAAGTAGTTATTTCCATTTTCAGCTCGGACATGGGTGTAATTAAATGTACCTGGGAAAGAATTGCCTATTTTCTCTAAATAATCAGCAGCAAATGTTGCTGTGCTGGGTCCTCCCATGGGGTCCTGTTGGGTTTGTCCCAGCACTGGGCTGGGAGCTCTGCTTTGGAAGGGTAGAAGGAAACAAAGGCAGATGAGGAAAATATCTGAAGAAGTTCCTGTGTCTTTGGAAGCTTCCCTGTCTCTCCAGCATCTTGGGTTTGGCTGTAGCTGCATTCCTTTATCTGGGGATGTGGAACTGTGATTATCTAGAATTAAATGAAAGGCAGATAGTGCAAGGAGAAGGGTTTTGACATTGCTGGTGTCAGGGTAAAACCAGGATAATAAACATACGCTTCCCAAATGCTTTTCAAAGAGTTTTGTCTTTAACTCACTTGCTGAAGTAGCACCTTCTCTTCATACCCAGAGGGGGTGTTCAAACAGCACCTTTGTGGTATAGTCTGGGATTGTCCCAAGGCTCTTGTTTACAGTGAATGCTGCTTTGGCACTCCCATGCTGAAGGATTTCTCCTTGGGATGTGGATATTGGCCATTTTCCTGTAGAGCCAATGCTCTCTGCAGGAATTTTCAATTTCTCTTGGGCTTGAACAAAGGTAGAACTGCTGGTATCTCCTGTATCCAACTGCTGTTCTGGGCTGGGGGTTGCTTTGGGTGATGTTAATCAGCTGGCTTTGTTTTTAACCAGGTAATGATGACTCTGACATAGAAATCCAGGAGGAGGAAGGATCTGACAGTGAGGGGGATTTGCAGATCACCAGGCACCACCTCAGCACGGAAGCTCTCCTGCCAGGTATCCTAACCCTTCTTGAGCTGCCTTGATCACAAGGATGTGCTGGAATTACCTGAGTAGCTGCAAATGTTAGAAGCCCTGTCACCCTTCAGGATATTGGCACTGCTCAGCTCTCAGGAGCTGCAGGAGGATTAAAGCCCCGTGGAAAAAACAGTGCTTCCAGGGGAGCAAATGAAGGATTATTTACTGGGAAAAAAAAATTACTGTGTGGGGGAAGTCCTGCCTTGATATTACCTTACACATTCCTGAAGCAGTTCTATACAAAGCCTTAGGGAAGCAATACAATTTCTCATTGCAAAGCATTTTTTTCCCTTTAGCTGTTGGCACCTGTTTTAGCTGGGAAACCTTCAGTGAGTCAGTAAAGCCACCTGCACTGCCTGGGCACAGGTGGAGCACACCTGAGCTGCTGCTCCCAGGGAGGGATGTGAGCCTTCTGTCCTCCTGTCCTTCTGTCCTGCTTCCTGGAGAGTGCAACTTCAGCCTCTGGCTGCTGCTCCCACTGCTCACAAGCAGCTCAGAGGAATTGCTGAGTGAGGATCTGTGTTCCACTCAGGTGGGAAAGGAAATGTTCTGCTTAGTCTGGAGTCGAGCAAAACACAGCCAGGAAATCGGGGTGGTTCTTTTTGTTAGCAGTGAGGGGGCCTGAGCTGTCAGCACAAACCTCTCTGGGGTCTGGAGGAAGTGCCTGTGGGGGGGATTTCATGTGCCACCACTCAGCTGGAACCTATTCCTTATATAAACTGTAAACCCGTGGGGTTTTGTGAGTGGAATTCTGCTTTCCCCTCTCTGACCAAGACCAGGGAAAGAGGCTGATGCTCTCAAGTCAGTGTAATTTAAGCATTTTTATCCTCCCTTCCTCTGTTTTACTTGAAAATTGAAAAGTCTTGTTAAGTGCTAGAAACACTGATATTCTCTAAGGAATATTTTACATTGGCATTTCTCAAGGAAAGGTTTGTACACAGGTTTTAGAGCTTTGGAAGGGACCCTGTGGCTGTCTGTGATGCTTCATCTCAAAGAACACCATAACCTAAGTCCCTGCTGCTCTTAATAGCAGTTTTAGAGTTTTACTCTAAAAGCTGTAGATTTTGCTGCCAGTAGATTTTTTTTTCCTAGGAAGAGCTTTGTTATCATTAATTACCCTTAATGGAAACTCAGTATTAGTTCATCAGGCTTTAAGACCTGAGACTAATATCAGAAGCAGCAGCTTCTTTAGAAAACCAGGGCTGAATATTCTCTGCCTGTTTGCTATTAAACACACCACAGATCTGCTGGTGTTCTTCAGCAATTTGCATTTAAAATACACTTAATGATCAAGGCAGCATAACAAGAACATTATTTCTATTAATTACTGCTTTTTTCCTTAACTCAGTTTAAGATATTTCAATCACTTTCTTTTGAAGCTTTGTGTTTTCTTACATGGTGATGCTGCTGAGCTACCTTTGCTCTCAGACTGAGGTGAAAGGGCCCACTGTGCTCAGTCCCTGGGGCTGCAGGGGTGCACTTTTACATCCCTAATTCCCAGGTTATCAGTGCTGGGAGATAAGGCTTCCTCCCTCTCTCTGTGGTAGGCAGATATTCCAGTGTGTTTTGCCATTACAGAGGCAAGATTCTCAGGGAGAGATAATCCTTCTTTTTAGGCCACTTGGTATAATTGAGAAAAATCAGCACATTCACCCTCAAGAGCCCTTTCATCAGCTCTGTCAAGATGCAGCAAAATTCAAATTAAATGAAGGTTTAACAATATTGCTCCTGGTTTTATTCTTTCAGCCAATTAAAAAACTTGAAGTTCTAGGATTTGGTTTCCCATGGAACAACTAAGAGGGAGCTGGGGGAGCTTGTGTGGTGCAGAGAGAAAATTGACCCCTTCCCCACATGCAGAGAGGAACACATAGGAACAGCTGAAGAAGGAAGCTGGAATGGGCTCTGGAGCTTTGACTTCAGTGCTGCTGGGTCAGCAAACATGGCAAAACCAGCATTAGGGAAGCAGGAAGGGCTCTGATCCAGGAGGGAGCAGGGAGGTGAGAGCTCATGGCTGGGAGAGCAGGGGCCAAGCTGCAGGTGCTGCCTGTGGGCCTGGGAAACTGCAGCTGCTTTATTGTCACAATATCACCCTTACAGGAAGGTCCCCTCCTGAAGGGGCTTAGTGCAGTAAACCCATGTGTCATTTGCTTTTGTAGATTAGAGAATACACTGATTTATCACAGAATCACACACTGCTTTGGGTTGGAAGGACCTTAAAGTTCATCTCATCCCACCCCCTGCCATGGGCAGGGACACCTTCCACTGTCCCAGGCTGCTCCAAGCCCCATCCAGCCCGGCCTTGGGCACTGCCAGGGATCCAGGGGCAGCCACAGCTGCTCTGGGCACCCTGTGCCAGGGCCTGCCCACCCTGCCAGGGAACAATTCCTGCCCAATATCCCATCCATCCCTGCCCTCTGGCAGTGGGAAGCCATTCCATGTGTCCTGTCCCTCCATCCCTTGTCTCCAGTCCCTCTGCAGCTCTCCTGGAGCCCCTTTAGGCCCTGGAAGGGGCTCTGAGGTGTCCCTGGAGCCTTTTCCTCTCCAGGTGAGCACCCCCAGCTCTCCCAGCCTGGCTCCAGAGCAGAGGGGCTCCAGCCCTTGGAGCATCTCCGTGGGCTCTTCTGGACTCTCTCAGCAGCTCCATGTCCTTCCTGTGCTAGGGACACCAGGGCTGGAGGCAGTCTGGTCTCAAATTTTCATTTTAGCATTGTCAATGTGAATAAAATTTCACATCCATTTTTATTCTGTCTGGCAATAGATATTTGAGGTTGTGACAAATACAATGGCCTTCCCTGAATTTGTGGTGGCACTTGCAGTAAGATTCTTGTTTTGTCAGAGAGCCAAAGGAAAAGAAATTCTTTCAGCATTGAAAGTCTTAACCATTTGCAGTGTAGAGAAACCTCTTGCCTGAAACAGGCCATAGATGAGTTGCTTGCAGCAGGATGGTTGTTCATGTGCAGCTGGGTGGACTTTGGGGTGAAGGATGCACAGCCTTGTCCTGGGAATGCAGAAGCTGCTGTGCTGGATCAGCCAGAGCATCCAGCCAGCCTGGTCTCTCCCCAGCCCTGGCTGAAAGAAAATCTCTGGGGAAGCACATGGGAACTTCCCTCAGGTTCCCTGCTGCTCTCAAGCTGTTCCAACCCCATCACTTGTGACTTGCACAGATTTAAGCTAACTCTCATTACATTTTTTTTTTCCTAAGAGCCTGTCCAGTCTCCCCTTGAACTAAATAGATTTTTGTCACCCACACTATCAGATGATGTTTTTAGGTGATGTTGTGATTCCATGAGCAGATCCATCCATTTCAAGTCACTTGGACCAGAGTCCTGAAATTCATTGTGGCATCATGAGGATCTTTCCCCTTCCAGAGGTGGCAGACTGGGACACACTCTGTTGGTAACAAGGCAGTGCTGCTGAATGCAGCTGAAATAGTTTGTCCTTGTGGAGCTGTGCCTGGAAATCACCTTCTATTCCACACTGCCAGGGTGTTTCAGCTCCTGTGAACCATTTCTCCCCATGCTGTAGCCCTTGTTTCCTTTTACAACATTGGTGTTAAGGGATGGTTTTGTCCTGACCAGACCACAGAGACCATTTCACTACTGAGACAGGAACAACTTCAGCCCCATTTGATCTTTCCTGTAAGAAAACAGCTTTATAAAACCCTGGTTTTTTAGCAGACAATCAGTCCAAAGTTACACAGTGAGAGCAGCTCTCTTGGAGCCCCTTTCCTTGGCAGAGCTGCCCCACAGGATCAGGGTGCTAATGATGTGCTGGCAGAGGGGGCACTTGCTGCTGAGTGCCTGTGGCACCCTTCGTGCTGGGGGAAGGCTGCAGAGCCTGAATTTTCCCTCATTTTTTTCAGTCCTGTAGGGAAAAGGAGAGTTTTGACATGCAAATCTTCTCAGGTGAGCCTCCACAGTCCTGTTTCCAATCCTTCCATACCACAGGCAGGCTGAAAAGCAGGAAAGTCCTGTTCTCAGTGGGAATTGTCACCCTGCTTGTGGAATTTCTCTCTCCAGCTTGTGGCTGTGTTCAGATTTCTGCTATGGAACTTCTAGAATGTTCTCCTTCCCTCTCAACCTCCCACAGGTGTGGGCCATCCCAACATCAGACCTAGTGAAGAAGGAGGAGAGGCTGTAGGTCTGAAATGGTGAGAACAGCTCCCTCACTTCCAAGCAGATTTCCTTTTCATGGAGGTGTAAGAAATAAACTGAAGTGTGCTACTCCACACAGCAGCTGTGCTGTGCTTAATGAGTCCCTGGATTCCAGCAATGCCTGGAAAATGCTGCTGGGATCAGGGTCTTGCAGTAAGGGAGGGAATTGCTCTGCTCTGCCCTGATGTGGCCTCACCTCGGGTCTGGGCCAGTTGTAGGTGCCACAATATCAGAAGGCTCTAAAGCTGCTGGAGAGTGTCCAAAGGGGGGACATGGGCATGGGGAAGCTGAGGGCACTTGGATTGTTCAGAGCTGGAGAAGGAGACTGAGGGCAGAGCTCAGCAGGGGCTGCAGCTCCTCCTGAGGGGCAGCTCTGATCTCTGCTCCCTTTGACAGGGACAGGACCAGGGAACAGCTGGAGCTGGGCCAGGGCAGGGTCAGGCTGGAGATCAGGGAAAGGTTCTTCCCCCAGAGGGTGCTGGGCACTGCCCAGGCTGCCCAGGGAATGGGCACGGCCCCGAGGCTGCCAGAGCTCCAGGAGAACTTGGACAATGCTCAGGCACAGGGTGGGATTGTTGGGGTGCCTGTGCAGGGCCAGGGGCTGCACTGGATGATCCCTGGGGGTCCCTTCCCACTTAGGATATTCCATCATTCTGTGATTAAAAACACAGTGCCCAAAGAGCAACAGTTCAGAAGGATCAGGCAGAAGGTTCATCCCATTTTTCTGTGTGTGAAAGGGAATGTGATGCAGAGGGAAGAGAGATGTCTTCTGTGAGCTCATGCTGTGAATTCACATTAAGCACTGGAGACTGACTGCAGATCTCCAGACTGGGAGCAAAATGTGTCAGCTGCAAATCCACCTGCCCCCCTCCCAGGCTGTCCAGACTCTCAGGTTGTGTGTCACTCCTTGCTGTGAGGCACAGGGTTAACCTGGACCCACTGCTGGGTGAGGAGCTGGAAATCATCCCAGCCCTGTGGCTCCATCCTGGGCAGCTGCACAGGTTGGTAAAATGGGGGGCATCACACAGAGGGGAAATGGCAACAGCTCACAGGCTCCCAATCAGGGATGCACGTTCCCTTCTGCTCCCTGCGGGCTCGCTACCTACAAACCATGGCCGTGCACAGGGAGAAGATTTGACTCCAGAGGTGCAGTGAATCACAGCCTGTTCATTACCAGCATCTTTCCTAATTACTGCTCCATACAGCCTGTCCCAGCTGGGTTCACATTATCTGTAAGGGGACACCACAGGCTCTCTCCTCTTGGAAGCTGTGTGGGCCCAGCTGAACTAAATCCAGGATGTGACAACGTCCCCAGCTCTCCCTGTGCCATCAGGTGACTCCTCTGTTTCCTGCCTGCCCCCAGTACACACAGAAGCACAGCATGGCCATTCCCCACACAAGGAAACGTGGGGGTTTATGGTCTGGGAGTGAAAATAATGCTCCATGGAAAATCTGATTTCTCTCCTCTTTACAGCTTAGTGCTCAATTAGAGTCCCAGCCCCTCTGCATCCTGGGGTCTCCCCTGGGAGTGTCCCAGGGTTTGCTGCAGGAACTAACCCTGCTGATCCCACAGTTGCTTGTTCAGAGAGATGCTTCTGGCTTAGACAATGCAGGGATCCAAGTCCTGGCAGTACCAATCTTTCGAGTTCCTCCAGGTGTGAGCAGTTATGTGTCCATAGGATGTCTGCATTGTTCCTGCTGATGGAGGAGCAGCATCCTGCACACCTCCTGTGAGCATTCTCTAAGCTCTTCACATAGCATTTTGAACTGTCCTATTCCATCAGCTCTCCTTATCTAATATCTTGATTCTCTTTCATATTCAGAATCTCTCTCAGTTTTGTCTTATTTTAGGAGCTCCCTGCAGCTTTCTCCTTTTTGAGGTAGTAATTCCCAATTTTACACTTTATGTTGAGTCTCCTACAGAGTAAAATTGCAGTTAAACTCAAGAGTCATTTGTAGGCTGGGCAAAAATGGGGTTCTGTTGTCATCTAAGGATGTCAGGTGTAATCACCTCCAAATTTATATCATTTAGTGTAGCATAAATTATTAGAGCAGAAGTCTCCAAAGCCTGAAGACAGATCTATCCAGAAATCTTTCAATTCCATCTCCACTTCCTATGTTGCCAGCAACTGCTGCATAGAGGCCACTGCTTTTTATATAAAGACATAAAATCCTTTTAATGATCTGTCTTGATACAACAAGGGTTTTTTGGTGAGGTGTGGATGAGTTAGGCAGCTTTTTCATGCCACTAACTCAGCTCAAACTGCGTGGGACAAAGGGGACCTGTCATCTTTTGTGCTTTGGGAAGTAGAAAAAAAGAGTTTTGCCAGGGTCTATTTTAAATCTGCCTTGTTTTCATGCTAAAAACAGCACAGATTGGATTGTTCTAGGTTGGAACAATCCATATTTGGCATAGAGCAAGCTGGTGATGGCAGGAAATGAACAGATGGTGAGATGGGATGGACACAGCAGGGCTGGAAGTAGCATCCAGTGTTGAGGGGGTTCTGTGGCTGCAGCAGCAGGGCTGAGTCACCCAGGCAGCCCACAGGAGCTTTTCCCTGCTCACAGCTCTGCCCTCCCCATTCCCAAGACTTCCAGGCTCCCTCCCCAGCAAAGGAGACCTGCTAACATCTTCCCCTGGCCTCTGGGTAGCCAAAAACAGCCAAGCAGGCACACGTGTGTGCTCCCCTCTCAGTGAGCTCCCTGCAGATCCCCACTTCCCTCTTCAGCCTCACAAACTCCCATCAGGAAATTCTTGAGGTTTGCCTGGGTTTCCTGTGAGATTCAATCCACCCTGGAATATCAGAAAGGGTCTGAGCTCCCTAAAGGACAAAGGGAAGAACCACATGGAAGAACCAGGCTTTTGTTCTCTGTGTACCAAAGAAGAGGAAGAAATGTGTCAGTTCATGGATTTTTTGGGTTGGAAGGGACCTCTCAAGATCATCTAGAGCAACCTCTCTGCTCTAACAGGAGGTTTGAGCTGCTTGTCCAGGACCACATCGAGTTTGGTTTTGAGTATCTCCACAGATGGAGACTCCTAAACTCTTGGCAGCCTTGTTCCAGTGTTTGACTGCCCTCACAGTAATAAAAGGTTTCTTGGTTCAGATAGAATTTCCTGTTTCTTAATGTGTCCATTGCCTCTTGTCCTGCCAGAACCATCATGCTGGAATAAGGTAGCTCTGGAAATAGCACTCTGACTGGAATTAGAATCATAGAATCATTAATGTTGGAGAAAAACTCCAAGAGCATTGAGTCCAGTGTTAATTACTGTCAGCCTTACCCCCTCCTACCCTCTCCTGAGCAATGAGGCTTAACAAGGGGGTTGATTGCATGAATGGGGATCTCATCCTCTCACTGAGGGACATGCTCTGAGCTTTACCCTTCCTCCTCCCTCCCTGGAACCATGAGCCAGGTTTGATGGGGATTCTCTTTGCTCCTGCAGGAAGAGTTGGCACACGGATCGTGGGATCAATGCAAGGTGGAGACACGGAGGAAGATGTGAGTAACCAGCTCATGTGTCTGCAGAGCTTCTCTGACAGGGCTTTAGATGCCAGCCCTCTCCTCAGCTGGAGAGACACCTTTTTACCTGCTGAATCCTCACACCCCAGGCCTGCTTCTCCCCTCCTTTCCAATGGCTGACACCTTTCCTCAGCATAGGCATGTATTTCCTTATTTTTCCTTTGTTCTTGGAGTCTGTGTGCTCCATGTGCTTTCACCCCATCCTGCAGTGCAGAACAAGTGGCACACAGGCTGCAGGAATGCTGTTGTGAGCTCTGGGGCAGATTTCTGGGAAGAGGGACCAGTGCAGTGCAGCAGGAGTTAAGTACATGGACCTAAATCCCCTTCATTGCTCTAAAAAGTCACTCCTTGGAGCCCTGTCTGTGGCCTGTACTGGCAGCATCAGTCCTCTGGAGGATGGGGCAGGGATGAGAGCAGGACTGTGAGCTGTGCCCTTGGGATTCCTGCTGCCCCAGGGCTCCTGGCCTTGCACTTGGTTGTGGTTTACATGTAAGTGGACAGGGCACACACAGGTTTGCACAGGAGGCACTTCTCTGTGTCTGTGCCCAGCCTCTGGCATCCTTGGGCAGCCTTTCTGTGCCTCTGGGCACACCTGAGTGGCTCCATCTGCACCAGGAAGCTGAAGCCAGCTGCTGGGATGTGGTTGGCATTTGCAGTTAGCTCTCCCCACAATCCCAAAAAGCTGCTGCCATCCCAGGAACGGTGGGGCTGTTCTCTCCAGGTGATGGTGGAACACTGTTTTGGAGAGTGCTGGGAAATAGTACAACTGTGGTGACTGTGGGTTTGTGTTTGAGCCTGTGCTGCTGTTAATTCCCAGTGTGGATGGAACCTTTCTGTCTCAAACCAGCAGACACCCCTCAGGGAGGGGAGTTCATACATTTCTGGGAATCCCAGAATGGTTTCAGGTGGAAGGGATCTTAAAACCCATCTTGTTCCACCCAGAGACACATTCCACTAGACCAGGTTGCTCCAAGCCCCGTCCAACCTGACTTAAAACAATGCCAGGGATGGGGCAGCCACAGCTTTTGGGGCATCATCACCTTGTGTCTTGGAGAGGAACTTGCAGCCCATGCTCTGCCCTCTGCTCCTGCCAGAATGGGTGTGGTGAAGGCTGTTGTTGCCTGCTGGACATCCAGACCCATTTCTGGGAAGGGCAGAGTGCTGTGCTGTGGGTGAAGATGTTGTCACTTTTTAGTTCCAGGGCTGCCTGATTGTCCTTGGCCCCGTTAGTGACAGATTTGGACGGTCACCCTCTGTGATTTCTGTTCCCTTTAGACTTCCCTGCTGGCAGCTCTCTCCCTGCTGGCACAGCCCCAGCACATGCAGGGATGGAAAGCCAAGGCCTTCAGCCTGTGACTTCCCTCAGCTGCAGCCACTGCAGTTGTTTCATGGCTCTGCCCTCCTACTGCAGCTTCTCAGAGCTCAGGGATCTTTGCAGGCCTCTGTGTGTCCCAGCTCAGGGAATGAAACCAGTGAGGCTGCTTTGAGCCCCTCAAGGAATTCATGGAGTTAGGAGGAGCCAGCCGTGTGTGCCCAGCCTCTGTCACTTGCTGGTGAGGCACAGGATACCTGAGCTGTGCCTGCCTTTGCTGCCTTCTCCCCTGCTCCCAGCCTGGGTACTTTCTGTTTTCTTTTATGTTCTTATACTTTTTTTCCTGCTGTGCCTCTCGTGTTCCTCCACTCTGGCTCTCCAAGGGGACCCCAGCCCCGGCGCGGCCAGGCCGGCGCAAGGCACAGGTGGGTTCCTCTCCTGTGGCTCCTTGTCTTCCACTTCACCTCCATTCTGTGGTCTCACAGTAGCTGTCACCTGAATGTTAAACACCCTGCCAGGCTTTTAATAGCCCAGACCCAGCAGAAGTCAGGGAATTTGTGTTCATCAGCCCTGTGGGGTGGGGAAGAAGGTTTGCAATCCATTGGGAGTGCAGGGGGAAGCCAGTGCTGCCATCCCTCACATTGGGCTGGCAAAGAGGCCTGGCCATGGCAGAGCTGAGCTGGTCATGGACTCTTGTGTCCTGTCCTGCAGGACGACTCAGGGGATAGTGAGATTGACCTGGATGAAGATGAAGATGAGGAGGAGGAGGATGATCTGGAAGATGACAGCATGGAAATCTCCCCAGGCAAATCCAGTCTCCGAGCAAGGAAGCCAGAGCCACTGGAGCAAAGTGATAATGACTTCTGACCCTTCAGTAGCAGGAGGCCTCTTGAAGCACAAACTTTGGAGAGGCCAGGAGCCTCTGTCTGAAAAGTGTGTCAGTGTGAATTCAGGAGTTGGTAAATAATGTTCATTAAACCTGAAAATTAAACTTGGATTGCCAGGTTTGTGAATCTCAAAGCATGAGCAGTTTATCCGTAATGAGAATCACAGTAATGTGTACTTATTTCCATAATTGCACTAAACTGGCTCTTGTGCACTGCAGTGCCAGAAGCCTCACTCCAGTGAGCATCGTGTGCCTGATTTCCCTGCATTTTATTATGTCCAAATAGATTTCTTTGGCTTAATAAAACTGGATGAAAAGCTGCTCTGGGAATGCATCTCAATTGGTTTTAAATCTGGCTTAAATCTATTTATCCTAAACATGTCCTTTACTTAATCAAGGGCTTGTCTGCACAAAGAGCAGCGCCAGGTAGACTGAAGGAGTGGAGTTAAAACTGGAGAAGTCTCCAGGGAGACCTCAGAGCCCCTGCCAGGGCCTAAAGGGGCTCCAGGAGAGCTGCAGAGGGACTTGGGACAAGGGGTGGAGAGACAGGACACGGGGAATGGTGTCCCACTGCCAGAGGGCAGGGATGGATGGGATATTGGGAAGGAATTGTTCCCTGGGAGGGTGGGCAGGCCCTGGCACAGGGTGCCCAGAGCAGCTGTGGCTGCCCCTGGATCCCTGGAAGTGCCCAAGGCCAGGTTGGACAGGGCTTGGAGGAATAGTGGAAGGTGTCCCTGCCCATGGCAGGGGGTGGGAATGGATGGGCTTTGAGATTCCTTCCAACCCAAACCATTCTGTGATGATCTGACCCCCAAGACCAGGCCCGGTCTCCCAGTCTGGGCTGCAGTCTGAGTCACAGTTTTCTATTTCCCGTACTGTAGGCCCAGATGGAAAAGTGACTCCATACCTGGTGTGCACAGAGCCAGAGCCTCTCTCTCCAGGCAGCACTGCCACCTAGCCTCCAGCACAGCCAGCAGGCATTTGGCAAAGCCACTGCTGGTGTTGCAGCTACTCGTGCCAGGCAGGAGCAGCAGCAGCAACCCCCTGTGCCAGTGAACTGAGCTTTCAGCCCAGGGCAGTGGAGCACAGCCTGTCCCAAATGTCCTGCATGCAAGAGCAAGGCTGCACGAGGCATCTTCTCATCCAGGAACTAATTTATTCCCAAGTATTTACATCTCCAGAGCTCAGCCCAGTGTTTCTGGGATCAGCCCCCTGGTCCCTGCAGCAGGTGCTGGCTGCCCTGAGTCTGGCAGTGTGTCCTGGCTGGGCTGGGGACAGGGGACAGTGGCTTCAGGGGGCTCTGGGGGTTCAGTTTGGCTGCTGGGTCACCTGCAAACCTGGCACCTTTGGAGAGTCACTGGGTCTCTGCCACACACACAAAGGCACCACCTTTACTCTCCTAGTCAAAAGGTGACCTGCTGGGGACAGACCCTGCAGCTGGGACATCGGGAAGTCGTATCCCAAGGTCACAGAACACCGGTGACAACAGCAGGTGATCCAAGAGTTCCTGCCTGAAGCTGAGAGGCAGAACTTTGAGCTGAGGCAGTCCTGGTGTAGCACCAAGATGTGCTGGAGACATCCCACCCTCGGGCAGTGCAGTTCCTCTTACATTCACCCTCCTACTCCTCCATTTTCCTGAGGACTCTCTATTTTCCAAGGTCTTTCTAGATGGTTCCACTCCTATGCCTTGGGTTACCTCTCTCTTCAATAGAGAACAGCTCTACCAAATACTCCAGGTGTGTCTGGCCAGCACCAACCTGTTACTGAGGGCACAGCACCAGCCAGGACCTGCTGGAAGTGCCCAGATCCACAGCACCACTCCCATCTGAGCAGGGCAGCAGCAAATCTCTTGTGTCCATCTGGGATTTCAAGGGGAGCCTGCAGGACTGGGCTGTTTTTAGCCAGGGGTGACAAAGCACCAGGGAGATCAGAGGAGTAGTTGCTGCCACCAGCAGATAAATCACCCACAAAAACAAGGTCTGGCATGTGGCATCTGCCCCTCCTCACTCCTTTTTGCTCCATTCCGTGAAGCTCCCCCAGGGCCTGGATGAACACAGACATGGGCATACACATCCCTCAGCTTTCAACATGAGTCTTGACCCTCCTGCGCTCCTGACCCGACACCCTCGGTGCTCCTGGGCCATGCCAGGACCTAAGGAGCTTTCCTTGCCCCAGTTCTCATCCCTGAGATGGGCACCAAGGAGCTCCCTGCAGTCACCCAGGCCAGAGGGACCCCGGGTCCCCCTCTGCAGCCAGGCCCCTCACACGTCCACGACGCAGTCGGGCGAGTTTGTCCGGATGGTGTCCGAGATCATCTTGGCTCCCGACTGCCCAATGCGATTCCCCTGCAGGCTGGGAGCAGAGAGAGGAGCTCAGGCTGGGGCACGAGGCAGAGCTGGATCCTTGGTGGGGACAGGAGATGCTGCCCAGCTTTGCACCAGCATCCGGCATCACCTGTGCCCACCCCACTCCACGCAGGACCGTGCTGAAGGGCACTCTGGGTTTGAGAGCCCTGAGGCAGCCAAGTGAGGAGCTGGAGACAGCCCTGGACAGCTGGAGGGGCTGAGCCACTTCTCCCCTGGAACGTTTTGGAGGGTGTTTGTCTTTTGAGGTGGTTCTTTGGCCCAGAGGCATCCCGGGAGTGGAGCAGAGGAGTCTGGAGCTGTGTGGGGGTGGTGGCTGTCACGCTGGGAGGAGCACAGGATGCCCCTGCCCTGTGGGGCAGCCAGGAATGGGCAGTGCTGGTGGTGAGGAAGGTCCCTGGATGGTTCCCATCATCTCCCCATCCCTGCCTTTCCCACCCACCGCAGCAGCCACTTACTTGACATAGGTGAGGCTGTGGTTGCCCTTCAGGGCCATGGCGATGCAGATGGCTCCATCCATGCCCAGGGAGTTTTCCTGCAGGCTGCAGGAGGCAGGAGGGTCAGACAGCACCAGCCAGGGACATGTGGCCACCAGAAGGGAACGCATGCACTGGGCATTGGGAAAAGCCACCTGCTCGGGGTTTGCCCTTCTGAGAACCACTGGCTTGGCCATCCCACCGCTCCTCCCTAAGGGAATGTCTGGACAGGCTGTCCCTGGCTCAGCCTGGGAGCAGGACACTCACTTGAGCCAGCGGAGGCTGCGGTTGACCTTCAGCGCGTTGGCCACAGCCTTGGCCCCCGTCACGCCCAGGGAGTTTCCCCGCAGGCTGCAAACAAAGGCAGCAGTGAGCAGGGACAGCCAGGGTGGCCTCAAACAGGAGGAGGGGGAGAACTGACCACACACAGCAAGTCCAGGGACTGCTCTGGGAGATCACCATGCAAGGGTAGGAGCAGTGCTGAGCCAAGGGCCAGGCTCTCAGACAGCCCAAGGGTCAGTGGCACAGCCGTGGGCACTTGGTGGCCCTACGGAGCACTTACTCCAGGATCTGCAGCCTCTTGTTGACCATCAAGGCTTCTGCCAGGGCTTGGGCACCGGCCGCGCCAACTGAAGCCACTTGCAGGCTGCAAGGGAACGGAGACCCCTCAGCACTTGTCCTTAGGTGGCCATGGTGTGTTAATTAGGATAATTAGGCTGTGACACCAGGGCCCTGCTGCAGCCTGGATACTCACTGGAGATCTGCCAGGGTGGTGTTGACCTTCAGGGCAGCAGAGAGGGCGGCCATTCCCTCGTCTCCGATGGCATTCTCCTGCAGGCTGCGACAGAAGTGCTGTGTGTGCCCGTGGCCTGGGAACCAGGAACAGGGACAGGGCAGCCAGCACAGGGCCCAGCATTCCCAAATGGCTTGGGAGAGCTCCTGGGCCACCAGGCATTTAGAGCATCCCCAGCCAAGGGACACGTGACGGGGGCACAGCAGATTTCCAGTGCCTAAAGGGGCTCCAGGAGAGCTGGAGAGGGACTGGGGACAAGGGTTTGCAGGGACAGGACAAGGGGGAATGGCTTCCCACTGCCAGAGGGCAGGGTTAGATGGGATACTGGGAAGAATGAGGTGGGGAGGCCCTGGAACAGGGTGCCCAGAGAAGCTGTGGCTGCCCCTGGATCCCTGGCAGTGTCCAAGGCCAGGCTGGACAGGGCTTGGAGCAGCCTGGGACAGTGGGTGTCCCTGTCCATGTCAGGGGTGAAACTGGATGAGCTTTATGGGCCCTTCCAGTAGGGCCTGGGACCCATCCACCCATGTCCCCACTTACTCGAGGCTGGCCAGGCTGCTGTTGGACTGCAGTGCTTGTGCCAGGGCTGTGGCTGCTTTGGCCTGGATGAAGTTCCACTGCAAGCTGCAAACAGGGGCAAATGAGAGGTGAAGCCTTGGGCTGTGAGCATGCCCTGATCCAGCCAGGCTCCACACCCATCTATACCCATCCAGGGATGTGCAAGACCCTGTGGGTCCATCCAGGATGTCACAGCACACCTCCCTTGGAGGGTGGCCCAGGGGTGCCACTGTCACAGCCTGGAGGGGCTGAGGGCCAGGAGCAGTGTCCCTGCCCATGTCCATGCAAGGGGCTTCAAACCCAGCCAGGCCCAGGGGGAAACTCACTGGAGGGACGTGAGTGCCTGGTTGTCTTTGATGGCCAAAGCGATGGCCTTGCCCCCGTCATCGTACAGCAGGTTGGCTGCCAAGCTGGAGGAACAGAGGGCTCAAGTCAGACATGAAAAGTTGAGGACAGCTCCAGGGACACCACGGGGTGGTTTGGGTGCCCTCCTGGGGCCCGTGGGACTTACTCCAGCTTCCTGAGGGTGCTGTTGCTCCGCAGGGCACGGGCGATGGCAGGGCCCCCCTCCTTGCTGATGGAGTTCTCCCGGAGGCTGGAGAAAGACACGGGGCTGAGGAGGAGCTGCCAAGGCAGGGCTGGGTCAGCTGCTCCTCCAGTGTCCCCCTCACCCCCTGCTCTGGGGCTGAGGCCTTCGATTGAGTAGAGCAGTTTGTCTGAGACCATCCCCATCAGCTCCTGCAGCTCCATTCCCAGCAGCTCCATTCCCTGTGTTTCCTGTGGGTGCTGGTGGCCCGTCGGGGCTTTTTGCCAGCCTCCCATCCCTGCTGCCATCCTTTCATTCCAAGACGTGGCTGAATGAATATTGTCCCAAAGGGAGAAAGATAAAGACAGAGAGAAGTTCCTCACAGCTGGAGGAGGGACCAAAGCTGCTTTCAGCATCTCAGAGCACTTGTGGAAACAACCAGGCACAAGCCCAGGCTGCTGAAAAGCTCCCAGGTCCCAGGAGCAGCTTCTGGCCAGGGTGGCTGGAGGGACTGTCACTTACTTGAGGCTGAGGAGTCCCTTGTTGGAGCAGAGAGCTGCTGTCAGTGCCGTGACCCCTGCGCTGCTGATGGAGTTGCTCTGGAGACTGAGACAAACGGGGAAGGTGTGAGGATGGGCCAGTCTTGGCATGACAGGTGGGCTGCAGGGTCATGTCTGGGGTGGAAAGTGCCCATTTCACCGAGAAAAGGGCATCTCCCAGCCACAGGGAACAGGGGGACCCAAGGCAGAAGGACCAACCCTGGGATCGGCCATTCCTGCTGAGCACGGCAGCACAGCCCCAGCAAGCACAGGGGACAGGGTTTGCCAGCACTTTGGGGCAGCCTTGTCCCCATCTGTCTGTCACCATGGCTGCTGGCTCAGCTGGGCATGTGGCTCCCATGGGTTTGGGATCCTTGTCACAGGGACAGAACCAGGGCCTAGCCACTCATCACCAGGAGCCATCAGCCCTCCTCTCCAGGTGCTGTTCCCATGGGGAGTGATGCTGTTCCCGTGGCATCATTCCAGCCTGACTCTGCCAGGCCCCAGCCCATTACCTCCCTCTTTAGCCAATTCCCATCACTTTTGAAAGAGAGAGCACCCAAAACTACTGATTTCCTCCAAGCCACACTAAAAAGTCATCACTGGCTTTTAGGATTAATTCTGTCAGTGCCCCTTGGTGCAGGCAAGGCCAGCCTGGCTGCTGCTGGAGCTACCACATCATGTTCCAGCCTGCACGTCCAGGGAATGTGGAGTGGGATAGACATGGGGAGGGGCTGAGGGCTTGAGGGGTGGCAGATTTTGCTGGAAGGAGGAGGCTGGGCTCTGTTGTCAAGGAGTCCAGGCATGGAGAGGGAACTTACTCTAGGCTTTGCAGGCTGTGGTTCACCCTCAGAGCTTCGGCCAAGGCAATGGAGCCGTTGTCTCCCACCGAGTTGCTTGAGAGTCTGAGACAGAAGAGGAAGCCTGGAACTGCCAGCAAGGGATTCACCTCCCCCAGGCTCTTCCTGCTGCAGCAACGAGCATGAACTCACTGCCACTTCATTTCCCACCTACGTACACCTCTGTTCTCGTGGCTGGTTTGAGCTGGAATAGCTTTTAATGTTTCCCCAGGGCCTGGAGCCTTGCTGCTTCCCTCTGCCAGAGGGGAGACAGCTTCTACTTGCTTTATGTGGCTCCCTGCATCCCTGGAGATACAGAGAGCATCCCACAGGGCTGCTCTGAAGGCCCTGCTCTCTCTATCCCCACCAACGCCCCCGGGCAGAGCCAGCAGTGTCCCTCCTGCCTGTCACATGGACCTGCCCCTTTCCTGTTGTTCCTGCCCACAGATCCCAGGAGATGTGGCATTGGCACGGCCATGCCTCCACCTCGTGCCGTGCTCACATCAGCTCCCTCAGGCTGCAGTTCTGCTTCAGCGCCTCCGCGATTTTCCGGGCGCCCTGGGCTCCGATGGCGTTTTTCTGCAGGCTGCAAAAGGGAGGAAGGCACCTGTGAATGGCAGGGGCCATATCCCCATCGGTGGCACCGCACCCTGCTGGGTGGCTGGAGGAGGGGACACCACGTCCCGGTCACTCACTGCAGGGTCACCAGCCTGTGGTTGGTCAGCAGGGCCTCGGCCAGGAAGGTGGCCCCGTCCTCCTTGATGGAGTTGTGCTGGAGGCTGTGGGAGACAGGAGTGAAGCCGTGCATGGATGCTTCCACAGCAGGGCCAGGGGCTGTGCAGGGCTGCAGGGCAGTGGCCACCTGCCCTGGGGTTTACTTGCCCTTGTCCCTGGCTTGAGAAAGGTGTCTGGCCCCCAAGCATCCCTGACCAGGAGTCTCCTTCCCTTCTCTCCCATGGGATATTCCTTCTTCCCTGAAACAGCACCCTGGGAGCTCCCATGCACAGAAAGGACCTTGACCTGGACTGCAACCCCAGGCCCACCCCACTGAAGCCAAGAGGCAGGAGAATCCCAACGTTCTGGCCCAGGGCTGCCCCAGTCCCTGGCTCTGTGCCAGCTGCACTCGTGTTCACTGCGCAGCACAACTGACCCAGGGTTTGCCCGGGCTGTCCCCATGTGCTGCCCTTGGAGCTTGGGAAAGCCCCAGGGGGACAGAAGAGGGATGGAAGGGGGCCTGCCCTGGGGATCTGCTCCAGGAGGTGCTACAGAGGTTGAGACTTACTTCAGGGAGAGCAGGATTTGGTTGTTTTTCAGGGCATCAGCCAAGGATTTGGCTCCGGTGGGGCCGATGGAGTTGCTCCGCAGGCTGGGGCGGGACAGGCAGAAAAGCCAAGGTTAGCAAAGCCAGACTGGCACAAGCCCAGTGTAAGCCAGATGCCTCCACGTGGCACTGCTGAGGTGGGAAATCAGGCCAGCAGCTTGTGGTGGTGGCTTTAGGGGCTGGAGACCCTCCCCAGATCGGCCAGGCCTGGTGGAATCCAGCCCCACTGTGCGCAGGGAATGGTTCCCAGTGGGAATGGGAGTACCACAGGAGCTGGGGAAGGGGGAGCACTTACTCCAGCACCATCAGGCTCCTGTTCACCAGCAGAGACCTGGCCAGAGCTTTGGCTCCCTTGTTGCTGATCTGATTTTCTGCCAAGCTGCCCAGAAAAAGGAAAATTGGGTGTTTTTCCAGAGGAGAAAGAGACTGGCACAGACCCTGGCATGTCCCAGGATGCAGCTGGGATTGGTGAGCAGAGAAGAGCCATGGGGAGGATTTGGCTCATGGTACAAAGTGATGGATGTTCTCCTGGGGTGGACACCAGGCAGGGGCTGCAAGGACACCGTTTCTGGACATAAAATTCATTTGTGTCCTATAAAGGAGCTCAGATGGCAGCATGGGGAACTCTGTGCAGCCTTGAGGAAGAGCAGGTGGTGGGGAAAGTGGGAACCCATCTGTATGGGATGAGGCATCTCCCTGCATGGGGGTGAGGAGCCGGTCCCCTCCATGCAGCAGGTGCTCCATGCAGAGCCTCGAGTGTTCAACAATCTGCTGTGACCTTGGGAAGTGGTTTGTTGGGATAATCCATGGATTTATTGACATTTTTTTGGGAACAGTGAGGAGGCAGCAGTTCCAGGAAGACTAGGCAAGACAACCTCGGGGTAAGGTCACTGTGCCTGGGTGCAGGGGATCATGTGGGGCTGTCCTTAGGCACCCTCGGGAGCCAGTGGGAGACACATTCCTGGGGGACCCTCACCCTGGTTTTGTGGTGCCCCCAGCTCCACGTTGCATCCTGAGGACATCAGGTCCTACCTGAGCCTCTGGATCTGGCAGTCCTTCACGCTCAGCACACTGCCCAGAAGCTCCATCACATCATCCTTAAACTGGTTATTGTCCAGCCTGCAGAAGACACAAGGGAAGAGCAAGAGCAAGGGTTTGGAGAACAAAGTGGAGAACGGGTGATCCTCCCATGACATCTGCCTGTCCCAGGTGGAGAAGCTCAAGGACAGAAGCGGAGCTGACCCAGTGCCACCCCCAGGGCAGCTCTCTGCAGGTGGACAAGATTTGGAGGACCCGTGTCTCCATTGACACCTGGGATTGTGAGTCACAGGGGAGAGAGAACTCATTGCAGCCTCCAATACTTAGAGGGGACTTAAAACAGGTTTAAACTGAAAGAGGAGAGATTTAAATTAGAAGTTAGGATGAAATTCTTCCCTGTGAGGATGGGGAGGCCCTGGCACAGGTTGCCCAGAGAAGCTGTGGCTGCCCCTGGATCCCTGGCAGTGTCCCAGTCCAGGCTGGACAGGGCTTGGAGCAACCTGGGACAGTGGAAGGTGTCCCTGCCCATGGCAGGGGGCAGGAATGGATGGGCCTTAAGTTCCCTTCCAACCCAAACCAGTCTGTGATTTCACAGTCACAGCCTGGCATCTCTCCGCTTCTCCTGGTGCAATCCCACCAGGACTTACCTGAGGCTGTGGCAGAAGAGGAGCTGGGAGAGCAGGCTCTTACAGACATTGTAGGTGAGGCAGTTGGAGAGGTTTGTCTCCTCCAGGCAGACGTCAGAGACCTGCAGGAGATAAGCCAGGGCAGAGCAGTTCATGGGGGTGAGCATGCCGGCCAAGCTCCCGCTCCTCATGGCCTCCTCCACGGCCTTGGCGGTGTCCGTGTGCTGGATCTCCTGCAGGCAGCGCATGGTGTTGACGGCGCGCGAGGAGATGGCGTGGTCGGTGTTCAGACAGCCCTGCAGGACGCTGATGGCCTGGCTCCTGAACCCGCCGTGCTCGTCCTTCACCAGCAGCCACCCGGACAGCAGCTTGTTCACCTGTGGGGACAGCAGCCCCGAGAGGAAGCGGATGAAGATATCCAGCTGCCTGTCCTCGGCCTGCAGCGCCCTCTGAACGGCGCTCCTGAAGTGGTTGAGGAAGCCCAGCTTGGGCCAGGACATGCCGCTCTCCGTGAAGAGGTCGAAGATGGCCCGCTTGGCCGCCGTGTAGTAATAAAGAGCTGCCAGGAACTCCTGGATGGTTAAGTGGGAGAAGTAGTAGGCTGTGGAGGCCTGCACATCCTCCTTGAGCAGGAGGCGGGTTGAGAGGCTGCAGTGCAGCAGGGAGAGGTCGATGCCGTAGGCCTTCATGTCCTGCTCGTAGAACACGTGTTTCTTCCGGAGCAGCCCATAGAAGGCCAGCCTGCCCAGGCTGCCCACCAGCTTCTTGCTGGTGTTCACAGCCTGCTCAGTCCTGAGGGTTTCTCTCGGCTTTTCCAGCCAGTCACCACTCAGAGCCATTTTAAAATAATAGGAGTAGATTTCTGACAGGGTGCTGGGGACCACGGTCCCTCCTTGGGATTGATCGCTGCTATGTTTCAGGAAATAAGCAATTGAGGAGCCAGAAATCCAGCAAAAACCAGGAATGGTGCACAGGACGTGTAGCGACCTGTTAGCCCTGATGTGCTGCAGGACTTGGCTGGACAGATCTCTGTTGTCCTGGAACATCTGGTCCAAGAAGTCCTTCATCTCTGCAGCCCCAAACCCTCGGATTTCCGTCATCCGGTCCACCAGCCCGCTGGGAATCTGCGTGGCCGCCGCTGGCCGCGACGTAACCCACACAGAGGCCTCCTGCAGCAGGTTTCCCCTTATAATGTTGGTGATCAGGTTGTCTACTTGGATCTCCTTTTTGGGATCGGTGCAAACCGCTGCATTGGAAAAATCCAAGGGGGTTTTGAACTCATCCAGGCCGTCAAGGATGAGCAGGGTCCGGGCGGCTCCGGCCAAGATGCAGCCGGGCTCGGTGATGTGAGGGAAGGCCGAGCAGATGAGGCGCTCAGCAGAGAGCTTCTCATAGGTGTTGAGCTCTCGGAAGGTGAGGGGCAGCACAAACATGATGTCCCTGTTGATGTCCCCCTTTGCCCAGCTGCACACAAACAGCTTCACCAGAGTGCTCTTGCCAATCCCGGCCACGCCGATGGTGACAGAGATCCGAGGGGGGATGCTGACTTTGGAGAGAGGCAGGAACAGCTTCTCCAGGGGGATGCTCTTGGATACGTTTGGCAGGCCTTTGGTGGTTTCAGCCTGCAGGATGTCGTGCTCCTTCTGCTGGATGTCGGTCAGGCCTTCCACCAGCAGGAGGTTGGTGAGGCGCTGCAGGGCTCCTGTCTCCAGGCCATTCCCACAGGAGCTCTGGAGGCTCTCCAGGTGCTTCTGCACCATGGGTTCTGCACAGAGAAATGAAACAGGTGTGAGGAGGAAGAGGAGGAACCACAAAGGGAAATGACAAAAGCTGCTTCACTTTTCTGCCATGCCCATGCAGACGGAAACCTCATGGAGCCCTTACATCCTGGTGGGAAGGATGGCAGGGCTCAGAGGGCACCAATAGGCCTAAAGAGCCCCGATCACCCTCATAGTCAGTCCAGGAGCCCATTTAAGCTCAGCTCTGGGCCTTCAGCCTCATAAAGCTATGTTGTAGGAGCTAGATCTTGGTCCTGGGCCTCATCGCTCTGCCCTTGCCTGGTGGCCACTGGACTGTGTCTGAACCTCATTGCCCTTGCTGGGCCTGATCCTGACCTCTCGACTGACTTACCAGCTTGGCTTCATTCCTGCCTCATTGCCATGGACATGTCTGATGAACTGGACTCTTGGCTGAACCTGGTGGCCACCTCTGGACCTGTCCTGCTCACCTGGCTCGGGCATCACAGTGAAATTAAACCCTCCAGCAAAGGCTGGACAAGCAGGGGATAATGGTGTGAGAGATTCAGAGCAGACACCAGCCGAGGCTGGAGCCTTCCAACCAGGAGGGAAACCAGGGAAACCTCTCCTGGCATGAGGGCTGCAGAGAGAGCCTGAAGTTGGGGCAGCCATCAGCGGATGGGGTCAGGGTCAGCCATCCTTTTCCTGTTCCCAGCCTGGTGCTGGGACTGCCTGGTGTGATCTGGACATTGAGGACATTAAAAACTCCTCAAGCTGCCCAGAGAGGTGTGCAGGGGGCAGTGAGGGGCCTGGAGGAAGGTCCCTCAGACCTGGCAGAGAGCCCTTGTCACCCCTGGCTGTGTCCTGCCTCAGCAGAGCCCTGAGACGGCACCACCACTCACACAGATGCTCCCAGCAGAGCTGCCACCACCCCTCAGCTCAGTGCACACCTCAGGGTGCTCCAGCAAGCACCAGGCCATGTGTGCAGCCCCCCTCACTGGGCTGCCTACCATGGACAGGGATGTGGAGGTAGAGCTGCGAGTTGGAGGTCTCAATGAAGCTCTGCAGGGACTGGGAGGCGTGGCTGCCCTTGCCAGCCAGGACATCCACCACAGCCCTCACCTGCTCGGGCAGGGGGCTCGCTGCCTGCACCTGGGCAGCCTCCGAGGCCGTCGGGAGCTCCAGCCTGCACAGGTGGGAGATGATGTCCTCCAGGAACTGCGGGGAGATGGCCCTCGCCAGCTGCCTGCCACACGGGTTGATCCAGGCCCCTGCGGGACAGGACAGAGGGACAGGTGGGTCCTGGGCCAGCCCTGGGAATGTGGGTGAGGGGTGACAGGGAAAGGCAGCAGTGCAGAATTGCCTCTGACTCTGAAGGTAGCAGGGGTGAGCTGGAGCCCTCCAGAGTGCCCTGCCCAAGCCCTCCTTGCAATGATGCCATCCCAAAGCCCCGGCAGGAGGCTTTATTAGGAGCTGCTGGGTCAGGACAGCAGCTACTGAAATTGGAGCCAAAGAGACTGAAGAACACAATCATGAAATGGTGTTTTTTCCTGGAATCCAAACCCATGCAGAGAAAAAAAGTCTGAGCAAGATCATTTCTCTCCAGAGACAGCTGTTCCCCCAGTGCCAGTACAGCACTGCCTGGGATCTGCTCACACCTTGGTGCCCCACCTCATCCTGTTTCTGACTCCAGAACTCCCCCCAGGTGATGCATCTGCCCAACCACCACTCACCTTCCATTAGAGGCCTCCCGTGACATGGGTGGTCCCTGGGCAAGGAGCACTGTGGTGGCAGCAGCGTCCCATGGGCCACCCTGTGTCCCCCTGGCCAGCTCACAGCAGCACCCAGGGCTCCTCAGCCCCTCTCCATGTCCCTGGTGGAAGAAGAGGAGAAGCATCAGGAGCAGTGTGGGAGGGAGCTGTCGTGGTGCTGGGTGTGGTTGAGGCAGGGGCTCATTCATCAGCTTTTGGCTGAGACAGAGTCCCCTTCACTGCAGGCCTGGCAGGGGCACAGCTGGGCCCAGACCTCAAGTGCCACACGCTTGGTGCCTTCACCAGCACCACGTACACCACGACCTTTCCCAAGCACAGTGGTGCATGAATTGCCCTGGCAATGCCAGCTGCGGGTCACCTGGGGGGCACCCGAGTGTCACCACTGTCACCAGGGCTGGGAACTGCCTGTACATTCTTCTTCTCTGTGTTGTGAAGGAAGCTGTGGGGCAGCAGGCAGAGTGATGAAGGGCCTGTTTTGGTTTCAAACTCATCTTGCCCCCATCCAGAGCCTCCATCGGGGCTTGCTGAGCGTGGCCAGCACCACATCCTGTTGCAGAGCTCTGAGGATGCTCTGAATCATCACCCAGAGAAGGAGCATCTACCTGGTCCCTCCCCCTCAGCTGCTGCCAAGCCACACTGAGGGTTTGGGGTTTATTTTTAAGAATTGTTGTTCTTCAAGCAGAGGTGGAGAGGGAAATATCTGCATGCCTGAGAGTGCTCCCAGCTCCACCTGTGTTAGAGGCACTGTGCTGTGGCCTCTCCACCAGCCCCAAAGTCATCTCCAGGCACTGGCCATGTCCAGGTGGGAACTTCTGAGCCCCAGGGGATGTCTGATCACAGGAGCAATGTACACAGTGTCTCAAGGCCTGTGTCCTGGCATCTTTCCTCCCCTCCACCTGGCCTACAGGATGTTCTGGATCCATGTGAACACCTCCATGCTGGTCAGAGGCTCTGCAATGGGGTCTCTCCCCACAGACAGCCTTGCCTTTGCCAAATGCACCCCTGAGGGGGACATGGGCACTGTGGGGGCTTTGATGCAGCCTCACCAACACGTACAGGTAACACTCCTTTCTCTGGTCAAACCTCTTCTGGGGAGAAAGCACAGATGTAGGTGGACCAGGAAAACCTGGCAGAGTTTCTGCTCCATGGTGCGAGGCCAAGGTGCTTGGAACTTGTGTTCATCCTCCCTCCCAGGGATCCATGCTGGGGGTTGTTTCTCCCACCAGAAGCACAAGACTGCAGAAGGTGGCCGGGCTGCAGGAGGGACCTGACAGTGTCCCCAGGGCTGAGTCCCTCACAGACCATGGCTGGATCTCCCACAGAGTGGCATGTCCCACGGAGTGGGGTAAGTGACAGAAGGTGCTGGGTGACCAAGCACCAGCCCAGCCCCAGCTGCCCAGGTGGTTCCTGACAAGCCCTTGCAGGGCTGGGAGGTGCTGTTGGAGCAGGGTCTGAGCCCACTGCCTTTCCCTTCAGGATGGAAGCCTGGGCTCTGCCCAGCTCTGAGCCCCTGGTGCCAGTGGTGTCAGAGGTCCACGAGCCCCAGGCAGTGGTGGTGATCCCACAGCAAAGCCCTTTTCCCCATACTGGGAGAAGCAGGGCCCCAGCAGCAGCTCTTGTTCATCACCCCCCAGGCAGTGGCCTGGTCAACGAAGACACCATCAATTAAAGGACCTCAGTGAGCAATTCACAGCGAAATGTTCACCCTTTGATGTGTTCTTGTCTCTAACTGGCCTGGAAAGTTCAATGAAGCCTTTGCAGTCCCCAGGCCTGTCTCTGATCTTTGCTGTGCCAGCCAGAGCACAGCCAGAATGAAGGAGTTTTGCTGCTTGCAGCGGTGTCCCCTGCAGCCCTTCCTCTGAACCGTGGTCCTTTGATGGGGGAAACCTGCTGCAGCACCAGAGAGTGTTTGATGCTGTCCTCTGGTGCTCCTTCACAAACCAGCAGCTGTGGGCCAGCTCCTGCAGAGGCATCTCACCAGGAGAATAAAGCAGCAGAAGAAATCATGCAGGGGCTGCGGTGTTTTTCTGGTTCCTGTTGTTTCAGGTGCAGCTCTAGAACCACGCGGGGCTGCTGGAGGCTGCGTCCTGAGGGGCTGGAGGGAGGCACCAGCTCTCACAAGAGCTGTCTGAAGGGGAAGGGCCAGCCAAAGCCAAGCTCCATAACCCCTACTGAGATCCAGGTGTGCCCAGGAAGGGACCCAGCTCATTCCAAGGCTGCTGGCCATGAGTCCTGCCCAAGGTGTCCATCCTGCACATCCCGGGTGTGCAGCTTTGCCTGGCCAGGATCCAGCAGGGACAATGTCCCACCAGCAGCCAGAGGAGCATGGATGCAGGTTTGTGTCTGCCCTGCCTTGCCTGTGTCCCCAGGAAAACTGGGATAAGGGGCTGGAGGGCGGGAGGCTGCTGAGCCAAACTGGTGAATGGCACCTGCAAGCCCCAGGGAGGGAAATGGGGATTTTCTTGGCAAGAATTTGACATTAACACTCCAGCCCAGGAGAAGATCCTTTCCTCTAAGGATGTTTAGACAACACTGATGTGTTCTTCCAGCAGCTCCAATCCCACCATCCCTATGAAGCACCGTCCTTACATCCCACCTGACTGTCCCTGCCCAAATCCCATCAGTGCTAGGAGCCACAAGCACCATGCTGGAAGGTCCCCACCACGTGCACAGCCAATCCTCTCCCAAACAGCTGCTGTGGTTTTCACCGTGTCCATCCTGTTCCAGGATTCAAACTTCTCACACCAACACCAGAGAACACTGGTTGTAGCTGCTCCTGGATGTAGCTGCTCCTGGTCATCTCTGCCTCTAATTACGTATGTGCAGTTTCACTCCTGGCAGTCCAACATGACCAGAGCAGCATCCAGGGAATCCAGGACAGTCCTGAGGTGGCCACAGCATGAAGCTGTCTGGAGACAACAGACATTTACTGCCTCCCAGATCTTCCTCCTGCCCCAGACAGATCCATCCCTGTGCCTTTGGAATCTGCTGAGCCAGATCTGGAGAATCTGGGACCAGGCCAGGCCAGGAGCTGTCTCAGCAGCTCCAGCAGCACCAGGATTGCATCAGGTGATGCCCAGCAGCTGGAAATCTGTGTTTGTCCCCCTGCAGGGGCTCGTGGGTAGATTCACCAGCGGGGGG
>VZSE01000128.1:73832-92500 GCA_013398275.1 Promerops cafer
TTGGGGGCTCGAGTGGGGCTTTCCAGCTCGCAGAGCCCTGCTGCAGTGAGCTGGGGGTGGGCTGAGAGTGCCATGGTTGGACAGGCACCAAAGAGCTGGGCAAGAGCTCCTGGGTGGCTGCAGGCACCCACAGATAGAAAACATCCGAAAATGGGCTGATCTACAGTGCTTAGATAAGGTTAAAAGCTTTTTATATGAGCTGAAAATTGCATCGTCACACAGCACCTGCAGGAGGTGGGAGGTGCCCGCTCCAGCTCAGCTTCATGCCCCAAACACGCAGAAACCTCAGCCTGGCCATCTCCTTGTCCCTGTGCCACCACCGTGGGGTTTCTCCGCGCAGCCGATCCCCAAGAGCTCTGCGGTCCGGGCTGAGCGAGCCCCGGGAGCTCAGCCCCGGCTCAGCGCTGCCCGTCCTGCCCCGGGCACGGGACGGGAGCGGCACCGGCCCCGCCAGACCGTGACACCACTTCCTGGCATGCTGGGCTCCTGCGGCGCCTCTCGGGCTCCTTTACCCGCTCATCTTCGGCGCTTTTTAGTTATTTCTCCTGCCACGTGTCCGCCCTGAACTAATTCCACCTCGGCGGTCAGCGAGCGGTCTGGAAATGGAAACATTTCCCCGGCCAGCACCTCCCGCTGTTCCCCCTGAGCTGAGCGAATCCCGAAGCCAGGATGCAGGCTGCCACCTTTTGGCAGAATCGAAGGGATTTCACATCGTTAACTTCTGCTAATTAAACGATGCAATAAAATACCTTCTGCATTATTTCTCAATTACGACGCTTGCAGACTGGCAAGTGACTCAGTTATCTAAGTTTACATATGACTTATATTTTTTGGTCTGGATTTAATGCCAGCAAAATTTATTGTCAAATGTATTTTATGTCAAATTTATTCTCTTCCAGGTTTGAGTTTTGGTTTTTTGTTTCCTTGAACCCCAACCCCAATAACAGGGCCCAGACACAGCAGGGGTTAAATAGGAGGTGAGGGGCCATGAAGGGCCCCTGGGCTGGATGCCAGCAGGGCCAATCCCAAATCTCACCAGAAAAAAAAGGAAAAATCGATCTATGGGTGATTCCAAACAGCTAAAAATGAAGCTAATTTTGGAGAAGAGGTCCCTTGCAGGGCACTGCCGCACCTCACAAGCTGCAGAATGAAGGCTGATGCATTTCCTGAGCTGGCCGTGCCCTGAGGATGCTTTACCACAGTTGTGCAAACAGCTGATTGAAAAGAAGATCCTCCCAGCAAACAGCTTCTGCCCTTGCCACCCACGAGATCTCAGGGTACCAGCAGGAAAATTGGGCAGGAGCTGCTGCCAGCCCGTCTCTGTCACACCCACTGCCCCAGGGCTGCAGGGATGCTGACGGATGTGGTACCCGCCCCAGCGACCTCTGGGTTTGGTCAGAACAGCCTTTCCGGGCTTGCAGAGCACCCCAAAGAGCAGCTGCAAGGTCTCCAGAAATAAATTTTTGTGCAACATGAACATCCCGAGTGGGAGGTGTCCCCTGGCCCCCAACGATGCCTGTCTGGCTTTGGATAACTCTTCCATGTGGGGGCCAAACCCTGAGTGATATCCCAGGGGTGACAGCAGCCAGCCTGTGCTCCTGCAGGTCCTGTCCCCAGCAGTCCCATATTTATGGGCTACACAGTGCCCAGAAGTGCCTAAATAACGGCAGGGTTCAGTCTGATGCCCTGAGGCAGCCCAGGGTGCCCGGGCTCTGTGCCCACGTGGGTGCAGGGCTGAGCTCCAGCCCCCCCAACCTGCTCCTGGGACACCCCAGGGCCCTGCCCCACTCTTTGGTGCAATTTTGCACCGTGCCACAGGTGAGTGTGTCACTAATCTCTTCCTTTTCTATTGGTGGTACATCTTGGAGTTTATTTTGGATGGTTTGGAAGTTAATTAGTTCAGCAAATGACATAGTAGGGGGAAAGCTGCTGCACAAGGCTTTGGGCAGGCAGGACAGCCTGGCTGTGGCTGCCTTCATGGCCTGGAAGGCAGAGCAGGCAAGGGGACAGAATTTGTGACATGTGCCAGGTCCCCTGTGGGGTTCCATGCTCATCTCCATCACTCTGGGCTCCACCCACTCCTGCCAGCCTGGTGGCCATGCCATGCCATGCCATGCCATGCCATGCCATGCCATGCACCTCTGCCCAACAGCTCCCGGCCCAGCGACTCCATTTCACGTGGCCATCCCAGCACGAGCCCTGCAGAGGCTCGTCCCCACTCAGGAGAGCCAAGTGATACCTCTCCTTCTCCCCAGACCCCTCCAAAGCCCCTCCAAGCCCCTACCTTGGCCTCGTGCCGCCTTCCCCAGGTCGGTGTGTGGGCAGGGGAGTGGCGAGGGCATCCTCGTGACCGCGGGAGGATGCGGCCCCTCCGTGTCCCGCTCAGCTCTTTATCCCCAGGGCTTTGCTTCCTCCTCGACGGATGCTCGAGTTGAAGGCAGAAGCCACCCTTCCTGCCGGTGTCCCCTGCAGATGATGGGACCTGGGGCGGGGAGATGCACCTGGGGAAGGTGGGCGCGGGTTCCCCCGCCGCCCAGCGCCGGTTCCAGCCCCGTGGCTTTTGTCTCTTTCCGTTCGCTCCTCACCCCTTCCTGCCCTGGGTCTCGCTGATCTTCCTTCCTGTCAGCGCGGGGCTGGTGACTGTGCAAATCGGGGTGAGGGATCCGCCAAAACCCAGCAGCGTCTGACCCCCGGCAGCGACAGCGACAGCGACAGCCGGGGCTGTCCCGGTGGGATGCTCCCTGCGCTGACACTCCCCCGGCTGCGGATGCTTTCTCCCAAAAGTCACAAAACCGCCCTCAACAACATCCAGACTACTGCGAATTCACTTGAAGCAAAACCATGAGCTCACCCCGGCCTGGGAGAGCCGAGGGGTTTTGCTACACAACCCCAGCACTGGCCAGGAACGCTGGGAATATCCCATGGAAGAGGCTGGACTTGCAGCAGCTCTGCCCTTCACTGGGTTGTGCGAAGAAATAATTCCATGAGTAAATGAAAGCTGTGTTTTGGAAGACTGGAAGAGAAGGGTAGGAATAGCCTCCCTTTCCTCCAAAGCCATTCTCCTGCCCTTGCCAAATGCTTCCTGGAATTAGGATTTGTCTCCAAAGAGCTGGATCCCATCCCACCAAGGACCCAGAGCTACCAGAGCAGCAGGACTGGTGGGATCTCCCCTCCCCAGCTCCACACAGGCAGGTGGGCTCGCTCATTATTTTCCATTTTTGTTCAACAAAACCCTCCATTTGTAAATCCTATAAAAATTTCTCTGGCTTTCAGGCAAATGGTGGCTAATGGAGCTCTCGTGGTGGCGAGCTGGTGGGGGTCAGGGTGGGCTCATGGCCACTGAACTGTGTTTGGGGAGGAGAGGTGGGGGCAAGCAGGAATTCGGACCTCCAGCCACCACTTTGGGCTGTGTCTATCCCATCCTCGCTCTCTGCCCACCCCAGGCTGTTCCCAGCAAGGGGTTAAGACCTTTCCTCTGGCGAGTTTGAGGTCTGTTGGTAATTTCCCCGTCTGGAGGATGGTTTCAAGAGGAGCTGGCACCTGGTAAGTCCCAGCAGCCAATCTGTAGCTAAAATCCTTCACATCCAAAATGACTGTGCAGAAACCCCAGGCAGGGCTGTACCTCCTGCTTTCACAATGCATCATTGATCTGAATTAACACATCTGAAATATTTCTCTGCCACTGTGTATTACACATCCCTCATGCATTTTCTGGGCCGTTTACTGGATTCAACCCCAAATTTCTCAATGTGTTTATTTACTAAACTCAACCTATGGAGTTCCCGGCAGGGTGGGTTTGCCCACAGCCCCTCTGGAGCTGGCAGGAGAGGTGAGAAAAGGTCCAGGGGTGACTCTGTTTGATGACTCACGCGGTTGCTTGGCAGGAGGGTGCTCGGGGGAGAATCCTCAGCGCAGACCCTCACAGAGTCACCTTCCTGGGGACAACGAACCTGGGGATAACGAACGGTCCCAGCTCCAGAGGGAGCAGCAGCACGAGCCTGGGGAACAGCCCCGCTTCCACACCAAGGAAACGTGGAAAGACCTTAATAGTATGGGAGAATCGGGGGGTCCCCGGGGAGGAAGGGACACAGCATCCAGCCCCCTCCCAGAGGGTGACGCGGTGGCTTTTGGGTTTTAAGCGGGTTTCTTGAGCAAGGAGCAGACGGCTGGGCCAAGGGACGGGACGGGACGGGACGGAACGGGACGGGATGCGATGGGATGCGATGGGATGCGATGGGATGCGGTGGGATGCGATGGGATGCGATGGGATGCGGTGGGATGCGATGGGATGCGATGGGAGCGCGGCCTCACGCCGGCGGTGGGCGGTGCCGGGCACTTGTGGGCGGGGTCTGGCGGGGATGGACAGCTGAGCCCCGCCCGGACAGGCGTGGCCGAGTGCAGCCGGGTAGAGCCGAACACAATCGGGTCACGCCGAACAGACGAACGCCCGCAGCTCCAGACCAGGCGTCTAGAGCCGAACGAGCCGAACGCAGCCGGGCGGAGCCGATTGGAGCCGAACCGAGCCGGGCATAGCCGGTTGGACCCGAGCAGAGCCGAGGTGAGGAGCCGTGTGAGGGAAGACGTGCCCGGTGCCCCGGGACGGGCGATGGCCCCGCAGCCGCCCCGCTCCCTGCTCTCCTCCCTCCCTCCCGGGACCGGTCCGGGGGCTGAGCCGCGGCCGTGCGACCTCGCTGCTTCTCGCCCTGTCAGAGCCCCGGGACCGCCCGCGCTGCTGCATGGCCGGGAAGAAGCTGATCGTGGTGTTCGGTGCCACCGGTGAGTGCTCGGGGAGAGGCCCGGGCTGTGCCCGGGGGCCGGCGGGGAGGGAGAGGGGCGGAGGCGTCGGTGATGCCCGAGCGCCCGGGAGGGTGAGGGGTGCGGGGAGCGAGCCGGGGCTCGGTCCTTGTGGCAGTCGGGGCGCTCCGTCCCGCGGCCCCAGCGCATCCCGGAGTCCCGAGGACGCGGGGCCCTGACCGGCTGCTCCTGCAGGGGCCCAGGGGGGCGGCGTGGCCCGGGCGCTGCTGGACGATGGGACCTTCAAGGTGCGCGTGGTGACGCGGAGCCCCAGGAAGAAGGAGGCGGAGGAGCTGAGGCGGAGGGGAGCCGAGGTGGTGAAGGCAGATCAGGACGATGAGGCATCGCTGGAGCGGGCCTTGGCGGGTGCCTACGGAGCCTTTATTGTCACCAACTTCTGGGAACACTGCAGCAAGGAGAAGGAAATCGAGCAGGTACCTGGCCTGACAGTAACTGGGACCACGTGTGGAATGATCTGGCAGGGTGGATCATGAGTAGCATCAAAGTGGGGACAGCTCTTGGAGCAGCCATGGCAGCCCTGATGGTTTGAGTGGCCAGTCTAGAAGACCCCAAGGCCTCACAAACACCAGGTCCCAGTTCTTGCAAAGCCAGGACTTGTTCTCCGTTCCCTTGCAGTTGCATGGCTCCAGGGTCTGGTGCCTTCAGGGAATTGATAAATTTGTTACGGAGAGCACTTCCCAGGAGTTGGAGTAGCAGGAGTGGGAACAGTTGGCTCCTCAGAGCCTTCCCAGGGCAGAGCTGGGACTGTCACTGCCCGCAGACCTGTAGCTCTCTGTGCTTGCAGCTTTGGGGCCAAAATCCTGCAGTATCAGAGATCCCAAGCATGGTGCTCACGCCAGGGCAGATATTGCAAGGTGGCAGAGTTGCCACACCTGGATGGCAACAAACAAAAGATAAGATAGTTTAGGGCAGGTATGTTGGCCAGGTGGATTCTTTCTGCTGGTGCTTTCGTGTTTGGTGGAGCAGTGAGCTCCAAAGCTGGAGGGTGTGTGGTCTTTCTGAAGTAGGATGGGGTAAGGAGAGGATTCGGCTCCACCTGGACAACTCACTGTGCTCCCAGCTGAGGGCTGGTGGGAGTTGGATCCTCCCCAGAGGGAAGGAGGGGTGTGGGGAGGATGGGGATGTCCCATTCCCATCTTCATGGCTGGTTTCTCCCTTGGCCCAGGGACAGCTTCTTGCTGACCTGTCCAAGCGCCAGGGTCTGCGCCACGTCGTGTTCAGCGGCCTGGAGAACGTGCACCAGCTGACAGGGGGGCAGCTGGAGGTGCTGCACTTTGATGGCAAAGGCGTGGTGGAGGAGTACTTCCAGAAAATTGGGGTTCCCACCACCATCATCCGGATGCCATTCTACTTTGAGAACTTCCTCTCCATCTTCAAGCCGCAGAAGGCCCCGCAGGGAGATACCTTTGTCCTGGGTAAGCAGGAGCTCTTGCTCTGTGGATCACTGCCCTGTGACTGCAGGGCCTGAGGGGTGGAGAGACTGCCAGGGCTGTGGGCTTGTAGGGTGAAGAGGCCTCTACCTGCTTGACTACAGCAAGCTGCATTATGGTCTTCAGGCCTGTTTGGTGGCCTGAAGGAAATCACCAAGATCCTGGGCCTGTTTGTGGTGCTGAGGGCTGTTCTGCAGATCCCAGAGCAGCTCTGGACACCCCAAGTGCCTGCGTTTGGCATGGTGGAGGGGGTGGGGCTGCAGGCAACGCACAGTGCTGCTCTGGTGTCAAGGTCTCTTAGCTCAGGCCTGCTCTCCTGCCTTGCCATGCTGATGGGTGCTCTCATCCCTCCCTCACCTCACGTCCAGAGAATGGGAGCTGAAAAGTCTGCTGTACCTCCTCAGAGCTGGGCTGCACTGCAGCTGGGATCAATCTCTCCATACAGAGCTGCCCATGGGGGACACCCCAATGGATGGGATGGCTGTGGAGGACCTTGGGCCTGTTGTACTTTGCCTGCTGAAGTCCCCAGGGGAGTACATCGGCCAAGTGATAGGACTCAGCACGGGCAAGCTCACCGAGGCAGAGTACGCTGCCATCCTCTCCCAGCAGACGGGCAAGACTGTGACAGCCAGCAAGGTAGGAAGTGTCCCTTGGTGTAGGTGATGTCCTTGAGGGACTCATAGCTTGTTTTGGTACAGCCACTCACTGGTGCCCAGGGTTAGTCCTGCTGCCCCTGGGTGTGGCTGGAGCACAGCTTGGCACCGAAACTGCCCTGTTGGTATTGTCACTGAGCTCGTGCTCATGGAGCACACAGGTGTGCCCGGGCAGGTCTGTGCCTGGCTCTGAGGGATAACTGAGCTGGGAGGTCTCCAGGGCAGCCAGGGATGGGCACCTACACAACAGGTTTCTGCTGGGTGCCCTTCCCTTCAGTAGGGCTTCCCCCAGGGCTTTGCTATCTCACTATTACAACAGACCTGGCCTCTGTGCTGTGTCACTGTTAGCAACACCCCTGACCACTCCCTGCCCCTTTGTGACTTATTTTTAATCTTTGTTTGCATTTCAGCTGTGCCTCAGGCAGCCAATACAATGGATGAGGGATATGGTGGTTCCCTGAGAATAAAGTGTATTTCATTAGAAACAAAGCCCCTCTGATGCTCTCTGCAGGTTCTGCTCTCCCAGAAGCACAGTGAACCAAACCCTATGATTCAGGCAGGGAAGGATGTTTTGGGGTGCCAGGTGGCAACCTGAATTGCCTCCTGGACCACCCCATTTCTAGAACCCCTCAGCCATAGCTCTGGTGTGAAGGAAGGCTCCCTCATAGCTACTCCAGACCCTGGCCAGCTGTGTGCCAGACCTGGGTGCTGGCCCTAGGCTGTTCCTGCCAGGCAGGGCTGCATCCTTTGCCCAACCCCAGCAGAAGTGCCTTGCAGAGCCCTCTGCACCAGTGGCAATGCTGTGACCGGCTGCTCATCACATCCCCTCAGAGGCTGAGGGGAAGCCCCAGCAGCCTCTGAAACACTGTTTTTTTCCCCAATTCTGTTGGCAGATCTCCCCTGAGGAGTATGAGAAGCAGGACTTCCCTGGGGCCAAGGAGATGGCTGCCATGTTCCGTTTCTATGCCCTAAAGCCAGACCGCAACGTGGCCCTGACCATGAAGCTCAACCCCAAGGCCCGCACCTTCCAGCAGTGGGTGGGGGACAACAAGAATGCCTTCTGAGCCTCCCCTCCCTCCTCTTCCTCCCTGGTTTCTCCAGCAGGTAGGGGGACCTGGCTGAGGAGGCAAGGTGCCCTGAGCCAGGCTGCCTTCCCAGTAGTGTCCCAGGGAGGCTGATCCTGCCCCAGCTTGGCGCACATGCTGGTCCATATGTGTGCTCCTGCAGAGTGTTTGGGACTATTTAGGCAGCTAGAACAAGAGGAGGGGCTGGACATACAGGCAGGGGGGTGGCAGAAGCACTGACTGCGCTCTGTCCTCAGGGAGATGTTGCTTTAGTCATTGTGGGTGTTTTAGGGTGGTGGGGGCTTGTTTTCCCAGGATCACCTCCTCTCCCAGGCAGCTCTGAGCATAAGGCACCACGTGGTAGGCTGAAGGTGTGTACCCCAAGGCCTCAAAGGCAGTGCCTTCATGGCAGGTATCCATGGCCAGGGCTGCTGCAGGCTCCTAAGCAAACAGACGACAGGGATTTCTCCGTGGATCTGGTTTGGGCACTGCAGGTGAGCCACTGGAGAGATGGAGGCTTAGTGTCACCAGCAAGCAGGGACTGCAGTGACTTCCTGTGAGTGTAACACAAAAGCTGAGCCTGATTCCTCATCATACAGCTCTGGCCCTGGTCCTTGGGCTCCTGGAGCCAATTTCAGTAACTGTCCCAATAAGCTGAGATAAAACTCAACTTTTTCTAAACTGTCCAAGGTTCAGTGGAAAAGCCCCTTCCCCCTCACATGTCTAAAGTACTGCTCAGATAGGGCAGCTTTGTGTTTGAAGTCAATCCCAGCCCCTAGCAATGCTCGAGCCATCCAACCCTGTCCCCTCCTTGTCCCAGAGACCTTCATTCCTGTTACTAGGGGAGGGAAAGGGGGTGACACACCAGGTGGAGGAGTAGACAAGGCAGCAAGGCACAGCACATGTTAAATATCTTTATGAAGTCCATCTTATTTACATGGGTACAGAATCACTTTACAGAAGTTTAATCAGGAGGCAACGCGTGCTTTATTTCAGCAAATTAAGAAGGGCAAGACTACAGCATGTCCCTGTTTAACTGGTATTGAACTGATTAGTTTGTGGGCTGATGGTACCTGCACGGTATCACAAACACAGCAGGCTACAGTAACCATGGAATACTCACTGCAAGAGCTCAGCTGCATCTGGAAGGAGTGATCCACCTCACTTGCACTCTCACACAAGTAAAACAACGATGCTTTGACCAATCCTTTACGCTACGGGTGTTGCACTAAGATAATAAAAGATTTTTGTCCCCAACTGGCAAAGGGCTCAGTGATTGACTTGTACCAGTCCAGAAGCAACAGCAGTTGTATGGTAACTTTAGTTATTTGGGGGATAAACTTGAGGCAAAGTGCAGATTCCATCACTGCTCTGTGCAGGCAATCAGCAGGATAGAGAAAGCCCAGGGCTGTGAGGGAGCCAGGCCAGCTGGGCTCAGACAACACCCAGCCACAGGGAGATTCCACTTGGAGCTGTGCAGGGCAGCAGGGCTGTCATGAAGACAAGGTTAGACCTCCCTGACCCACCCAGTCTCCTGGAGAGTTCACCACACACACCTGGCATTCCAAAGGGCACCTGAGTGAGCAGCTGGTGGGCTTGGCCTCCATACAGTAAATTGCTGCTCTGTGCTGGAATATTTATTTCACATTTCTTCTGGTTTGGATTCTAAATACTTCAACTTTAACTTTTACCAAATAAGCTTCCGCAGCAGTAGGGTAGTGGAGCAGCCTCCAGAGAGCCACACTTCTGCTAAGCTGGTGTTTTCCTTCACTGCCAGTTCCTAGGACAGTGGGTGGGGTTTGTGTTGATGCCACAGTGGTCCATGGCCTCTCCGGCCGGGATTCTTGTTGTGCTGCTGACTGACATCCTGTGTTCTCCAGAGCCTGGCTGCCAGAAAGATTCACCCCCAACTGCACGGATGACCTGCTGCTGCTGGCTCCTAGTTCCCCGTAGAACGCTTTCCTGCAGTTGAAGCGAGAGGAAGGTTACAATTTCCTGGCTGTATCAGCACACAGGACTCTGGGAGCACCTCCTCTCCCTGACCTGCTGTCACACTGTCAGCCCTATAGCACAGCCAGCTTTGAAGCCTACAAAGATGCAAAGCTGAGGCCCTGGAATCCAAGACTCTGTGTCTGCTGTAGATGATTCCAAGTCTTGGTGTTCCCTCCTAACAGGTCAGCACCAACTGAAGCACTTGAGTTACACTGCAGTGATGCATGGTGGGGTTTGCTGTGCTCTGTGACAAAGGCTGGCTCCTCCCTGGTGCTGTAAGCCCATGGCAGGGGTGAATCCAGCCCGAGTGTGCCAGCACCAGTGGCTCTGCAGCCCAGGATTTGTGTGGCAGAACCCGGTCCCAGTGGGACCAGCTCATGGATACATGCTCAGTGCTTGGAACTGGGCACAGCTCCAGCAGCAGAGCTGCAGGGGAGGCCAGCCACCTCCCCAGGGGTGCACCCAGCATCTGTGCTGCTCTTTGCTGCAGCAACAATGCACTTCAATCCCTAGCTTGTTGCTCCAGGTCCCAGGGGACAACTAGGGCTGTGCTGGAAGGCCTGAGGCTAAGTGAGAAGCAACGCTGTGCTATTGTGCTTCCACCTCCCAAGAAGTGCTCAGTGTGGGGGAAAGACAACAGTGAAACATAAGAGGCCTCCTACCTCGGCTGGGGTGTCAGGAGGTAAACATTTTCTTAAGTTTGGAAAGGAATCCCTCCTTGTTCTCCTGAGCCTCAGGCCTATCCCCGCCTGCGTCAGCGCTAGCCGTGGCCCTGCCACCTGGACACAAACAGCAAAGGGCTGCAGTCAGAGACATCTCCCACCAGAACCAGAGGGGTGTTTTAGACAGGGAATAGCCAAAAGAAAGCAGCTGGTTGTGCTGCTCCCTCACGTCCAGGGCTGCACCTGGCAGCGAGCCACAGGACTGGACCCCTTGCAGTGGAAGCACTGGAGAGCCTAGATCCCAGAAGTGGAAAATCCAACCATGAGCTCAGGTGCTGAGCTGTTCCCTTCCCCTCTCCCCAGCCGTCCAACTGGCAAGGGAATTCTCATGCTGCACAGCTGAGTCAGGGGACCCCACAGGCTTTGGAAACAAGTACTTGGAACTGAGAGTCTGCCACTAAAACCAAGTGGTGAACTCGATCACAGCCAGCCAGGACTTTACAGGGTTAAAAAATCTATACTGGTGGTCCCTGAAACCAGTTCTTCCTGTTTCAAGGTTGTGTCCTTGCAAAGCAGTGTGAAACCACACCAGGAGCCTGATTTGTGTCATTGCAAGCAGTGCTCAGACAGTATTAAGCAAAAAATAAACTCGTGTAGAATGATAAAGGCTACAAATATTTCAGACCAACTGTCCAGATAAGGAATGTTAAAATTGTTCTGTATGAACAGGTCCTGAGAACTTGTTTGTCCCTCAGAAGTGGCTATAACGAGAACAAAGGAGACCTCTCTGCTAATCTGCTTTTTTCTACAGTAAAACCATCAACAACAAGATCCCAAACGCCCCCTCAAGCTTTCTCTGTGCACAGAGAACACGGAGTCTGGTGCTCCCCACCTCCCAGGGCTGAGCGCTGGGCTCAGACTGATGCAACGGAATGAAATCCCGCGGCAGGACACGCCTCCCTCAGCACAGCCTGTCTCTACACTGCAACCTACTGGCGTTGTTTTAACTCAGCTTGCTGCTCCATCATGGCAAAAACTGGCAGGTTTGCTTTTTAAAAAATTCGTTTGAAGAGTTTTTTTTCCTCTTTGGCACACAAATGCCTTTAAAAAGCTGGAATGGAAATTCAGTGCTCAGAGCTCTCTGGCCTTCCCCCGAGGCTGACTGTAATATGGGAAAGACAATTTCTGTCTTAGGAAAGCACTATAAAACAGAACACTGGGAAGTAATTGGCAGATCCTGCCCATAAGCCTATATTCCTCACACTTTGGTATGTAGTAGAGCAGATCCTGGGATCATTCAGCAGCTCCAAAAGGCTCTCACCTTTGTCTAGTCATAAATGCCCTGTTGGGTTTCAAACCAAAACCAAAATCCAACGGGCTTTAAGAAGTCCGTTGTTCCAATTAAGCAAAGAAAAAACTGCTTTCCAGTAGCGAGAGATAAAGCTCCTTCCTTACTATTTTACCATGTGTTGTGCCTTTAGCTGCTGCCTCTTCCAAGCACCTCATCCCTGAAACTTAAAACACAATTTCTGAATCTCAATTTTCCATCTGGAGCTGGAGAGCAGCTTCACAAAGCTCCCAGCTGCCTTCACTCCTCCATTGTGCTGGATGCTGTCCACTGACCAGAGCTGACATTGCCACCAATGGACACCTAGCCCAGGTTTCCCCCCACACACAGAGCTCAGCCCCAGCAGAAACCCCCATCAGCATTCCAGGAGAAGCAGCCCTGCTGTGCTCAGAAGCACAGTGGATTGGGATCACACAGGAAACTGGCCTGAAGCACATTTGCTTTCCTGCCTCAAGGCAAGTCCTGGCGCAGGGCAAGCAGGGAGCAGGAGGCATTAATCAGCACAGCTTGTCTGGACCCTGGAGTAGTCAGTACCTGCTCTCTGTTCACACATGGATTTGCCCAGTAAGTACTGGAATGGAGCTTCCTGGGAAGAGGCTGCCTCCCTGCTGTGTGCTGTTAATATCACACTAGAACTATTTCCATTACTCCAGGCTGTGCTGCCACAGGCCTCGTGGTGACCCTGGCTCACCTTGCTCCCCAGGAATGATGCCCAGGGAAGGGGCAGGAGTTGCCCCCACTCACCTGACGCTGTGTTGGTGACCCCGTTCACGGTGCCGTCCACGTCGGCCTCGTCCTCGGCGTAGCTCATCATTAAGGCTCGCTGGCGATCCGTCAGCCTCCTGTGGCACCAGGACACGGGGTCAGGGATGGCCTGGGGACCGGGTCCCACAGCCCTCCCAAACCTCCCCCAGCAGCACCCACAAAGGGCAGGGACTGGAGTACATTGTGTAGGAATACACCAGGAATCCATGTACTCTTTAAATGAGCCATCTATAAGGAATGATCTATAAAGAATTCTCAGTGGAAGAGGAGAGATAGGACCCACTGCATTTCACCTCATGGAATTCTTACAACTTCTAAACAACATTTTTTGCAAAAAGTTTTTAAGATTTCAGAGGAACTTGTTTTAGCTCTACTTACTGAGGAACTTTTATCTTTATGTGGATGTAGTGGTCTCCGTAGCCATAGCTGTTGACCTTGGGAATGCCTTTCCCACTCATTCGAATTCTCTGGTCTGGCTGAATACCAGGGGGTATCTATAAACACACAGGTGTCACATTTATTACTCTAATTAAACATTTATATAAATAATTACACATTGATAAAAGTTATCTGCTTCTCCAACAAGCTCTAAAGTAGGATGGGAGAGCTCTGGTATGCTCATGCATTGGGACACATCCCAAAGCTAAGCCAGCAATGATGGAAAAGTTTTTGAAGGAGTAAGTAAAGAACCTGACACAGCCTGTAGCCCTCAGATGGGGCTTGTCCAGCAATCCCTTCCTTTCCCTGTCCCTACACAGCAACAGAAAAGAAGCTGTGACCAGGCAGGTCACAAACTACCCAAGGCTCAATCCTGAAGGAGTCTGAAATGCAATAGAGGCAGCCTTAGGAGATTTCCCCCAGCTTTGCTTTGCTGTGCCCCACTGATTCATGCCCAGTATACTGGTACTCACCGTGATGTTGATTGTCTCATACAAGCCTTGACACCGGGCTGTGCCTCCCAGCACAGCCTGAGCTACTGAGATCAGGAGATCCGAGTGGATATCGGCTCCATTTCGTCGGAACACAGAGCTCTTCTGAACCTGGAGGGCAGCAAAGTTCCAAAGAGCAGTGAGCACCGTGTTCTCCTGGTAAACTGCTCCCAAGGGTCTCAGGAAAAAATATACCATCCCCAAACTGCATGGCTAAGAACTGTGAGTTAATATTACATGTTGTAGTAAAACATAGATCTTGACATAACTGAATTAGCCAAAAGATTGGAAGGATCCCTGCTTCCTGCCTCAGGAACTCCCTCCCCTAATCCTGCTGTTAATTTATCCATGTCACTATGGTTCTGCAGAGACAGACCTTGTCCAGCACCTTGAACAGGGGAAAGCCAAAAGTGAGAAGGAAATTAAGCACCTTTGCAGTGGCCTCACAAGCTGGAAGAGAATTAAACCCTCCTGCACCATGAAAGAGGTGCTGAAAAAAATTTTCTCCTCAACAAGGGTGTGTGTGGCAGGATTCTGACAGGAGAAGTGGCCCAGCTACAGCACAGGTGTAAAGCAGCCCTGAAGGTGGATCTGCAAAAGGACATTTCACCAGGCAGCCTGCTGCAGCACCTCCCACAGCTCTCCTCAGCTCTGCCACCCCTGCCATCAGGCAGCTCCTTCACATTTCCAAGTCAAAAACTCGAGGCATGAAGAACCTACTCTGCATTTTGATTCATACTACCCTAAGGGCCTAGTCCTGGAACAAGCAGCAATTCTTCATGAGCAGATTCAAAGTTACCCCCCTTGCTACAATGCAGATCTCCTGCTGTCTCAGAAAGTTCACAGGGATCATGTTACCTCAGCTGTTCCAAAGGATCACTGGCTCTTCCTCCTCTGCCCATTCTGCAGTCCTTTCCCAGGCAGTTGAGAAGGGAACAACCAACTAAATTAATAAACCAGCTTGGGATACCTACCCTGAACGTAATGAAAATTTCTTTCTTCCCCACAGGCATCCGAACTGTCTGCCCGTCCTCTACACCTGCAATCAGAACAGGAGGGAATGTGACCTTGGGTTATAACCTACATGTGACATGGACACCTACAACACTTGCCAATTCCAAGAGCTGGCCACCACAGCCCAGAGGAGGAGGGGTCAGCACGTTTATACCTCTGAGGTGATCCCTATGCCCCCAACATGCTTGTTACTTCAATATCTACAGAATTCTTTACAGAAATGCATTGGAATAAGGAACACAGCAGCCTCCACAAGCTGCAGGAAAATTACAGGCTGCTCACCCAGGGTGGTCTCAAAGCAGCAAGTCTTAGTCCCACCGCTGAATTCTCCTCTCTGGTGAGGAAGGCAATCTGCACACCCCTTTGAGCCAAGCCAAGGCTTTCAGGATTCCCACCCTCTCCCCAGGCTTCATCACGGACAAATGAAAGACCCAAGGCAACAAAACCTTTGGAGATTCACTCTTCAAAACCTGCCTACGATGACCCAGGCAAGAACCAAAGCTCAGGAAGGGCAAAGCAAACATTTATATCCATGGCCAGAAGGTCCATCTCATTGCTAGCCCATTCCATTGCCAAGCTCTCAACCTGCTTTGCTTTAAAGACCATTTCTCTGCAGCAAAAGGTCTTATGCTGATCCCCCATTTGTGCCTGGCAGTGGCAGTAAATAACTACAGTTCTTTAAGAGAGGGCAGCAGACAGGTACAACACTGACCAGCTGGCACGGGAACCATCACTGTCTTCTTCTGCTTGGTCTGCCCCGTGCCCCGGCACACGACGCAGGGCGTGGTGATGATGGAGCCGCGGCCACCGCAGCGCCGGCACGTGGAGCGCATCACGAACGGGCCCGTGTTGATCGTCTCCTGGAGAGAACAAACACACATTGGGCAAATAATGAGGACTGAGATGGGACTTCTCACACAGCACATTTGAGCTCTGATCACACACACACCCTGTCAGGACACCCTTCAGCAAGGGCTGGAGAAGAAAGCTGGCTCTGAAATCCACTTGCCATCGCATTCTGATTTCCACTGAACACCACCACTACTACGAGCAAGTGTCACGTGGTGAGGGCAACAGAAACACACCACCCTCAACATCTAGGCTTTACTGTACAAGGAACAAAGCTCCTTACAGTGCTACAAATGTCTGTGTTCTGATAACTCCAAGGACAATCCATTTACATGGATTACTGCCAATGTCCAAGAAAACCTTATGGTGACTAAGCTCTGGACTGAACCACTGAAGCACACAAAGAAATCAGATGCATGGAAATCCAAAGCCTGCAGCTCCATCATTACCTGCATCTTCTTATTTTATTATTACCTTGGGTTTTCACCACCTTCCTCCACCTCTCAAGTCAAAAGATACCCATTTATTGCCTGAGGAATTTCAGAGCCATTACGTTATATTCATATGGTTTGTGGGATGTGCAGTAGCAGAGGATCCAGCCTGTAGGCTCATGCTTTCAGCTGGGCACAACACTTTAACACAAAGAAAATCTTCCTAGTGCCTATCAGCATCAAGCTGACATTAACTCAGCTTTGCCCGAGATAAGCTGATGAGCATGGTGAGAATTTTTCACCACGGAATGAAGTGACTCTCCCCAAGAAGGGAAAGCACAGCAGAACTGTGTCCTGCTCAGCACTTACCATGCCTGTGCCATTGCAGTAGTGACAGCGCTGAGCTTTGGTGCCAGGTTCGTGTCCTTTGCCATCGCAGCGCACACAGGAGTCCTGGATGTTCACCACAATCTCCTTGTTAACACCTTTTGCAGCTTGGGTGAATGTCAGTTCCATGATATACTGCACAGGGAACATGGATACAGATCCATGACTGAGGTGTGACAGGGTCTTAAGGAGACTGAGAAGAGTTTAGGCTAAATACCAAACAATGCTTAAAATAGAAGCCATCAGTAAATATAACTGATCAAAAGAGGAAATTCTCCTTATATGAAGGTCATTTTTAGAAAAAAACAGGAGTACCAAACACTTCTGAAGACAACACAGGAACTATCAACACTTAAAGAAGCATTTAACTGCAACATGAAGAACAAGACAGATTTTGTTTTATTATGGGCCTCACTGCAATGTGAAGCTAATTAAGTTGCAAAATTAAGCCAACTAAGCAGCCAAACATATTGCTGGAAGGCCTGGTTTACAGTTACAAGGTATTTTGTGGGTTTTAGCATTACAGATCAAAGCAGGCATATGTAAATCAACCTGCAGCAGAAACAATGCCTCTCCAATGATGGAACTGCTCATCGGTACTGGGTGGTGTCAGTAAACACCAGAGAAGTAGCTCAAGCCCAGAAAAAAATATCCTGTCTGGAGGTGTGGAGTGTGTTTCTGCACAGTTTAGCAGAACTATGAGACTCTCCCCCACCATGGGACACTGACACACTGACATTCCCAGAAATAACTCCTTGCTGAAGCTCCCAGAGCGCTCTGTGACAGAAGCTGGAGAGAGACGCTAGTTTGAGTTTCCCATTTCATTCCTAAGTAAAGGCACCTCCTACCTCCTGTGGCTGGTCAAAGACAGTCTGAAAATCGCCGAAAGGGGACCCTGAGAACTCCCCAAAGATCTTCCTGAAGAGCTCCTCGGGGTCGATGGAGGGGCCGCTGCTCCAGTACTGCCGCCCCGCGCCAGCCCCTGCCCCAGTCGCGCCGGCCTCGAAGCTCGCCGTGCCGTAGGCATCGTACTGCTTCCTCTTCACCTCGTCACTCAGCACCTGGGGGCAAGGAATGGGGCCATCAGGGGATTGTAGGATCCAGGAGAATCCCTGGCTCTGGTCTCAGACCTTCCCTCAAGGTCTCGCCCAGCTCTCAGCACCACAGGAGTTAGGGACAAGCTGCTGCTGCTTCCCTGGTGTCCTCTTGGCTCACCACCAGAAAAATGACAAGATCTTACTAATTTATAAAAAAAAAAGAAATAACTGATCGTTATATCAGCTGAAGAGTGCTGGAATCAAAAATCAGGGCTGGGAGAGCACAGTGAAAGTCCCTCTGTCTCAAACACCCACTGACAGGTTTTTTCTTTGATTATTTAAACTGACAATAATTCCATGGAAGTGACATCCATGCCAGTCACTGCTAATGAAGGGGAAAACCGAAAGAGCCCAAAGCAGCTAAATCAGATACTTGGACCAAGTAATTTCTTGGGACAGAGGTGCTGCATCAAAAACCAGCCATGGTTTTACAGGCAATGTTTCCCACATCTACTCTCAAATCTTTCCTCCTTCTCATCACAATAAAATCCTGCTATTACCTCGTAAGCTTCTGCCAGCTGAGAGAACTTCTCCTTCGCTTTGGGGTCATCCTTGTTTGTGTCAGGGTGGTATTTCTTTGCCAGCTAAAAAACAAAAAACAACTATTAAGGACGGGCAAGAGTTATTTACTTTAGCATATCTCACATGCCAGGAAAAACACATTAGGCAGAGCCTGGTATTCAGTAGCTGCATTACCGGGAACTAAAACCCTTCATTTTCTCTTATCAACCCAAAACAAGGAACTACAGGAGCTGCTCCTGATTTCTCAGCAATCCCAGATCCTTCTGGAAGGAGACAAGTGATGACAGCACGGGCAGTCCATGCTTTGGAAGCGATCCCCAAGGCCATGTGCTGAGCTTTCCCACTGCCTCCTCCCCTTGCCTCCAGCAGCTCCAAACACGGGGATGGATTTGTTCCCTGCCCCACCGAAGGGGCAGCCCTGCCTCCTCTGGCTGCCCAGGGGGCCCTGGGCCCGGCCGGTCCCGACGCACCTGGTAATAGGCCTTCTTGATCTCCTTCTGCGTGGCGGTGCGGGGCACCCCCAGCACCTGGTAATAGTCCTCCTTGGCGCGGGCCGCGCTGCTGTGGAAGGCGGCGGCGGCGGCGGCGGCAGCGCGTTTCGTCCCTGCGGGAGAGGAGGGAGAGAGGCCGCCGTGAGGGCAGGGCCGGCCCGGGCGGAGGAAGGGACACGGCCGGGGGAAAAGACCCGCGCCCCGCAAGCCCGGCCCGCC
>VZSE01000143.1:0-21621 GCA_013398275.1 Promerops cafer
GGGTGGCCCCCGCGCCGTTCCGGGAGCCCCGCGCCGGCCCGTTGCAGTCGTCGCTGAAGCAGCAGCGCACGGTGGCCCCGCCGGAGCCGCCGCGGCGCGCCTGGTCACAGAAGGACTTGTAGGAGCAGGATTTAATGACGCTGTCTGCAAGGAAAGGACAGGCAGGGCGACCCGGGGTCAGGCACTGCCGGGAGCCGGGCGTTTCGCCGGCAGACGAGAGAGAACACGAGTCCCAGCACGGTGCGGAATAAAAGATCTCTCTCCTGCCCTCAAGAAGTCACCTCCTGCTCCGCCTCGCAGGTCCCCTGCTTCTCCTCGCCCTCCGGCCCCCAGCCCCTCCGGTCCCCTCCAAGACCTACCGGGACCTACGGTCCGACCCCCCTTCCCCCGGGAGCCCGCCGGCCCCCCGGCCCTCCAGCCGGGGCACTCACTGGGTGCAGTGATGGTGGAGCAGGCATCGGCGTACTGGGGGCAGCTGTGGGATCCCTGCTGGTTGCAGTCGTTCTCGTTGGATGCGACACATTTGTGGCATTTCAGTGCTTTGCCTGGGTGGAGGTGAGGAGCAGGAGTGAGAGGGACAGCAGCGCAGAGCCCCCCGTGCCCCGACAGTCTGTGGGTCTCCACAGACACGGGTGACCCCAGCCCAGGGACCGGGGGTCACGGGTGAGGGTTGGCACCAGCAGAGTCGAGCCATGAGCAGGCGCTGCCGTGGCATGCTGCAGGATGCAGGATGGGGCCTCACCTGTCCACAAAACTAATGCAAGACTCTTCCAAGTGTGCCTCAAAATGATGAGAGCTAAAACAGGCAGGCGAGCTCTGCCAAGTCCTTGCCCTGCAAAGACTCCCTGAGAGTCCTGGAATTCCTTTTACAGTAAAAATAGGTAGACATAATATTTAAAACCCATTCTAGATCTTTGTCTTCTTGTGCCAGATTTCACTTCAGTAAGTGTTCTGGGGGGGAGAAGGGAGAATCCATCCAACCTGTGGGAGCAGCTCCCACATTCTACGCTGCACTCAGGAAGCTCAGCCCGAGGGTGTGCCTGGGGACAAGCACGGCGACAGGCAGTGAAGTGCCAGGCAGATGAGTGGGTCGGGAGGGACGAGCCGGCTCCAGATCGTCCTTCAAGGAGGCCCAGAGGCAGGTTAGATAGCGGCCAGCCCCTCTCTCCTGTGCGTCAGAGCCGACAGCGGTGAAGAGCTGTGTGACCCCTCAGAGCATACACACACCCCAGAAAAACCCAGACCTGAAGATCCTGCTCCTGCCTGAAATGATGAATCCTTGATTTTTGGGGGGCTGGACAAACTAGCGCTGGTGGTGGCAGTGAAACCCGTCTCTGCTTCGCTGACGGGGCAGAGCCCTGTCGTGGCAGCGGGGCCGGCTCCTGCCCCGAGCTTCCACCTTCATCTCGGGAGGGAAAACCCCTGAACGGGGAAAATTGGGATTTCACGGGGTCACATGCCAGTAAGCACCTTCCATTAGCCCACAACGACCCGGCTTCCGCTGCTGGGTTGTGTTGTGTCTCCTTCGCTGTGCCTCGCAGCCTTTCATCTGCCCTCAGCTAAAAACACAGTCACGTTCATCTTGCCCTGGTCCAAAGAGCCTGAAGCTGCCCAGGGCTGCCCCTGCTCCCTGGCATTGCTCTGAGCAGTGCCACCACCCCCCCTGCCGTTTACAATGGCTTTTTGTGATTATGCCTTGGAGGACCCAAGCTTTAGCAGGGAAACACAGCTCTAGCCAAGAGAGGCTGCAGGGTTTTGGCTCAGGAGCCTCCATCAGAGCTGGAGACCAGAGACTCTGTGGCCCCTGCTGGGCACTGCATGCCTGGGCTTTGTGCCAGTGGCAGAGAGGCAAGGAAGGGACAGGGGGCATCTCTTGGTGCTACTCAGAGGAGAAAGCCACCCTCCCCCCAAACATCACTTCCCTGCAGGGGTGGGACAGCACGGGGCAGGTGACAGGGATGGGGCAGCAGCAAGCGCAGGAGCAGCTACAGCCATTTACCCGACCTTGTGCTGCCTGGAGCCCAGGGGCACTTACTTCCTCCAGCCAGGGACGTGAGGACGGCCAGGGCCAGCAGGGTGCTCAGGGCAGGCATCTCAGCAGTGTGCAGCGTGGGGTGCGTAGCTGCTGTTTTGTCTGCAGGTCTTACAGCTAATCTGCTTGGTGACCGCATGGGGGGCTGGGATAATGCCATCTTAGCTGGGGGACAGGGCACAGCTCCCCAAGGACACGGGCTGGGCAACGGGAGTGGGGCAGAGCACCACACAGGTGCCGGGGGCTGGGCTGGGCCCTGCTCCATATCCTGCTTTGGAAGCCATCTCTGGACACGGAACCTGGCGGTGGCTCTCAGATCTGGATCACGGAGCGCTCCTGCTCCGTGCAGAGAACAGCCCCTCGCTTGGGGGGCATTCCTGCACCCCCCAGCCCCCGGGCTCCATCCTCCCAGCAGGATTTACCCAAGGCCACCGAGGGTTGTCAGGATCAGAGCAGGGATTAGGCCAAGGCTTCTCCTGCCTGACATCCCGCTGCTGCCTCAGCTCTTCCTGCTGTCTGAGCCCACTGCCATGGCTTAGTACCACCACAGCGTGGTGGGAGTCATGGGGCCAGAAGAGTCACCCCAGGTCTGAATTTCAGAGCTCAGAAATGCAGATTTCAGGACCAGATGACAACTGTACTTATTTGAAACCAACTGCCCTGTAAACCACATTAATAAAGACAAGGCAGAACTCGGCCCATTCTGGAAGGTAAAGCCAACTCCTCCAAAAACTCTTCACCAACCTCACAAACACCAAGAAAGCTTTCAAGAGTGATAAACACAGTTCTGCCTCAGGCAATGAAACATGGAAAAAATATATTAGTAATCATTATAATAATCTCATTTGTGTGAGTATAACTCTTACAAATATTTACCTGACATATAAAAGGGAAATCATCGTACATATAAAACCGATGGCGATGGCAGTTACACACGTGGCTGGAAGCAGAGGGGTAGGAGCCAATGCAGAGGAAGTTCCTGCCTGGGGAGGCCACACTGCAGGGACGGGGGAAGAGATCAGTAGTGGGGGTTACTGGTTGGCACTGGTTACAGACAGATCTGCTGGCAAACACACACTGCAAACAGCAGCAGAGCAGCAGGGGCAGGGCCCGCTGCTGCCGCAAAGGGCATTTAGAGCCTCCTGCGAGGAACAGGCGACAAAGACACCGGGCTGTGACTCCGTGCACAGGGACCTGCCGTTCCCTGCGCCAGCCACAGGGACACCTCCACCTCGGCGTGTCAGGAGCTGACACCGTCCTGCCCGCTGGCACTGGAGCTGACACCGTCCTGCCCGCCGGCAAACGCGCCTCCTGTTTCATCTGACTACACCCACTATATGTGTATTTATGTGTAGGTAGCTATAACCATATTATAGTCAATAAATCATTCCGTAGGAATCTTCTTTGCCCAGGCTGGGGTGCGCGAGGAAGGCGGCAGCACCGGGTGAGGGGGGCACGGCGGGGCCGGGGGGCACGGCGGGGCAGGAGGGAGGCAGGCAGGGAGGCAGGGAGGCAGGCAGGGAGGGAGGACTGAGCCCCGTGGGTTATCTCCAGGCAGCCAGCCCACAGGGAAAGCTGCAGCAGGGGCTGCTGTGCGCAGGCCTGGGGTCTGGGGAAGCGCCCAGCGGGGAAATCCAGGCTTCTGCAATCATCCCTCAGCCCCGAGGGCCAGAGCAACGCCCCAGGCACAGACTGACCTCGAATGTGTCGCCTCGAGCCAGGAGAGCACGGCCCCGAGCAAAGCAGAGGGCTGCCACAGTCCCCACCTGGCACTGCTCCTGCACTGGGCTCCCCAGCCTCTCACGGGCACCGGGGGTGCTGCTGCGGGCAGGACAGTGCCCCAGTGCCCCAAACCACACACCAGCCCTGAAGCAGCCTGTCAGCAGCTCTGAGGTTATGCCATGCTGCACTCTGCTTCCTCACGAGAAAGCACCAACTGCCCAAGACACCTCCCCCTCTCAGGGGTTTGCTTCACCTGCACAGACTCCAAAGGGAAACACAAATAGTCCTTCTTGATCATATGGTTGAAGCTTTTCCACCTGCCCAGGAGGGGGACATGTGGGGAGGCCAAGGGGGTTAAAAAGAGAGGGAAAAAAGGGGTTTTCTTTTCTGTCAACTGTGCAAAGGGTGAATATCCAGCACAAGCAACAGGTGCACTGCTTTGAGTGGTGATAACAGTGACAGTCCACCACTGGGATAACTGGGGGCGTGGAGAACAGGCTGTGTGCTGGGGCAGGCTGCTGACACCTTTGCTTAAGTGTAGAATAAACTCTCTATATATTATATCATTAATAAAATATAATCAAGTGTATGGCTCTGGCTTAAACAGGTGTTTGCTCTGCATGCTCAACACAGGGAATTAGAAAATAGAAGGAAAAGAGCTCAATTCTGTTACAAAAAGGTAGCAGCAAAAAGGTTTGTGAAAGTGTTCAACAGGCTGGGCAGGAAACAGTCCAAACTGCAAATATTTCTCTTATTTCACACCCACCCATTCAAGGCAGAGAACCCTCCACCACTGCAGCTACTGCAGTACCCAGGAGGCAGCTCAGGGTTCACTTCCTTCCTCCTGCAGCCTCTGCAGTGGGGCCCTGATCTCACCCTGGCACGGGGGCTCAACAGCAGCAGCCCTGGCTTTGCACGTGTCCAACACCAGGTCACCCAGCCACTGCAGGGGCCACGGCCACAGGCAGGGTGGCCACGGGGAGGACGGACGGGCGGTCCCAGCTCTCCAGAACCAACATCTCCCCTGCTTCTCAAACAGCTCTTGGTGCAGAAACCTCCTGCCTCCCCTCACCCGGAGCCTCCCTGGAGAGGACAGAAGTTACTGCAGGTTATGGGACTGCTCCAGTGCTCTGGGGGAGCCCTGCCTTGTGCCAGCACCGTGCCTGACTGGAAGGAGTGAGCAGAGAGCCCAAGTGCCCACAAATGCTCGTAAAGTGCACGAAGGCAGAGATGTCAGCTCCCTTCCTCTGAGGCTGGCACAGCCAGGGACGGGGGAGGCTGTGCTGTGCTTCACCCAGGAACCAGAGACCAGCCAGCCCCGTGCCTGGTGCCCTTGCCCAGTGCAAGAGCCAGCAGCTCCACCCTGCCATCACCCCCGGCCCAGGGCAGGACCGGTTCCGCTGAGCTCGTGAGGACAATCCGTGACAGAGTGTGCTGGGGACACCACCAGACCCAGCCCAAGCGAGGGGGACGGAGCCCAGGCTGTCACCTCCCACCCGAGAGGTGGCCCTGGTGCAGAGGAACAGTGCGGCAGGCCCTGGGAGGGACACACAGGCCCAGGCTGGCCACAGGGTGCCCAGGCTGGCTGCAGGGATCCCAGCCCCGGAGCCGTGGGGGGCAGACAGGGACAGTGAGGGGAGAGGCTCAGCTCAGGAGCTGGGGTCCGGCAGCCAAGCGGGGCAGCTGGACACGTGAGCCTTTCTGCAGGGACTCCGGGGTAAGGCCAGGTGCTCAACGTCACGGGAAAAGCAGCCAAGTGCAGAGTGCTGGGCGAGGGGTGCTGAGGCTCAGTCTGACTTTCCCAGTTTCGCTATCAGCTCGTCGCAGATCTTGGTCAGCTCCTCAATCTCCTGGTTCTGGAAGAAAAGCAGACCTTGGGGACCCCTGTGGTGGCACAGGTGGGGAATAACCCCTGGGCCCATCTGCCATCAAGCATGAAGAGGGCAGCCAGCTCCTACACCTGCCCCTGCAGCAGCTCCTCTGTGCATCCAGGCTCTGTGTGGAGCCCGTGCTCACCCCTCCTCATCCCAGTCAGGCCTCGGTGCTGCAGAGATCTGCAGCAACCCAGCCCCAGCCCACAGCTCTGCAGACAGGCACACCTAAGCCAGCAATGCCCATTCTGCCCAAAAAATCCAAACCAACCCCACAAAACACAAAAACCCCCGAGCAAACCAAAAAATACCCCGAAAACCAAACGCACAAAACACCTTCTGGACCAAAAATCTGGAGGACACCTCTGGCATCAAAGGGATGCTCAGGGCAGCAACAGGAACCGCTGGCAGGGGGCAGGGGGCAGGTGAGTTACCTTCTGCTGCAGGGCTCTCTCCAGGGACTCCACCTTCATCTGCTCCTTGCGCAGCCCCGCGTGCAGCGCCGCGCTCTCCGCCTTGGCCTTGGCGCGCACCTGGGCGATCTCCTCGTTGGCTCTGGGGGGACAGAGGCGGCCAGCGGCCAGCTCAGGCTGCAGGCCAGCGGCCAGCTCAGGCTGCAGGCAGGAGCGCCAGGGCACGGCCTGAGGCCATGCAGCAACTGCAGAGCCTGGCTCTGCTCGCCTGGATGCGACAGAGGGGTTTGCCCCGACGGGAACTGGGTGAAACTGGGTTAATTCAGCTCCTCCGAGCCCCTGTCCAAAACTCTGCTCTTTCAGTGCCCAGCTAAACCCGCTTCACTCGGGGTTCCACGTGCTAAGGAGCTCCTGCTCGTCAGCTGAGCCCCAGGGCAGCCCCTTCACGTAGCACAAACACGAGCACTCGCAAGGATGGAACTCGCTGAGGGACCATAAATAGACCGTGAACCTCTGATTCTCCATCAGAAAATAAATAAGCACAGACCAGAGAGTGCGTTCAGGGACTCGCTCTGCCTCGCTCAGAGACACTTGAGCCCGAGGTTGTAAAATGCAGCTTTTCACATCATTCAGCTCCTGCCTCCCAGCCTCTGGAAAGCAAATGAAGCTGCTTCCCTACAAGGCCTTGAAGCACCCAGCAATCTCATGCATGACCTTACTTGTCTAATTTTTCTTCTGCATGGACTTTCAGGGCCTGGTACCGCTGCTCCTCCTGCTTGACACGGGTTAGATAATCTTGAGCACATTTCTTCAGAGCTTCTTCATTCTGGGAAAGAAAGTACATCCATCTGCATTGGGACTGGGCACAAAGACATTGCTCTGACAGGATGATAGATACTGTTCTGAGTGTAAGAAAAAAGGTTTAAAAAAAACCAACTTCTGCTTTATGCTGGAGCCCCTTATCCAGCTCAGCAGCACAGAAACACGGACTGTGACTGCACAGGAGCCCTGTGTCCAGGGGCCAGAGCTGCAGGGAGAAAGGGCAAACCAAGGTAAGGACCTTCTTAAATCCTTCCAGGACGCCCTTCAGGTTTTCATATCTCCTGAACAGATCTGACAGGGACCTCTCCACCGAGTTCAGGTCTGCCAGAGCCTGGTCCTTCTCCATTGTGAGCTGCTGCAGGTTCTTCTGAGATGTCATGTTTGTCCTCTGCTCATCCTCTGGGATGGAGAACCAACAAGGACACGGTGACTGAGCGGGGACAGCTGTGGCAGCCAGCTGCCTGCCCCGCACACCTGGCCAGGTGACTGCACCTTACCTATCATCTGGGCAATGGTCTTTTCATACTCAGCCACGATTTTCCTAGGAGGAAGAGAAAAAAGCCAGGTGAGAGGCCACTGCTTTTGGGGACATGCACCTCCAGCTGCGCTGGCAGCAATCTGCCCCACAGGAGGCCCTGCTGGCCCAAGCCCTGCCACCACTGCACCCCCACAGGAGCACGGGCACAGGGCCCAGATGTTGGGGCTGCAACCCAGATGTTGGGGCTGCCCACCCATCAGCTCTGCTTCAGGCCAAAACCCGCCTCTGGCCCTGGGGCTGGCACAGCCCAGGGGATTTTATTTCTGCAGCAAAGGAACGAGCAGGCTTGGCACGGCACCAGCGCTGAGAACGTCTCTGCCGAGACACCCCAGCCCGGCGGGGCTGACCTGTGTCACCCCCGGCTGCTGCCCGCGGCGCTGCCAGGGCCCAGCCCTGCCAGGGGCCAGCCCGTACCTCATCTCCAGCACCTCCTGCCGGCTCTCCTCGTATTTCTTCCTCCACTCGTTGGCCTCGATCTCCTTGGTGATTATCTGGGTTGCAGCAGACACGGGACCCTTGGGATGTGCTCTGGGGGTTTCCCCTCTCTGTCCCACGCAGGGATCAGATCCCCCCTCCCAGGCAGAGCAGAGCTGCCCCTGCTCCCCCGTGGTGAGGTCCAGCGAGGGGGAGCCCAGGGGACAGGGACACGGCTGTGAGGGGCAGCCCAGGGGACAGGGACATGTGAGGGGCAGCCCAGGGGACAGGGACACGGCTGTGAGGGGCAGCCCAGGGGACAGGGACGTGGCAGGGGCAGCCCAGGGGACAGGGACACGGCTGTGAAGGACAGCCCAGGGGACAGGGATGTGGCTGTTACCTCCTCTCTGATGAGCGTGAGCACGGCCGCCTTCTCGGACTCGCTGAGGCAGATGCCAGCCAGGGGACTCTCGCTCCTGCTCACGCTGGGGCACTTGCCCGTGGAGCACAGCCCGGGACTGTCCTGGGGGAATTACCCAGCTGGGATGTTGGGGGGTTCTTTTCACCCACCTCCCCTGTTTGGAGTGCTCTCCCCCGTTTTATCAGCATCTGCTCACGTACTGCATTTCCCTTTCTGCACACACAGAGCCCAGAGCCTGCGTGGGACACCTGGCAGAGGTGAGGGTTTAGTGCCTTCCCCTGCCAGGAGCACGCCACAGGATGGCCACGAGCTGCCCCAGGAAGGCAATATCCCAAAAGGGACACCCACGAAGGGCCCGCTTCAGGAGGAGACCCAGCGCCAAGCACTGATGTGCTCACATCCAACGTCCCTTATCCCATGGCTGGTTTAAAAATATCCCAGCCTGGAGGGCCTCTGCTGACTGTGAGCCTCAGGCAGGGGGGGCCTGCAGGGCTCTGGGTTGCCTGTCTCCAGCCCCCCAGTCTGGTGGGGACAGCACTGCAGCTGACGTGCTCGAATCGCTGCTGGCAGCTGCTGGGACATTGCCTGGGCCTTGCTCCCCACCCAAGGGAGCTGTGGGGGAAGCAGACTTCACTGACTGGGGACAGCCCCACTCATCCCTGGTGCTCCAGGTGTCCAGGAGAGCTCTGAAACAGGAGATGCTCACACAGAGACCCTGGTACCTCCTGTTGCCATTTTGGGTGCCTCCGCAAGCACTGGGGTGCTCCCCTGGGCACCAAACAGAAGGTTCACTTTGCCTCACGTCCTTGTGGGGCTCAGCACAGTTAAATCTGTCCCAGAGAAGCTGTGTTTGCTGATGGTGCTAATCTCATTGTCATCTGCTTGTCAACTCAAGCAGCTTTGGCCAGGGGCTGCTGAGCTGGCACAGGGTGCCCCCCCAGCAGGGAGGTCTTGGGGCTCCTCGGGGCATGTGGGGGTGTCCCAGCACAGTGGTGCTGCTGCTGGGCTGCCAGGGTCCGTGTGGCTGCAGAGCCAGGGCTTTTTTACTCTTCCCCATCTCTGCTGCCTTCCTGGAGCAGGGCTGAGGATCCCCGGCAGAAGGCACCAAGGGGTGTCAGAGCCGGCCCTGGACACCCCCGTGAGACACACCCCGTGCCCGGCAGCTCGACCCCTCCCCGTGGTCTCCCGTGCCCTCCCCCTGTCCTTCAGCCACCCTCCAGCGCGCCCTGGCCCCGCACGGCTCCGCCCTGGCCCCAGCATCCCTGGCTCCCTCAGCGCCCACCCCGCCCAGCCTCTGCCAGGCTCCTCCCGGCCTGCCGGCAAATCTCCGCTGAGCTCTTCAAGTCCCCGCGTGGGCTTGTCGAGAACTTTACCTCCCAAAGAAACTCATTTCAGAAAGGAAAAAGCGAGAGGCACTCACAGGGAAGATGCCAGGCCCTCCCTTTTCCATCTGCTTGCAGATCTCCTTTTCAAAACCTAAAGGCGATGAAACACAACATTTTCTTGATTTGGAAACAGCACCCTGGGCACATGCAGATTTTCTGAGACACAGGAGGGTACCTCTGAGCCTCTCCATCCCCCGAGCTTCCCCTCCCGAGGCGCCTTTGCCCCCAGCTCTTACCCTTGCATGGAATCATTTTGGTTGGAAAAGCTCTCTAAGGCCACCGAGTCCCCAGCGCTGCCCAGGTCACCGTTAAACCCTGTCCCCAGGTGCCACTACCTGCAGCCCGCCAGTGGAAACCAACACTCCCCTCTGGTGGCAGCTCAGCCCGTGCCCAGGTCCCCAGGGCTGCCACCCACGCCTGAGACCACAGCAGCCGAGGGGAGGAGGATGCCCAGCACGTTCTGCATTCAGCAGGGCGCTGGAACACACCAGCTGCCCGGGCACCCCGAGGAGCACCCCGAGGAGCACCCCGAGGAGCCCCTGCCCGCCAGTCTCAACACCCTCCAAGGGAGCTGCCACATGGCCCCTGCTGTTCTTAACAGCAGAGAGGAGATCGAAAACATCTCCTCCCCTCTGCAAGGCGTGGGACACCCCGACCTGCAGGAGGGACACCCCAACCTTTGGGACCCTGCCTCACAGGACACCCCGACCTGCAGGAGGGACACCCCGACCTGCAAGGAGGGACACCCCGACTGCAGGAGGGACACCCTGACCTGTGGGACTCTGCCCCACAGGACACCCTGACCTGCAGGAGGGACACCCCGACTGCAGGAGGGACACCNCTGCAGGAGGGACACCCCGACCTGTGGGACCCTGCCTCACAGGACACCCCGACCTGCAGGAGGGACACCCCGACCTGTGGGCACGGTGCTGCCTGGTGCAGCAGGAGGGGTAATTTGTGGGCTGCACTGACACAGCTGCAGACGTGATTGTGGTGTTAACCAGGCAGAGAGCAGTGCCTTTAGAGAGCTCAGCCTGGAGGGGAAGGAGGTGATGCAGCACTGGTGACTGCAGACTCCCCAGCGTTTCTCTCCATTTATCGCGGTGCTGGCAGCTGCACCCACAGCTCCCAGCCCGTGGCTGCAGAGAGCACCGAGCCCGGGCACCTGCCTGGCCCTCTGAGAGCTGCAGCAGTAAATAAACCCTCCCAGCCTCTCCCTTGACTGTCAGATTTTCTCCCCTGAGGACAAAGGAGCATTCTCCGTGGAGCTGGCAGCCCAGCACAGCCACCGGGAGAAATGATTAATGGGTTCCTGCAGAGGGGAGGGCTGCAAACCCCCCGTGGGGATTTCTCCTGCTTGCACCCAGGACTAGGCTATTGATTAAATGTCATGTTGCCTGGCTTTTAATTATTTTGTAATGGCTTGGTCAGAGAGGCTAATTACGTGGGAAACTGACAGCAGAACTCCACCAGGAGCAATAATTGGGGTCTCTGCAGGCATTATTGAGATCTCCAACAACCACAGCCCCTGTGCCAGGACACCAAGTCCTGGCAGCCCTGCTCGAGGCACAGGCTCCGAGCAGGGACCCTGCAGCCCAGGAGGCAGGGCAGATGCTCTGGATGGTGGACAAGTGTTCTGCTCAGCTCTCAGCTTGGCTCTGCAGTGAGCACTGCTGTCGGGGGGGCACTGGCAGGGAGCACCACGCGGAGGGACCCTCATCCCACTGCAGCATTGCAGGGAGAGTGCTCTGTACCCAAAGTCTCAATAAACACAGCCTGGGCCATCATTTCCCATACTGGGAGCGGGGCAGGAAAGCAATGGGGGGTTCTGTTAGAACCTGCAGCAGCCTTCAGCCCTGTCAGTGTAAATAAACCCTGATGAGGCCGCAGCAGGAATCCCTTGCCAGAGGCTGCAGAGGCTCCCTGGGTGCAGGCACGGTGCATTGCCAGAGCTGAAGGCAGCGGGGACGTTCCTCACCTGCCTCGGGTCTGTGCTTCGCTGCGGACACGGGGACGTTCGAGCACTCAAAGTACTCCAGCTCATCTTCTGGCTCGGCCTTCTTCTCCAGCCCGGCCGGTTTCTGCGTGGAGCTGGTGGAGGCCAGCTTCTCCTCATCAGTGGCACGTCCATCCCGACTTGCAATATCTGGGATTTCTGGGATCAGCGCTCCTTCGTCCTGCAGGATCAAAGCACGCAGTTAAGCAGGATCTGAGGGGATCAGGCCACCAGGTGAGCTGCTGGATACTCCACGGAAGGCTTAAAACCCCCTGGCGAGCTGCTCCCGCCAGCCCTCCTCCCTCCCTGCCCATCAGGAACTGCCGCGGGGAAGATGGCAGCCTGGAGCTCAGCAGCCCAGCGCCGGGGCTCACAGCCCACGTACCTGAGCGCCGCTGTCCAGGGCCAGGGGCTGCGCCTCGTGCTGCTTCACCTTGCAGCCGCTCCTGCAGGAGAGAGGAGCAGCAGCTGAGGGGGGTCCGGGGCAGCGCGGGGGACGCGGGGGCGCGTGCCAGACAGCCCAAGCAGGGGGAGGCAGTCCCAGCACTAGCGTTGCACCCGCCAGCACCCCACTCACCAGCGAACACCGAGGCAGAGCGAGTTCTGGAAGGAACAGAAGGAACAGGCAAACAAAAGACACGACTGCACAGAAGTTGGGTTTGTCTGTGAGGTGTTTATTCCTGAGGAAGGTAAGGAGCGGGGCGAGGACCCCAAGAGGCCGATGGCGAGAGAGGCACCGCCAAGGAGCTGGCAAAGGAGGATCTCCCTCGCTGCGCCCTCGCCCCGCGTGTGCCCGAGGCTTCAGTGCATGTCGACTTGCTGCGGGCAGAACCACGTCCAGGCTGTCTCGTGCCCTGTCCCTGCAGCTGGAAGTTTGTCTGGGACTTCTCCACAGCATCCCCATCTCCCACGAGAGTCAGACCTGCCCGGCCAGGGCAAGGTGCCGTGCCTCGAACGAACGCTCCTGTCCCAGGGAGACGGGCCCCGCGGGTGGGAAGTTCAGCCCAAGTAGGCCTTGCAGGCGGTCCCCTTCCCTCCAGCGAGGAGGCTGTCCCTGGAACTTCATCCCACGTTCCTGAAGACACCCATCCAGGGCCGCCTGGGGCACGGCCGCATCCGCGCACCGCGGGCGGCAGCACGGCGCGCAGCAGCGGAGGCGCGGAACCAGGGGGAACGTGCGTGGCACAGCAGGAGCTTTTCTCCCGCATCTCACCCCCTCACACTCCCCACTCAGGGATCTCGTGGCCATGTCTGACCCCCCAGGAGACGCTGGCTGAGCTGGAGCAGCTCGTGTGACAGCCAGCGCGAGGACCTGGAGGGATCCCAGTCTCCAGACACGCAGTGCCCACGCGGGGACACGGGCAAAGGCTCGAGCAGGACTGCAGCGAGCTGGTGCCAGGCTTAGAACTGCCCCCACCCAGGGCTGCTCCCCAGCCTCCCCGTGCCACGGCCCACATGCGCAGCAGAGCACAAGGAGCGGCGTGGAGGTTCTTTGCACGCTGCCATGCACACCTGGGTCACGCTGAAGAATCGCTCTGGACTGTTCTTCTCCCTCATGCCCTGCCACGAGCAGCTCAAACTTGTCATGTCCTCACCCTCCTCTCTTCTGCACCCTCGCCTGTGCCAGGGTTACCCCATCACCTGTCAGCTGGTTTGAGCTCCCCCCCAGCACCAGGATAACAGCTCTGGATTGCACAAAAACCTGCTGCCCCTCCATTAGCTGAAGGTTTTGAGCACTTGTCCACCACCAGAAGGTGCTGCAAGGCGGCATGCTGCGAGGACAAGCACAGGCGTGTGCCTCCAGTGCAGCTCAGCTCAGCTCAGCTCAGCTCTCCTCTTCTCCCTCACTCCCAGGCACTCACCAGGCCAGGCCACCCTGGGGACCCCGCCAGGGGCTGCGGGACACAAACCAGAGAGCAGAGAGCACAAGTCAAAGGGCAGAAGGAGCCAGCATGCCATGGAGACGAGTGGGGCAGCACACACCCAGAGAGAGGACAAAAACAGCAGAGGAGAAGAAAAGGAATACAGGAGAGAGTACTTACAACAGAAAACAGAGAAATTTCACTTGCTCAGTAGTCCTGATGCACCAAAGCACGGACAGGGAGAGAGACAGACAGATGGAGAGAAGAAGAGTGTGTGAAAAGACCTGGATTTAGTTAACTCTGCCCTGGAGAAGCACGGTGAGCTGCCTGGCTCGGTCCTTGGGAAGGCACACACACACAGGATGCTCTGGTCCTGCATTTGCTGGCCACAGCAGTGGGGTGAGATCCAAACACAAACCTCACTGCCAGGGCAACATCCTGCTGCCTGTGCTGCTCCAAGGTGACAGAGAGCGAGCAGAGAATTCCCTGCTGCTTCCCCTCCCCATTGGCTCTGCTCACCCACAGCCACACATCCACACAGCTCTTAAAAAACTTCTATCTGCTCTCTGTCAAGTATTTCCTGGACAAAAACATCCAAGGCAGCCTGATTTTTGCCTGTGAGGTTTTCTCTTTCTCTGTTAAAACCCACTATCTAGTTTTCCCACTGGAGAATCCGACAGCAGAGTGAGAGTCTACCTGTCCAACCTGTTCTCTTTCTCTGACGTAAAACAGAAATCCAGTGGCTGCTCACAAAATGTCTCAGCTACATTTGACCTGCATCCACCAGCTCCTGCACATCCCTGCACAAGTCCAGCAAACACGTCGGCTCCAGCCTCCACTACGGGTCTCCTCTGACACCACATCTACACCCAAGGGGTTTCCAAAGAGGTGATCCTGCAAGCAGGTCCCAGTCCAGCCCTCCCTGCTCTGCTGGGACTCAGGACACTGGCACTGCTCCAGAACTCCTGTGCCTCTCCTCCCATGGGTGGTACTGACAGGCACAGGGGAGCTGCCCCTGACAGCAGGCCCAGCAGAACCTGGGGTGCACGGCAGGACTTGGGGCTCGCTCAGGAGGCACCAGGGCAGGAGCACTACCACCTCCATCACCTCCTCCATCACCTCCTCCACCACCTCCTCCATCACCTCCAGCAGTGCAGCTCTGCCTGCCCGCGGGGAGCACAGAGGGGCTGCAGCCCCGGCTCTGCACACGCTGGCACTCACGTTATCAGGCGTGACTTGGGCTTCTTGGGGGAGTCTCTGCCTTTCAGGGCATCGTCCTGCATCTCCAGGGTCTGAGACTCGAGGATCTCATTGAGGCTGTTATCTGCAGTGGAGCAAGAGTCAGCGTCGGTGCTGGCAAGCGTCTTGGTGGGCTTGAATGGATCCACGGAGTCAAAGTTATCGGGGTCAAACTGATAAGAGCCCTTGGGGAGAGCCGGCGAGTTTTGCAGCGCTGAGCTGCCGCTGAGAGAGCCGAGAGCGGGGCTGTCCCAGCACGTGGGACCCAGCTGGGGGCAGCCCCGGGGTGGTGGCAGCTCTGTGGGACCCCTCTCCGCATCCTCAGCTGCTTTCTTGGGGGACTCTCTGTGTCTCTTCGGCGTCAGCTTGCTGGCCGGGATCCTGCTGCCCCTCCTGGGAGAAGCTGGCTTGGCCTCCACACTCTCTCTAGCCTCTGCACAATCAGCCCCAGGTTTGGGGACCTGCCCTGGGGCCGCCAGAGCCGGGTCCCCCCCCAGCTCACCGGGATGGGCAAGGCGTTGTGGGGCTGCTGGGGCAGAGCTCTGCAGCTGGCAGGGCCCTGCCATGAAGGGGTTCACACTCCCGTCATGCTGCTCAGGGTCAAGCTGGAAGGATGCCTGGGTCTCCTCTGTGGCTTCATCTGTCTTCCTCCCCAGCGAAGGTGTTTTCCCTTTCCAGGGCTGCTCCCGGGCCAGGGCATCGGCCCTCAGCTCCACCAGCCCCGTGCCAGTGTCCGCCGTGTCCCCTGCTGGCATGGCCCGCTGCCAGGTGGCTGTGGCCACATGGGGCACGGGGGCTGGCTCCACAGCCTGACCAGGGTCAGCCTTGCAGCCCAGCCCGGCCAAGGGCTGCATCAGGGCCGAGTTGTCGGGGTCAGGTTCCCCTTTAGCATCCAAACTGGCTTTAGGGGCTCCAGTCTCTGGCTGAGCCTCATCTTTGGGGTGCTTCCCAGGCGAGCTGTCCCGGTGGGCTTCCCCTACCAGCAGGTCACCATGGCCACCTGGCTCTGAAAAGAGAAAAGGAGATGGTTAAACCCTGACCTGCAGTGCACTCCCTTCCAGAGGGGTTTCTGTTCCCTAACAGCTGCTCCAGGGTCAGATTCTGTGGGGGATCCACTGATTCACAACTCAGCTTCCCTCCCGCCAGATGACAGAGAGTCACTGCTCACGTGGGCAGAGTTAAAAATTAGTGAGAAGAGTTCAGGGACGCACTACACGGGACAACACCACAAAATGTGAACAAGCAGGCCCCGGGCAGAGGGGGAGTGGGAAGGTGAAGGAGCAGAAAGAGGCTGCAGGAGGGACCTGCCTGACCCAGGCTGACTCTCCAGCTGCAGAAATCCTGCTGGAGTCACACCAGGCTCTCCACACTGCTGTCAGCGTCTGCTAATGGCAAATCCTGATCCGTGACTTAATCACCATTACTCCAATCCTTTCCCCTCAATCCTTTTACTGTTTAATCTTTTCTTTGAAACCAGGGGATGGAGAAAATCCTTCATCCGCTGGGGCACCCGGAAAGCTGCACCCACCGAGCACCCAGAGCCAGGCTTGTGGTGCAGGTGTGCCAGGGCACAAGAGGAAAACATCCTGGTGTTTCTCCTGCACCTCAACCAGAGACAATTGCACAGACTCCTGGGAGAAGGCAGAACAGGATGGTTTGGACCTGGCTGGGAAGAGCAGCCTGGGCGATGAAGGGCTTGTGCCAGGGAAATCTGCCTGCCCCTGCCCCAGTCCTGCCCTGGAACAGAGGTGACAGCTGCAGAGGGGAGTCACCTCGAGCATCCCCCGTTTGGCAGGGGGACACCAACCACCTGCTCCCACAGACACCCATCCCTGAGCATCCAGCAGAGGCTTTTCCTATCACCAGGCATTTGCAACCAGCTCATGCGTGCTGGTAACAGAGCGAGTCACAGGCTGGCAGAGGAGAAGTGAATCAGGCAAATATCTGGTCCCAGGACTAATCCAGGACGAGGAGCCAACAGTCCTGACTCAGTTGATGGCTCGTGGTTAGCATAATCGATCCCCAGGATGCTAAAAGCCGTGAAAATGAATCATGAGGGTCTGTGTCCTCCCTGAGACTGCAAAAATGCTTCCTCTGACTGTAAAAAAAGAACTCCCTCCAAGTAGACGTTGCCTTGATGCCCCAGAAAATGCATCAGTAAACACAAACCCAGTGGATGAGTACTTGGAGTGCAGCCAGGAAACAGTCTGAGGCAGCGCCTGGCAGGCCTTCCCATCATTAGCAACCAGGAAAACCTCCTTAACAGACCCCAAAGAAAACTTTATTACACTTGCTGTGTTGCTCAGCTGTTTGAAGCCTTCCTGAGACAGCCCTGAATAGAAGACCAGACTTCAAAGTCAGGGCAAAAGGACTATTGAGGCGCATTTTGTGTTCCCAGCGGAAGGTTTGGCAGCCGCCGTTCTCACAGACATGAGCCCATCCTGGTTTCTAACCCAAGCAGTGAGTAATTACTTCTTGAATAACGAGCAGTCGGCACACAACTGCCTCTCCACGCTGTGCTGTCCTCAGGCTGGGGAGGAAAGGAGCGTGGCGCGTGCGGCCGTAGCTCAGAATCGTCTTCCCACAAAAATCAGAGGGACCGCCCACCCAGGTTCTCCAGTTTTGCGATTCCCTCATTTTCTGCACCCAGGAGTGCTCAGCCCCTTCCGCAGCACAGCCCGCCCGCCCAGCCAGTCTGAGAGCGGAGGAACTGGGATATACTGGGAGGCAGGGGGCGCAGGCGGGGGGCAGCTCAGGTGCTCGCCTGTGGTTTTGGAAATGTTTTGCAGCAGAAATGTCCCCCCTGCAAGCTCAGGGGGGGTTTCCCCTAGTTCCTCCCCCCCTGCATTTCTTCTGCCTCCAGCGCAGCGTGGCGGGAGCGCGTGTCCCTGCGGGAGCAATGACACAGCAAGCAGAAAACAGCGGCCTGAAGGGCCTTGGGGTGCGCAGCGAGAGCCGAGCTCTCTGCCCCAGCCCCGCAGCTGCCCAGCACTGGCGATACCTCAGTGCAGCCCTGGCTGCCCCCACGGCGCCCTCCCCAACCCCGGCACGCTGCCCGCAGCTCTGGCTGCTCCTCCCGTGACTGCTCCAGCACCCGCAGCTCCCGCCAGCCCCAGGCAGTCGCGTTCTGAGCAGCCGCGTCGGCTCCGCACGTCCGCGCTTCGCTCACGGCTCCTGCCGGGGAAAGCAGCCTGGCCCCCGCTCCTGCAGCGGTGCCAGCCCTCCCGCTGCTCCAGTCCTCCTTGTGGGCCACCGCTGTGCTGAACGCCCCAGGAGAAGGCAGGCTGGCAGGCACCGACCACGCAGCCCTGCCCCTCAGACCAGCAGATGCCCTCCCGCAGCATCCCCGAGAGGTGACCCCGAGGTCTCCCGCTCCACTCTGGCTCTGGGCCCTGCAGCGGGGGACAGTTCAGTTCGCTGGGGGAGCACGGCACACACAGTGAGCCCAGGCTCTGCCCCAAACACCCCCAGCACGGCCCATGCTGGCTCTCACCCGCGCCCGCTGTCCCGGCTGCGCGCAGGCTGCGAGCCCGCTCCGCATCCAGGTGAGTGCCCGGAGGGGATGCTGCAAAGTGAAAACAGAGATTTTTTACTTTCTAAAGAAAAACAGACCGGACAGTCTGGCACCGCAGTAATAGACACTTTGTGCCTCTGCATTATAATTGCTTCGCTTGTCTTCCTCGGGCTGAAATTAAGCACAAACACCGAGTTAAACAGCTTTCCAGCGTGCCATGCCTCAGACGCACCAGGAGCGCTTGGCAGCGCTGCAAGGCAAAGGCTCGGCGCCCTTTCCAGCCCACAGGCAGCGCCGGGCGAGGCAGCAGCGATCCCCGGCTGGCCCGGGGCCAGCACAGCCCCTCGGCTCTGCGGGCCCTGCTCAGCTCAGGGCAGTGCTGGCCGTGAGTCACACACTGCTCTGCCCCAGCACAGGATATCAGTCGGCATCGCCAACGACCGTGTTCCTCTTTTGGCTTTCCGCTTGTGCTTAACAGCCGCGCATCTATTTTTAAATCTATTCTGTTAGGAATTAGCATACCGGCAAACGATGCTGCTAACGCACCGGAAAGCACAAAGCACGTGCCCTGCACCAGCGACAGCCTGCCCCCACCCCGATGGCTCTAGGTCTGCTGCTTCTGCTCATTTCCCTGTGCAAAACATCTCCTGCAAACCACCTGAGCAAGAAAGGGACAGAATTAGTCCCACCTCCGAGGCAGCAAGAGGAAACTGAGTGATCCTGGGTGGGCATAAACCCTCACTGCAGCCCCCTCCAGGGCTGAATTTCTGTCCCCAAGGACAGGGTTTAACACACCTAGGTCACGTCTTGGCTGTGCATGGAGCAGCCAGCCCTGGGGTCACAGCTTCTGTCATTCCTCAGCCTATTTATTCCCAAGGCAGGGTGAGACTGCAGCTGCACAGCAGACAGTGCCTGCTGCTCGCTGTCCCTCAAGGCCAGGGTGCCACACCTGCCCTCAGGTGTGCGCTGCCCCCACAGAGCCCAGCCAGCAGCTGCTCCCCAGGGCCTGCAGCTCTCCCGTGCTCACAAGCAGCCGTGGCACGGGATGGCCTCCACGCCACTGCTGCTCCCGAGCTGCAGCCAGGCCCAGGGCTCGGGCTGCTGTGGAGCAGCAGCATGCAAAGATGAGGCCTGAACACGTGGCTTACACTGGTGCAGTGGTGTAACAGCCCAGGGTGCCTCTGCTCACTGCCATCCCATCCCACCTGGACAATCCTTTCTCTCCACCGTCCCAGACAAACTGGAAAGCCACAGCCAGAGACACGGGCAGGGAAGGGCTGGAGCCACGTGTGGTGGCACCAACATCCCACTCTCTGCCAGCCAGCACAGAAAAACAGCTTTTGCTGGAGATCATGCCCTCGTCTGCAAACACTGGGAGCTTTGTGTGCAGGAGCAGCTACTCCCTCGCTGCTGAGCAGGAGCTGCTCATCCCAGGACCAGGGGCACAGGCACACACGGGAACAGTGCCACCCTGGAGTCTGAAGCAATGCCCTTCCCTAAGCTGTGCCAGAAATGATCCTCCTACCTGCTAGGAAAGCCTTCATCTCTCCCCTCCTTCCCAGGCATTATCCCCAAAGTAAAGATGTCTCTATCAGCCCTGCTTAAAAGGATTATTCCAAGAGCTGTGATTACTGGAAGCATGAACTGAGCACTCCCTCCACACAGAGAACAAACCCGAGTTTTCCACAGGGATGGATGAGCACCCAGATCCACCCCAACAGCAGAAAACGCCACAGGAGGCAGAGAGCCACAGCACCCTGTTACTGACACGGTCTGCACCGCCTGGGCTTCTGCACAGAAGGACCCTGGGCAGCCTGGATGGAGCCCATGTGCTCTGGAACCAGCTCTGCCAAAAGCTCCCAGCCACTGCTGCGAGCGTTCGAGGAAAGCACAACCCTGCAGCTCACGTAGCAGGGTCAGCAGCAGCGAGGGGCACGAGGGGGCAGGGAATGCTCAGGACAGCCCCTCCAGGACTTCCTGACCCACCACCCACTGCCCTGTGCCCTGGAGAGGCTGCAGACCTCCCCGGGGGCTCACAAACAGCCTGACACTGCCCAGCCACCCTGCAGATGGGAGGGGAGCTCTCCTCCCTGCCCTGCCCCGATAACCTCCCGTGGGCCGTTGCAGCAGTGCCAGAGCTTCAAAGCTTCCTCCCAGCAGCAAAAAACAGAGATAAACACCAAGAGCAGCCACGGACACCCGCACAAACCCCGGAAGAGGAGGGTATGGAGACAGTGGGGAGCTGGTCCTCAGAAGGCCACGGGCTGACGGGGAGCCACGCTCAGGGGAGCAGCAGCAGTGTGGGACGTATGGATACACCTGCAAAGCAGCTCAGGAGCCACCAGCAAAGGAAACCCCACGCAGTTAGAGCAGAGCCCCTGCAATTTCTCAAAATATGGGGTTTAGCAGCATTGAGCTTTTGCATTTTTAGCAGCAGCTACACAGGGAGGACACCTGGCACCCAGCTCCAAGGAAAAATGGCCCGTGCAATGAAACCCCTACCACTGACCAGCCTGGGGGACAGAAACCTGGCATCCTGCCACTCCTGTGCAAGAGCCAGGGGTGAGAGACACATGAGAAAGGTCCCACCAGGCAGCAGCAGTCAGGGCAGCCCCCAGGCTGCAGAGGAAGTGTCAGAGGAGCATTTAACTGATAAAAGTAAATCGACAGCATCCTCGGATTCCTCTCAATCAACCCATCACAGCCCTTTGTGGAGCGCCCAACCCCGCCCTGGGCTGGCATTTGAACTGTCCAGGCCATTAACCACCACAGGTGTGCCAGGCATTACTCCAAGTCAGAGAATTTTACTCACTCTTGGTGCTATTTTACAGAGCACCAAGAGCAGAAGGTGCACGCTGGCTCTTTACCTTGGGTCCCGGCCTCAGGCTCTGGCGATCCCGGTGGCTCGCAGAACTCCTTGAGTGGCGAGCAGGTTGGTGTTTCTGCTTCAGGGGTCTCAAAATTATCAGTGGAGTCCGAGCTGCCGAGGGGGGGAAAAGAGTGAGGAATTACTGCTTTCAAGGCTACCTCTGAAATCCTCCACAACGCCTACACGTCCAGCCAGGCCTCAGGCTGGCCGTGGGCATCCGGGGCGGCCGCTGGCTCCTGTCCAGCGGGACAGGCTAGCAAACGGAAAAGGGAGAGCAGGTGAAACATCATCGTGAGCAGCCCCCCGTGCGTCCCCAGCCCCGCGGGAGTGCCTCTGCCAGCTCGCTCCCGAGCCGAGCGCACAGCGCGGGCCTCCAAGGACATGCAGCCCCGCAGCATCTCCCACGCCGCTCCGGAGGCCGCCGCGGGAAGCGAGCCCGGCCCCCAAGCCCCCGGCGCGGTGCGGGATCCCCGGCAGCCAGGCAGCGAGCGGGGGGCGGCTGGGGAGAGGGCCGGGGGGGCCG
>VZSE01000161.1:9590-21413 GCA_013398275.1 Promerops cafer
GCTGCACTAGCCACGGCTCTCGCTGCACTAGCCACGGCTCTCGCTGCACTAGCCACGGCTCAGACTGCACTAGCCACTGCTCTCGCTGCACTAGCCACTGCTCTCGCTGCACTAGCCACGGGTCCCGCTGTCCCGGCGCTCACTCCTGGACTCGTCCATCCACGGCCATTCCTGAGTGCCTGAAACACAGCCAAGGGTGGGTCAGTATCGATGCCTTCACTTTTAGCTTTTGTATTTCCCAGATCCTGCACTGCCCCGGTGTGTGACTGAACTTCGTGTGGAGGGTCAGCAGGCTCTCCTCCCAGCCCAGGCACACAGAGCAATCCTCCTCCAGCCCCAGAACCAAGGGCACCCCTGCAGCCTCAGGCCCAGAAAGTGTAAAAAACAGTGAATTGAGGGGAGCAACCTGGGAGATGGGACTGCACAACCTGCAGCTGGAACTGGACAATAACCCCAATGTGTAATGGACCAAACTCTGAGTCCATCTGGGGTGGAACCACAGCCAGGCTCTTGTGCTGCCCAAGGGGCATCCTTGGAAGGCCTTTGAATAAATCCCAGCTTTATTCCTTTAACACTGCCCAGCCTCTGTTCCAGGGAGCCTCTCAAGGCACCAGTATCAATCAGGAGCATCTCGAGATGTTGGACAGCTCTCATGAGTTACAGCCTGGGGATTTTCACAGAATTCAGGTTTTTATATAGAACCTTCCAGTGGAATTTGCCTCACCCGTGGCAGGAGAGGGAACAAGATTGTTTTAAAGCCCTCCCAACCCAAACCATTCCATGATAAACTGTTGATCCTATATTGAGCTATATTCACAAAACAACCTCCCTGACACAGAACTACAAAAGAAAATCACCACACCACCCAAAAGCTTATGGCAGAACTTGGTCTTTAAGTCATGTCAAGGAGTCTCAATTAAATACTAATATTTCCAGTCTCCCATCTAACAGATAATATGATTTAGTGCCTTTTTTAACACAGAGAAAAGGTCACAGGGAACCTTAAATATGGGAAGAGGAAAGCAAAGTTAATTAACTGACTCACAACTGCTCTTAGCACCATTCTAATTTGGTTTAGTATTGTCAACTTCTGCGTTTCCCAACCTGCCATAATTCATTTCCAGCCATTTGGTGAAGACTAACAAAAATGTCCTTCACGGCTGTGTGACAGCACAGACTGATGGAGAACATTTTCTGGTTAATAGCAGCAGTGGAAGAAAAATCAATCAATAAACAATTTGTCTATGCTGCAAACATAGGTCACCTCCTGCGAACAAGAGCCAGAAGTTTGTCCTCCAGAATCCAGTCCCACACTTGTGAGGCCACTTCAAATATTAAAATCAACCCCTCAAGTCCAAAGTTATTTTTAATTTGTGCAGCATCTGGGCTCAGCCATCCTGTTATTCTCCTCAGTAATCCTCCTCTCACCTTTCCCTGGCGATGGTCAGATCCCTGCTGGTCCCACAGCTTTCACAGGGAACCACAGTGCTGTGCTCCTACAGAGCTCCAGGTTCATCGGGGGGGGAAAAGCCCTTTGAGATGATCCAGTCCCACCCAGCACCAGCCCTAAACCCTGTCCCCAAGGGCCACATCCAGACCCTCCTGAACACTCCCACAGTGACTCCACCACCGCTCTGCTCAGCTCATCCCAAGGCCTCACCACTCTGGCAGGGAAATTTTCTTTTTAATCTCTAATCTGAGCCTGCCCTGGCCCAGCCTGAGGCCGTTCCCTCTGCTCCTGTCCCTGTTCCCTGGAGCAGAGCCCGACCCCCCCGGCTGTCCCCTCCTGGCAGGGAGTTGTGCAGAGCCACAAGGGCCCCCCTGAGCCTCCTTTGCTCCAGGCTGAGCCCCTTCCCAGCTCCCTGGCCTGAATTACAACTGCTCCTAAAGCCCCTCCTCATTTTCCACTCTCAAATGGCTCCAGCTGGACTTTCTTTGCTCCTCTTCAGACCAGAGCTGTGTCTGTCCCTCTCCTGCAGCAATTCCTGCTCTCCCCTCTGGTTCCTCGCCCACCCTCGCTGGAACTCGCTCACGGGTCCTGTTGCTGTCCCCACTGTGGAGCTGAGGGGCCCTGCCCAGAGTGACTGTAGGCAAACAGGGAATCCTGGACTGGTTTGGGGTGGGAGGGACCTCAACCCCACCCAGAGCCACCCCTGCCATGGCAGGGACACCTCCCACTGTCCCAGGCTGCTCCAGCCCCAGTGTCCAGCCTGGCCTTGGGCATTGCCAGGGATCCAGGGGCAGCCCCAGCTGCTCTGGGACAGGGACAACCCAAAAGGGGTGGTGGGCCACTCCTCACAAGGTGTTCAAGAAATCCAGCTAAAAAATGCTGGATTTAATACACCAGAGAAAAGGAATGCACTGATACAGGAGAGGGAAGAGATCCCCCCCCCAAGGGACCTCAACAGAACACCCCTGTGGGAAAAAGGGCCATGAGGTGACAATGGACACGGGCAGCCAGAGAGCCAGAGGTGTCCTGGGCTGGGGAGCAAGAAGCAGGAAAGGGATTGGGGTTGTGCCCCTGTGCCCCCTCAGGTGAGAGCCCACCTGCAGAGCTGCCCCAGCCCTGGGCCCAGCNACCCAGGGAATGGCTCCCAGTGCCAGAGGGCAGGGCTGGGTGGGATATTGGGAATTGGGAATTGTTCCCTGGCAGGGTGGGCAGGCCCTGGCACAGGTGCCCAGAGCAGCTGGGGCTGCCCCTGGATCCCTGGCAGTGCCCCAGGCCAGGCTGGACACTGGGACTGGAGCAGCCTGGGACAGTGGGAGGTGTCCCTGCCATGGCAGGGGTGGCTCTGGGTGGGCTCTGAGGTCCTTCCCAAGCCAAACATTCCATGATCCATAATTCCTTAGGAAAAAAGGAAGAAAACAATAAACTGCATTTGAATAAACCAGCCCCACTGCAAAGCTGAGCCTCCACAGACAGCACAAGAGCCAGGCTGAAGTTTGTCCCCAGGAGGATGAACGGGGACACGGGGACAGCTGTCAGCCCAGGCACCTCCTGCTGCACACACACCTCTGGTGAGGCACATGCTTTCAGCCAGACCTTCCCACCTGGATAAAGGTGCAGAACTCACTCTCTGGTTTCAACTCTTCCACCCACACGCCTGCCAGGGAGGAAACAGGTAAAGCCCTCGGCGTTCCTGCCCTTCAACGCCCTCCCCACCATCAGCCTCCTCCCCTTTGCCAAGGGCACACAGGAACATTCCTCACTCGTGCCCAGCAAACACAAACACATCTGCAGGAACAAACTGGAGACTCCAAAGTGAGTAAAGAGCTGTAAAAACCACCCCTGGCAGATGCCAGCATCGAGACCAAACCCACTGGTCTGTTACGCAGATAGAAAACAACAGCAGCTCAACATTTTCACCTGAAAATCAGCTTTTCTCTCCCAAAATGAGCTGATTTCACTTGAACAAAACATTGAAAGCAGTTGCAAGGAAATACAAAAAGTCTGCAGGAAGAAAAACGCCTTAATGTGGAATATCATTGTACTAGTAAAGAACAGAACTGCCTCTTTCCAGAGAGAGGAAAAGACAGAACGAGAAAGGGAAGAAACTTAGTCATGAAGAATATCCAGGTTTTCCTTGAAGAAGATGCACCTTCCACAAGCAACTCATCAGAATATCCTTTAGGTCACACATTTCCCCACATGCACAGAGGATGAAAAGTGTATCAGAGGCTTATGTGAACTTTTCTGTTATACCCACTGCCATTTTCCCACTTATTTCAGTAATTTCCTGCGGTTTCACTTTCAGTTCTCCCTATTCCACAGCACTGGGCTCTGTTTTCTGATTTTTAAGTATTACAGAAAGACAAGAGCAAAGAAAGGAAGTTTTAAATGAATTTATACAAAAACAAGGCTGTGTGGCAAACTTATTTTTAAAAAGTGGCATTAATTATATTTACATTCCTTACGAGGCCCCATCCCTGGCAGTGTCCCAGGCCAGGCTGGGCACTGGGGCTGGAGCAGCCTGGGACAGTGGGAGGTGTCCCTGCCCTGGCTCTGGGTGGGCTTTGGGGTCCCTCCAACCCAGCCCACGACTTGTCCCTTTACAGGAATGTGCTGCTCAGCCCCAAACCTGCCCGCAGCGGGGGTTCTTCAAGAGCGCTATTAAAGTTTGAAGAGTCGAGGAGGCAGGGAAAACCCCCCTCGATTTCGCAATCCTGCAGGGGCCGGTTTTGCCTCAAGCCTGCACCGAGTGCATCGCGGTGCCCGCGCTGGGACCGGGGCGTGACGGGGCAGGAAGGGCCCCGACCCCGCGCTGCAGCTAAAGCCCCGCCAGCAATCCTACGGCCCGACGCAACAAACTGTTATTTAGACAAAACGAGAAGGGTTTTCCTTTAACTTCCCCTGCAGACCCCAGCTCCCCGCGGAGCACCGACGGTGCGTCCTCAGGGCCGGACAAGCCGTCACACACCGGGACGTGCCGGCGTCCCAGGGGACCGGCCCGGGGGTCCCTTCCGGGCCGGGTCCCGGTCTCGCTCCCGCTCCCGCTCCCCATTCCCATCCCCATCCCGCTCCCGGTGCCGCCCGGCCCGGCGCGGCCGCACGTACCCGCTCCTGGGCGAGACGCTTCCGCCTGCGGGCACTGAACCCCCTGACTGACGCGCCCTCTGGCCAATCAGAACTGAGCGCTGCGCGTCAGCCGGGGGTTGGGTGAGGCTGGAGCTCTGTGATTGGTCAATGCGGCGCCACACGCCATAAGCCCCGCCCCTTTCCGCCGGGGCGGGGCGGGGAGGGGGGGGGGGGGGGGGCGCCCCCCCCCCCCCCCCCGGGGAGGGGGGGGGGGGGGGGGAGGGGGCGGGGCCAGCGCTCTCCCGCCGTTCCCCGCAGGCCCCGCCCCTTCCCCTCACGGCCGCAGCCCCGCCCGCCATGGCCGCCCCCTCACGGCCCCCTCAGAGCCCGGAGCCGCCTCCCGCACGGCCAGGAACGATCCCCGGCCTCCTCCGCTGCCCCACAGGAACGGCACAGTACTGCCAAGCAGGCCCCATTTGGAATAGATAAACTTCACCCCTAAATGCTCTTAAACCTCAGTCCGGTGTCTGGTTTAATGACACTAAACGGAATTAATAAACGTGGATAAATTCTAATTCATAGGATCAATCATGGAATGGTCTGGGTTGGAAGGGAACCTACTGGAAAAGCAATAAGGGGGCAACAAACACGTCAGTAAACTCATTGTGGAACATACCCCATCTAAAACAGCAAACAAATAGGTGACAAAAGACAGATGTTGAGTAAAAGCCCTGGGCAAAGAAAAGAACTGCATCAAAGTCAGCATTTTGAGGATTAGAGGGCACATCTCACGGACATGAACTGAAAGAATCAGATTGTAGTCCAAGTCCTCTCTTCTTCCTTTTTTAACCTTAACTCACACGTACACACTGTCTTCCATTGAGTCCAGACACCACACACCCTGCTCCCTCAGCGGGGCACCTTCTCCCACTAAGAATAAAGATTTATCACTTATGTATTTCTTGTACAAGATGCCCTGCTCTTGCTTCTCCTTTATTCCATCTCCTCAGAGCCTCCTCTGTATCTCCGCCTTCATCCTGAGATGTTTCTGCTCTGAAACAGAGAAATCCTCAGCAGGACTCAACATTTAGTGTCTGGAGAAGGGAAGAATTTCTTCTCAATACCTAGTTTAAATGTCTCTTTCAGTTTCAAGCCATTCCTGCTTGTCCTCTTGGGCAAGAAACCAATTCCTCACCCTGAGAAAAACTGATACCTCAAGTACTGTATCTTCATAATATATAATATTATGTATGTATATAATATTTTGTCTTCATATTAAGATGTCACTTAAGCATTTCAAGCCACAAGGCATGTGGTCATTAGACCAACAAATAGGAAGTTCTGGGAATAAACAACATGGTTTTGGATCTGGGGTCAGCAATGATTGCACCCTTTTTCACAGTCATAAAATAACATTTATCAAATTCAAATTAACAGTCCAGGGTCAGACAGAAAAATTCCTTCTGAAGGCCATTCTCTCCTGGGTCTTCTGTGTGCAGTCGCTGATATTCCTTAGGATTGACTAAACACTACTCTTAAGGTTTTGTGAGCTCAGAGCAACAAAATTATACACAAGCACTGAAACACTGAACTCCTCTACACACCCAGGGAAAATAAAAATGGAAATTATTTTTTCCATCGTCACTGTAAATGTTGCAGAAGTGGATTTTTGTGCCTGGCAGTTTTTGATGACATCAGTGCAAGGCTGATTTAAAGTGTCTCGGTCAGGTCACACCTACCCCATTTAAACCCAAGTGGTTTTAATAAGAACATAAAAATCCCTCAGTCTGCTGATTCACTCTTTATGGCACCTCTGGTATTGAAAGTGCTGATGCTTCTTTGTGAGCCAAAGTGGGTCCCATTTCCTGCCACCTGGCTTCTATTTACCCTTGTGCCATGAATTCAATTTGCTCTTGAAATCTCCCACTGGATTTGTCTGAACAGCAATTCTGATCCAATTCTGATCATAATGAGAATCAAAATGTGAGGTATTCAAGAGTATTGTGTCAAAGGACCTTCAGAAAAGTATCTTTAATTAACAGTTTTCATTATAAACAAGAATAAAGGATGGAAATAAACATTCATGCACAGAGCTGGAAGGTGTCCCTCACCAATAAATAAATTTCTAAGACCTCTTTCTTTGTTAAAGATGGCAAAAATGGACTTGTGCATGTGTACAGTCCAAGCCAAGACATCCAGAACCCTCCCTCCAGAGCCATTTAACCTTAAAGAAGGTTAATTTAACCTTAAAGAGGTGAATGTATTTTTAAAAAATATGCAGAGAACCTGCCAAAGTTCCTGAGTTGTAAGTATTGAAATAAGAGTGCAAAGGTCAAACAAGGCACAGCAGGACATTTGCCTCCATTTCAACGTGTTTTACCTATGTCCCCGTTTCCCCTTTGAAGTGATAAGAGACTGTAAAAGTGATTACGGTCTGTGCTGAAGTGAAGCATTAATTTGGATTTCAGCAGAAGGAAAATGACCTGCAAGGGAAGAACTGATTTGTTGCTGCTGTGGTTTAACCCAGCCAGCAGCTGCTCGGGGTGGGGAGGTGTGAAGGGCACAAAAGGTGCTGTGCAAGCCCTGCCCAGCAATAAAAACACCCTGGAATGGTCAGCGCTGCCTCCAGCCCAAATCCAACACACAGCCCCAGACTAATGATGAAAAAAATTAACTCTACCACAACCCAAACTGGCACATTTCATTTAATAATATTCAAAAATAACTCAATTATTTGTAATGCAAATGCTCATCACACAACCAAATTTCCTTCAAGTTGGGTGACAGTATGAATTTGACATTTTCAGTGAACCTGAAATTTATCTAGTGCTATATTTCATTAATAAAGTGCATTCAAAACCTTGACAAGAGGAATTAGTATGAAATTATTTTGGTGTAAGTTTTAACCACTTCAAGAGAGAAGACTTCCACCCAAACCTTTTGCCCTCTTCCCCCGCGTTTTCCTTCGTGTCCGAATCAGAAACCTTTTCCACGACAGCCTCGTAAGTCTTTCGTGCGCGGAGGATTTCCTTGTCCGTGCTGAAATGCACCATCTGCCTGCTCAGAATGGGCACCACCAGGTTGAAGTTGTCAACTCTCTTGTTCAGTTTCCTGATGTCTTCTGCGAACTGCTCGCAAATCCGACCCCACTGCTTCTGCTCCGACAGCGTCATCGGCTCCCCGAGCTTCCTCCTGGAGGCCACGATGCTCTTCCTCAGCCGCTCGATGGTCTCCCGGATCTCCTTCTGCAGCAGGATCCACTCGGGCTGGTACCCGTTGTCGATGAGGATCCTGTTCAGGTTGTGGGTCATGGGGTCGATGTGGGGACTGTCCGAGAACTTCTGCAAAGGTTTCCCTTTGCCGCTGAGGTTGTCGAAGTCTCCTTTGGCCATGGATTCCTGGATGAGGTCCTCCACCAGCCGTTCCACCGCCTGAGTTATCTTCACCTTCTTGCTCTGCCGCACGTCCTTGGCTCTGCTGAGGTCGCTGCCGGCGTAGCGGCTCTCGAGCCTCTGCTGCCGGTACTCCAGCACTTGCTCGGTGGCGCGGTCCACGCGGAACTGCATGTACTGCTTCTCCCGCTGGCTCGGCGTGCCGATGCCCACGCCCTCGAAGCTCAGGTAGTGTCTGTGCTGCAGGGACTTGGATTTGAACTGGTCTTCCTCCTCCTCGCCGGGGTCTGATTTCTGTTTGGCTGCCAGGTCGCTGAGCACAACCCTGTAGGCCTCCTCCACGCGTATGAAGGCCTTGGAATCGGCCATGCCTGAGCTGCTGTCCGGGTGGTATTTTTTGGCAAGATTGCGATAGGAGTTTCTGACGTCATCGAGGGAACATCCTTCCTCGAGCTCCAGAATTTTGTAAGAGTCCTTGACATCGTTTTTGGGTTTGTAACCCGACAACATCCTGTAGAGAAACGGCTTCAGCTTCCTTGGAATCATGGCTCCCCGTCCCATGAAACAATGTCCCATGTTGTTACTCAGCATGACACAAAGCCACTGGGGATTTCTTCAGATGCAGCTACATTATAAAGAACCTACAGACACATTTGTACAAAAATCATGTTAAATATCCTTTTTTCCAAAGAACTTCCAGGGCATAAGTCTTATCTTTAGCCTGATATATTAAAGAAATCCCTATTAAAATTCAGCAGTTTTTTTTCTTTTACAGACTAATACTGAAATCACAGAATCCCAGAATGGTTTGGGTTGGAAGGGACTTAAAGCCCACCCAGTGCCACCTCTGCCCTGGCAGAGGCTCCTCCCACTGTCCCAGGCTGCTCCAGCCCCAGTGTCCAGCCTGGCCTTGGGCACTGCCAGGGATCCAGGGGCAGCCCCAGCTGCTCTGGGCACCCTGTGCCAGGGCTGCCCACCCTGCCAGGGAACAATTCCTTCCCAATATCCCATCTAACCCTGCCCTCCATAACCTTAAAGGTATTAATTTACATTTCTAATTAATTACTATTGAAGTAGTAGTATTACAATGTAAATGAAAATTAATTCACAATTTGCTTTTTTCCTGGTATGACAACAAGAACGTAGGTTTGTTTTCCACTGCAGAACTCCCTGGAAGCATTTTTATCGCCTTTATTTTTCTATTATTTATTTTATTGCCTTTACTGCCTTTCAGCAAACTCACGCCAGTGTAAACTGGAAATAAGCTTGATGCTGAGCAATAACTGCTGAAACAAATCCCTCCCTTCTCCTCTGTACCTACATTCAGCAACAGCTCCATTTCCTACTCCCTTGGATCAATGCCTCAAGACCTAAGACCTGGTATGTTCACAAAGTAGGTCATCACAGCACATTTTTGGTATTTCACAGCAACATCTGGATCAGCACTCAGGTTATAGATTCACTAGTTCAGCCTTTGTATCCCAGCAGTGGCCAAACTGCTCTGCTGGTGCCAGGCAGGGGCATAAACCTGGAACTCAGATCAATAGCAGTCAGTATGTCCCTCTGTCAGCAATTCCACTGATTCTGGGTTATCTGGGGACACAGCCAGGGCAACAGCTCAGCAGGTGACAAAGTCAGTCCTTCTGTAAAATCAAAGTGGAAGAATATAACACTAACTGGACATACCAGTTACACGTCAGCCAACTCCTCTTTATTCACGGAAATCCGTAGGGAAAGGCAGGATCAGTGGAGCTAAAGACACAGAGAGGGCAACATCTCCTTTGCTCACTCCATTTTCAAACAAAAAACTAGGTCAAATCAACTCCTCAAGATTAATTAAAGAATAAGCAGCGTTTATGTCTTCTGCACAAACCAAACTGCTCTGCTCTAACCCAGAGAAGGAGAAGGACAAGTACTTGGGACTGGATCAATCCTCAATGTTTTGAGCTGGCTTTGATCCATGTAAAGTATTAAGTCATCAGCTTGTCATAATGGAGCTCATTAACACCTTTTATTTATGATCCAGTGATTTCATTCCATCTTGGTGGTGGACAAAGATAACAACTGATTTTCATACGGCCATAAAACCCCGCGTAACTACTACGTAAACAGAATGATCAGTAAACACACTTTTTAAATTCAATTATTGCTCCGAAAGGAACCTTCCCAAAACTCGGTAGCCCCGATTTCAATAAACTTGTTCTTAAAGAACCGTATGTAGAACCCTCACACCCCCATGGGACCGGCTGGGAAAGGGGGGATTACTCCCTGGCAGCGTGAACCGAGCGATCCCCGCTGGGATTTGGGAAGGGGGGACGGATTGGGCCCCCTAGGAGCCGGCCCCGCTCCCGCCCGCCCTGCTCCGTAGGGCCCCGCACCTGCGACCCCGGCCCGCCCCCGCCTCACCTGGTGCCGCCGCCCGGCCCGCGGGAACGGCCGGTACCGGCCCCGGCAGGAAGAGGAGGGACCCGCAGGAAGAGGAGGGGACGGGCTGCGGTGTGACCCCGCGCTCAAGGACGGAGCGAGGGAGAGACGGGGGAAGGAGCGGGGAGAGACGGAGAGGGGAGGGAGGGGAAGAAAGGCGGCAAGACGGGAGGGTCGGGGGAACGAGGAGTGAGAGAGATAGGGAAGAAGGGCGGGGAGAAGGAGAAGGAGAAGGAGAAGGAGAAGGAGAAGGAGAAGGAGAAGGAGAAGGAGAAGGAGAAGGAGAAGGAGAGGGAGAGGGAGAGGGAGANAGAAGGAGAAGGAGAAGGAGAAGGAGAAGGAGAGGGAGAGGGAGGGGGAGGGGGGAAAAAGTGGGGAGGGAAGGGAGGAGGGTGGGAGAGGGTCTCGCTTGTCCCTGCTCACCGCCGGGGGGCGCCCGAGCGCCGCCGCAGCCGTGAGGGGCGGGAAGGAGCCGTGAGGGGCGGGAAGGAGCCGTGAGGGGAGCCGCCATGGTGGGGCTGTGCACGGTCATCACGGCTCAAGTGGGCTGGGAAGCTCTGGATCGAGGCAGCAGGGAGTGGGAGAAAAGGCAAACCTCTCCAGTTAATGCTGCGCTCTGAGATTGAAGTACTTGCTGTGAGACATCTCACCTCTGCCAAGCTGAACGAATTGCTGCAAAGCGGGGATTGATATCCAGCAGTTCCTGGTCCAAAATGAAAACTCTTCATCCCATTACAGCTCAACAGCTGAGAGTTTTCAAAAGTCAGGCTGATCTGCATGTAGATCTGCCCCCGTTCTTCTTCCAAACAAGAAAATGTTTAATGGAATCAGGAGGGCACAAAGTGGTTGTTGTTCCTGTGCTGTCCTTGGGTTATCCCTGTTCCAGAACACTGCTGTGTGCACCTCCCTGCTGGAGGTGTCTTCAATGTCCCAGTGGGAAGAGAACAAATAGTGGGAAGATGAACTAAAGAAACAGGTGTGCCCAGGGCAGATGACACCGAGCTCTCCCCAGGGGATAACGAGAGTGCCTTGGAGGTGTCCAAAAAGAAAATGCCACTGAGCTCTCCCAAGGGGAAAAGCAGAGTGACCAGGAGGCATCCCAGGGCCAAGATGACCACAAGAAAGAGCTGACTTAAGGGGAGAGTGACAGTGATGAAGAGCTGTCCCAACAGGATAACAGCAGCAAAAATAAGCTTTCCCAAGAAGGTGGCAAATACGACAAAAAGCTGTCTTTGGGGAAGACTGATGTCCAAGACATGTCCCCATGGGAAGCAGATGGGTACAAAGGGCTCTCCCAGTGGGAAGCAGATGAGGGCGCAGGGCTCTGCCGAGGGGCACAAAACAGTTACAGTGAAGTGTCGAAAGGGAGGCAAAGCACATCCAGGGAGCTGCTGTCTGTAAGCTAGAGGATAATAGAAATTATTGAGAAAGTGAACAAGGAGGAGGGGACCACCAGTTCTCCTTTATCTCTTTTCCACACCAAAGGAGACT
>VZSE01000178.1:0-20141 GCA_013398275.1 Promerops cafer
GAAAATTCCAACCTCCAACATTTACTTGAAACATGTCCTTTTTTTGTTCATTTAAAAATGCCTATACCTGGCTCCATTTGATAACAATTTTCTAATTAAATCACAAACTAAATTGCAGTTTTCTACCCAGAAAAAGTTCTGGATTTATTACTGTCACTTAATGACTTTGAAGAATTAAATTTATATTTCAGACTTGGTCTCTTTTACTCCATAGTGGAACTTTAAAAGTTAGATTTACATCTTTGGATTTTTGAAACACAAGAGTCTTTATTAGTAGTGTTGTTGGGTTGTTTATTTTTTCCTTTCACTTATGATAAATTCTTCAAACCCAGATTTAAATTATCATAGCAATTAATACATAGCATGTTTTGTTGTTGCTCACTGTTATGGTTTAACCACAATGGGCAGCCAAGAACCATGCAGCCATTCTGTATTTTTAGAATTCCCTAAAAATTCTGTTCTAAGGGTTTATTGTTGTTAGATTGTATGTGATTGAAGTAATACAAAGAAGTATTTCCCTGCTTACTCTGATACCTACCTATTACACTTAAAACACCATATAAAACAGAAATACCCAACGCCCCAACCCATCCAATTCACCTTCGTCTCAGAAAACAAAAAGGAAATTACATAAGAGGCCATTTTGAGGGAATGATGAAAATTTGTGTCTCCCTTTCACCATTTGAGGAACACTGTGCATGATCTTAGAATTCCAGAATTATTTAGGTTGGCAAAGACCTTCCAGACCATGGAGTCCCAGCTGTGCCCAGTCCCCACCTTGTCCCCAGCCCAGAGCTCTGAGTGCCACCTCCAGCCCCTCCTGGGCCACTCCAGGATGGTCACTCCAAAACCCCCTGGGCAGTTCCAGTTCCTGATCCCCCTTTCCATGGGGAAATTCCTGCTGCTGTCCCCCCTGAGCCTGCCCTGGCCCAGCCTGAGGCCGTTCCCTCTGCTCCTGTCCCTGTTCCCTGGAGCACAGCCCGACCCACACCTTGCTGTGACCTCACTCAGCTGCAGAAAACGATGTATTCTAGAAAATTACAAACGCAGAATATGATGAACCCATCACTAGAAGTTGCCCACTGAGATGCAGAGGAACCCGCAAGGATGAAGAGCACTGACTCATTTGATCACTTGAACCAGATTAATACAGGTCTGGCCAGACCCTTGAGAGGTTGAAGGCCCAGGTGAACGAAAAGCCTTGAAGGACTGAGGCCCCATGTTTATGAGTGAAATGTGCTACACATTCATGCAATAAGACATCTTCCTCTCACTCCCTCTTCCATACAAAGTTAACAGATACATTGCCTGTAAACCACCATGCAGCTTCCAGTTTCTTAATATCTCTTATTACCCACACTGCTGCCTGCATTGCCAAGCTGTAAATTATCTGTTGTTGTAAATCAGTATTATTTTTGCAAACGCTTAAAACAATGTACACACTTCTTATGTTTCATCCTCCATGATCCCTGCAAGCATATATGATAAATGTTTAGAATCATTTTTCTTGACGAAAAAAAAACCACCAAAACACAAATCCATGTTCCTGGTGATAACCACACCACCTCTGTGTACTCTATTCCTGCCAGTTCCTTGTAAAAATATTAGAATCACACTGTTGAGCTCAGTCCTACCAAAGATGATAAACTATGCACATAAAATCTCCTCAGTATATGTCTTTGATCAGATTTTAGATTATCATTCCTCATCTGAATTAAAATGTGATTATTGTAAATGGCTTCCTTGCCTTTCTGGGGAAAGCAAAGAGTATTTAAAATTTTATTCAAATAGAGTGAAAACAACTGAGGATGCAAAAGCTGCTGTTTAGAGGAGTCAGAACCACTTCAGATGCTCAGTGAACGTCACCAGTAAAAATGATGATGGTGCTGTTCTGACAACTTTTCTTTGACCAACCTGATAACAAAGTATTCTAAACTGGCAGTTAGGATTGTTATAAGAGGGGAAATCTTTATTCACACCATGATCTTATTTTAAGTATGTTTATTTTTTGTTTGTTCAAGTTTGCTAGCCATTTGTTATATATATATTGTATTGTATTTTATTGTATTCCCTATCTATTTTTCAATGGGTTTAGCAAAAGAAGTGTTAAGAACTGCATTTTATAATGTTTCTAGCAGCGATTCTGAGTAAATATCTAGGGAAGACGGACTGTAAGTAGTGCTGGTGGGATATAATTTAATTCTGTCCTGCTTTCAGTGGCAACTGGGCAACCCATGGAAGCAGAAATTCCCTGTGCTCCTGCAGATTGTTTAAGTTCTGGGGTGCTCTCTATGGTAATGACACAGTTGGTAACTTTGGTCTGGTGAGAGGGAAGGTACAGTAGGACCCCACATTCATTTCAAAATAGATATATGCTATCATCTTCAAAAGGCAAAAGAAACATTTAAATGTCTGTATAAGTGCATATAATAGTAATTTATATGAATACCTAAAAGCTAAAATATTAGTCAAATACCTCTTACCTTTAACATGAAGCAAAATATTGCAGGAAAGTTTAAACTGCCTCACATGGAAACAAGGAAATTCAGCCCATGGTGCAAGAACTTTTTTCACGCTTCATGAAAAATCTGTTGAAAAAAAATTATCTTTTAGCATCAGGCTTCCTTTTAGCATCAGGCTCTATTTATTGCTTTTCATATTAATGTTGCTGGTATTGATATAGAATTAAAAGTGTCTTGCTTCAGTTTAGGCTAAAAATGTAACTCTCACTTTCTTTCTTAAAGGTTAATATTCAACACTTTTTCTTGATTGTTTTGCTTTAAAAGTTCACTTCAATAAAACCTGTGAAGTGTAGCCTGGCCTTTTTTTTTTTTTTTTTTCCTTTTTCCCTGGAGGAAAGTATTTTGCTCCTCTACTAAACTGTATTGAAAGTGGATGTATCAAATACATCAGTGAAGGTAATGACAAGCAATGTTACTCTGTTGATATATCCAGTGAAATCTGTTTAAGTGACAGAAATTTTACAGTGACCAACCCTCCTGAAGTGTCTGGCAAAGATCTTCTGTGGAGAGGGACCCGGGGGTGCTGCTGGGGGACAAGGGGACCGTGAGCTGACAGAGTGTCCTGGGCCAGGAGGGCCAGGGGGACCCTGGGGTGCCCAGAGAGCGGGAGCAGGGCAGGGAGGGGATCCTGCCCCTCTGCCCGGCCCAGCTGGGCCCCTCTGCAGGGCTGGCTCCAGCCCTGGGCTCCTCAGGACAGCAGAGACCAGGAGCTGCTGCAGAGGGCCCAGGGAGGCCGCAGAGAGGATTTGGGCTCTGCAGCAGCTCCGGGCCGGGCAGAGCCTGCGGGAGCTGGGCCTGCTCGGGCTGCAGGNTTTCTCTGTGATTCCTTGAGGCTGATATGTGGCTTCTGCCTGTGCCTGAAGACAGGAGATTCTTAGGCAAAGCTTTATTGGCTGCATAAAGTTTATCACCCTTCATTCAGGGCCAAATTGAATCTGGATTTGTGTCCTGTTTATGGCATGCCGAACAGTCCAGCTGCTTCACAGGGCCTTAACCTGATGCTATGAGAGAACGGCGGTTTCATACTCTGGAGGGTTGCCCTTTTAATGTGCTTAAATTATTACTTTAAATGCTAACATTTATTTGCCTGGAAATCAAGGCCTCTTGGACGTGGCTCTATATGTTCCGTAATATTTCTCAACATACCACAAGCATGAAAATACCAAAGCCCTGCACTGTGAATTAAATAAACTCTGCCTTTTCCAGTGTGTTTGTTGCATTTTGTGCTTATACATGTGACTCAGACAGCTCTCCATGGCTTTAGGAAGGACGGGCTGCTTCAGCAGCACATCAGATCACTGATGTGGGAAGAATTGCTTTGCTAAATTACCTGCAGAACAAATACAGCCTTTCCAAGCCTAACTTAGCCTTTGGCTATACCTTAAACATTCAAATGTCACACAGGAATCCCCACTGAAATTTCATTTTTGGTAAAACCAATCAGGAATAAATAAGTATAGCAGTGCAAGTGTGGATGTTTGGAAAATCTAAATTTAAAATAATTGTGTGTTTCTTGTTGGATTATTTTTTCCTATTTATTTTCTCCATCACAAAAATAAATAAAAATATTTCATGTAATTGCATCAGGAACAATTATTTCCTTTTTTTTTTACTAATTAAGTATTTTCAAAATATTTGTTATATATTCTTACATCCATTATAGAAAAAAAAAAAAATTAAAAAGTAGGTATTGATGTTGCAAATCTTCCCATCATTATTAACCTTATTTATATTCCCTTTCATTCTTGAAGGAATACAAAAGCTGACATATAGGTTACGAAATGGGAAACAGCAAAGTGCTGAGGTATGACATCTGTCCTGGGCAGTTAAAAAAAGATATTTTGAGGCCAAGCAGTGCCTGGTGAGAGTTAAAGATCGGGATAAAATACTGACAATTCTGAGTGTGTTTCTTCTATTCCTACCAACAGAGTCCATCCAGGCAGTATCATGATCATGACTGCACAAACTGGATCCTCTCATCTCAGGGTGATGTTTTTTCTATTCACCATATATCAAATATTGTCAAAAAAGGCTCATGACAGCATTTGAGCACCTCTCAGCATTCAGCACATTAACACTGACAAAATGACAGCTTTTGGCTTTGCTCATTGAAAGCACTGCAGAAATTTATTTGGTAGAAGGGAGAGTAGAAGAGAGAGAAGCACAGAACAAAAAAGATACAGATAAAGAGGTCATTTATGCTTCCCAGTCTAATATATCCATGAAGCTAAAACCCCATCACCTTTTGTGATAAAAATTCTGCAGTATCACAAGCATCCCTTTCTCTGCTCAGACACGTTCAGCTTAGACAAAGCCACCCTGTGATGACACTTTCTCTGCCTTTACTTTGAGCATAAAAGAAAATATGTGATAATCATTCCACTTCGAAGGCAGGCACAAAGGAGAAGTTTCTAGGACTGGTGGAAATAAACTGTCTCCTTCTTAATTTTTTTTTTTTTTTTTTTTTATTTTTAGGATATTTTAAAGCTTAGTTTATAAATGTGTNTTTAGGACTGGGGGAAAAAAACTGTTTCCTTTTTTATTTTTTTTTTTTTTTTTTTTTAATTTAAGGAAATCTTAAAGCTTAGTGTATAAATGTGTGTATATACATTTGTTTATTATTTATTTCTTTATATTTATATATAAGTGTTCTTCAGGTACTCATAAATATCACAGTTTCTTAGCTGATTATTAAGACAGGGGTGTTTGTTCTATTTCTGCCAGTCCCGGTAGTTTCAGCCCAGTCTCTTAATCTCCATGCAAAACCATACTTTTCTTCTTAATAAAAGTAGGGGGAAAAAAACACTGTAGCTATGAAAAATGGATTCTGTGCTGAAACTAATGGAAATGCTGCTCAGAGGAAGCTCATGTTGCTCCAGATGGTGAACAGCTGGGATTTACTCTTGAAAATCAAGCAGTGTTTAGGGTGCCATCACAAGCAGTTGGAACAGGGTGACAAAACACTTGTTTTCAGGCTCCAGAAATCCCCAGAACCACTGCAAAGGAGCTTTATAGATTCTTTGAATCACTCCCAGTTCTCAGTAAAGGTGTCTGAGAATACCCAAAGGAGCAGCAGGATTAGAGGCCCAATAAATCACAGCTGATAGACTGAACCCACCAGGAAACATATTCAGAAAATTGTCACCGACTTCAGCTTTGGAAATATGATGGACTTGATGAAGGTGTGCCAGGTGAATTAGAGACATATTAAATAGGAAATTGTCTCCATAAATTACATTCTTCCCCAAGAAACTTCATGTACTTTGGGTTTATCTGTGAACATTTGCAGTAAATCTTGGGCCTTTATTAAAGGAAATGTGTTTCAGTTTTAAAATTTAATAAAGAAAGAGTTCTAGAAAGTATTTCTGGGAATTCATTTGGGCCACAGAAACTACATTGTATATGAGATTTTGCTGAAACAGAAGAAGATGATTAATTAAGATATAAGCATGGGAAAACATAAAAAAGTAGCAAGTTAGTTGGGCTTTTGAAAACAAAACAAAACAAAGAAAAAAAAAAAAAAAAAAGAAAGGCCAAATAAACTCCACTAATAAGTGAATGTATCCAGTGTGGAGAGAATGGGAATTTTTTTTTTAAGCCATGGTGATTGTTGCTGCTTTCATGCAGTCACCCTGTGTTGTTCAAGAGCTTTTGGAACACACCTCCTTCATTTCTTGGTGTGAGGTATGTAAAGGTATCTGAAACATCTCGTGAAGGCAGTCAAATCTCAGAGAAATTTGATGACTTGGAATTTGGGTGTTGCCTAAGTAGAAATATGCACAAAATTGATCTTAAACTACCTTATGTAGTAAAAAAAGTCAGACCCAAATTCAAAGCAAACAAACAAAACAAGTCACAAAAAAAAATCCCAAAAAACAAACAAATGAACAAAAACTCCTCAGCCCTGATAACTCTCTAAATTTATACCTCTATACCTAGCAAATAATGCTTGTATCCAATTTTCTGGTAGTCATTAATTCTTACACTCAGTGAAAGACCAAGTTACTATAAAGCACTTGATAAAACTTACAAGCTTTAGTCTTATGGTTTTGCTCATTTGATTATGTGTGTATATTCAACTGTTCCGTTTTCTGCTCACTAATTTTTCATTGCCCTTGAGCCATTTTAGAAATAAAACCATGCTGAGATAGACACATGACATAACATATATTACCCTGAAAACTAGAATTTATAAATTTCTAAGGATCTTCATACAAGACATGAATGGTGGCAGGTGAAGAAGCTCAAATAACACTGAGAAATATCATTATTCTAATATTTACTGTGGTTTTCAGCTATGAGTTTCTTCTTTGGTTGGTTTTGGGTCTTGTTTTTGTTTTTGTTTTTGTTTTTTTACTTAAAAGTGTTTAAAGAGAGCAACTTGCTGCAGAATGAAATGGGGAAAAAAACCATAATTATTTCTGTTGTTAGAGTTTAAAAAATTGTGTCAGCTTGGGAGGTAAAGCAGAAAAGAGCATCTTTATAACTGATTATGGCTTCTGTAATAATACTTATTATGCATTTTCCTAGCTTAGAGGACTTTAATGGCTGTAAAAATATCAGGGAAAATCATTCAACAAGCTGCTGCAGGTGCATTTTATGGTTGTAAATAGGAGTAAAAAAAAAAAAGGAGATTAAATCCATTTTTAACACTGATTACTTAAAAGATATTTTTAACTACATTAGGTTAACGAACACTGCTAAAATTTCCCCTTCCCCACTGCAAGAATTAATGATTCAGTAAATGTTTTCTTCAGCAAGAAAAATATTAAACAACTAAGGGAACAGGATTTTCTGTAAGAAGAAACTGCTTTGGTTTATTTTTCTTGAGCACAGAAACAAATAGGAATTCTTTGAAAATGCCTATTTTTAAAATTAAAAAAAAAGAAAAAAAAAAAGGTTAATATTTCTCTGCTGGAACACCTGAAGACATAATTGTGTCATGCTGAGCCAGTTAAATGTGCAGCACAAGGAAATTTCATATTTTCATAAAATCCTTGATTTTGCATGCAACATTTTGTGTTCCCAAGTCTTTACCCTAAAATTTACATATTTAAGCCCTGGATCGGTAGTTCCACACCCCAAGTATTGAAACCTCCTGTGTTTAATGCATTTAGTTTCTATTCTGATAGAATGGAGGCATCTTCCCCGTGACAGTTTTATAACATTCATTTCTAACTCCGATTCCTAAGGTAGGAGATAAATGTAATGACCAAGGAAGAGCACATCCTTATTTTTCTCATTTCCATTGTGAAAGGTATAAAGAGGTTTGTGTTTTCATTTCTGCTTTTTTTTCTTTTTTGCTTTTTTTTTTTTAACACGAAAACTCCAAAGATCTGTGTCATTTCTTTCTTGACAGATCTGATTTTAAATGTAACTTGACTGTTACTCAAAGCAATGCAATAGTGTAAGGGATTTACATATTCCAAAGAAAAGCAGCTTCCCTTTCCTTTTTCTTGTTGCCTGTCTGCTGCAACTTTAATGATAATATCTACTCAATGAAGAGTTTCATAGGTGTTTTTTGTGGCAAATTAAACAGCTGGCCTGATATAAATATTGCCTTCATTGTTCTTCTGAATAGGAGACAGCATAATTTCTGGAAGTGAATATGCTGCATATTTAAAAAAAAAAAACAAAAAACAAAAACAAAAAAAAAAAACCCAAAAAAAAACCAAAAAAAAAAAAAAAAAAAAAACAAAACCAAAATAGTGGAAGTGGTGAAAAAGCAGATACTGGGATACCTCACTTACACTTGTCCAAAGAGCAACATTCTCCTTGTTATTTGCATAAATAAAACCCTAGTCTTAGGTCAAAATCACAGCTGATAAGGAAGAAATAAACTTTCAGCTGTGCAGTCATGCCACGGGGCTGAATATGGGTCTGTGAGTTAAACTTCTTTTTTATTGTCTCTGTAGATGGGATCATTAATGTATATCCAATTTCTCATGAAGTGGATAGAAATCTAGACTGCCATGCCATCTGTTTTATTCAGAGAAGATTATTTTAAATGGCAGATTTCATGATAAATTTTATGCAGGGGAAAGGTTCATGTCGGGATGAGCATAAGAGGGAGTATGTTCCATGACATGAAATTGTGGGAAAATTCTGTAAATTAATCCATTTGTTTAAGTCATTGGACTTTCTTAACCTGGCTAATATCCAGGATTCAAGTTCAAAAATTGTCTTTAGAATCCTGAATGTTATATTTGAGAAGCTGTGGCAGTCCAGTGAAGGTCTCATTGACTGGAAAAGGAGAAACAAACCCTGCACTTTTAAAGGGAAATAATAGTTTTTGAGACATAATTCTTGCTAGCAACAGTGAGCAAAGAATAGTCGGGGCTACACAATCCCAAAAGAATTTGTGGAATTTTCAGTCTAAAATAATCCTTGTTATATTTAAAATACATTGAAATCAAAATACGTGTATATATTTTGTATTTCAAATTTTTGATGATCTTCAATTACCTTTTTTTTTTTCTTACAACACTTTCATTTTGTTCCTTGTCAAAGAAAACAATCTCATAGATAAAAATCCTGCCATGGAGACTCGAATAAATTAACTGTTTTATCATTCATGAATTCAAGAATCTAAATCAGGACAGAAGTGTGATCAATTCACCACTTGATATTAAAGTAATCCTAATTATTTCGAAATAAAATAATTATATTGTCAAGGGAATAAAGACATAACTGTGATTGTGTCTTTTGATGACAAAGGATACTCCTTTGTACCCTCTAACCAAAATCACTTGCAAAGGACACCAAATAGATGCATCAAAGTCCTTTAGAGATTAAGTATATAATACAAAATATTAGATAGGAATTACTTTTCCAAAGAACACAATTTCTTGCACTTAAAGGATCTGGTAATTTAGATATTCAAGTCACCATTTTATTTCCAAGCAAATGAACCTTTAAAGTAGGGAAAAGTCTTTGGTGGACTGTGGGAGGTCACACAAGTCTCAGTGTTAGTGGCAAGTGACATTTTTGTCAGGGTCATAATAACTTTTGGGCATTTATTCAGTATTTTACATGCTGTCCTAGGGACTGTATGCATACTGTGCACATTGAAAGACCTCTCAAAATATTCTGTGAAACTGAAGACAGCATCACAGTGGAAGCAAATACACACAAAAATATGTAAATTATTTAGGTATTCCTGTAAAACTGCACGGTGCTACGCTGGGGAAATTGTCAAAACGCCAAACTAGTGCAGAAAATTGAAAAAAAAAATGAAAAACAAACAAACTAAAAAATCAACAGTGATGAAAGCAGCAGGAAAGTGCAGAAGAAAATGAATACTTTTCAGTGCTCCATTTTAAGAGTCACAGGCTGGATGGCAGGAAAATGGATACCTGTTGGAAACAACAGAGATAAGAAGGTTTAGACATAACTCTTAGAAAGCTACAGCCTCTATGAGAAATTAGGTTAAAATACACATCAAGGAGATTTATATAAGAATAGGAAACTAGTGCTGGGATTCTTCTCTTAAAGATATCTTTACCTACATTACAATTCCCTGAAAAATCAGGATACTCAGAGAGGTGAAACAACATCATGCAGTAAAGCCAATCTGTCAGCATTAGTACTAGTACTTTAAAGCTCAAAGAAAAAAAAAAAAAAAAAAAGGGGAAACAGAAGGCAGATTGTGAAGCAACACAGCGAGGAGTGAATTCTCATCAGGCTGAAGGTTCAAGCTGATGAAAAATCAAAAATGCATTTGGACTTCTAAGATCTGGTTTAGATCTTCTCATGGACTAACTGAAGGTAATTGTAAAAACATTTTGATTATTTACTTTATAAAATAAACTTAATTCAACTTTTTCCTGCCATAATTATGAACTAAAGTAGTAAATAATTTTGATCTGTGTTCCTTTTTTTTTTTTAAAGCCACAGAAAATATATTAAACTGAGGGGGACAATGCTGCTTAAATATATGAACTTATCTGAAATTCTAAAAACAGTGTTGATCTAACACCTTCAGTGTGCAAATGCCTTGAATTTACAAGGAAATATCTCCACTCTTATCACTGTTTTTGAACTGGGTCCAGAGATATCAGTTTTAGGGTCTGTCAAACTGGAGGTGTCCAAAATTTCTGAAAAATAGTGTTGTTTCTGCAGGCACTTTTGAACACTCAAGCCATCATTTTTCTGCACTTTTTCTTGGCACTTTGGAAGCTTACATAATTCCAAATTGTCTTGGCAAGCATGAGACTGCAGAAGGACAGCTCCTTGCTGAGATTCTCTTTCAGCACCACAGGTTTATTTCAGAGTTCTTAGGGTGTTTGTGCACTTGGAAAAATCTGCTCATGTACATTTATTTCCACCATTAAACCCGCTTCCGAATTGATATTTAGCTCCCATAATAGGTATTTTTCAAAGATCATAGTGTGAACAGAACATAATCATATTCTTTCATTGCATTTTGTAACTTCAATTTCAGGCCCTCTGGCTTTCCTAATTCCTGAGCTATGGAAATTGCTGGGTGAAATGATTTCTTCCATGACCCCTCTGCTGAAAGGGAAAGCAGTGCTCCTGCTGCAGACTTTTTCTTGCTAAAATAAAGAATTGGTGGCTCATTTGTTCCTTTACCCTTAGAAATTTTTTATTTACAGGCTAGCTACTTGAAGTATCTCTAAAAAAGGTAAAAAAAAGAATAGCTGTAGAAAGAATAATAGTATTTTAAGCTTGCACTTAGAAGAAGGAACCAAAGGCTGAGGTTTAAAGGGATTCTTGGAAGCATTTTATTTATATTTTTATTCATTCATTCACCCTCTCATTTTTTTCCTTTGAGTTGCAGTTTAGAAGCATGGTGCTTATATTAGGCCTCCCATAGTTTTCTTTTCAACATTTTATTTATTTTGGTATTATCCTCTGCTCATCTCTTTGTAAGTAATTATATCTTCCATAACCACAAAAACCACATACTCTGCATATTTGTGCATGCATTGACATGACCACAAATTTTACAAGAATTTATGCAATCACAGCAAAAAAAAACCAACTTGAGAAGACCCCCACTCACATTTTGGGGCATAAAGCATAGGAAATATAGGAACAGACAAGGGAAAACAATTGCTTAGGTGAGGTCAGGAGCTCAGGGAAGGACCAGATTAAGTGAGTAGTCAGTAGACAGTTTGATCCTGTCCATAAAAAAGGAAAAAAGAAAAAAAAGAAAAAAAAAGTGGACTCTCTAACACAACTGATTTGAGGTTTTGGGATTGTATTTGGGTCTGCTGTGGCAAAAGAGATCTGTTTCAGTAAGATTTGATTGATATCCACATCTCAGGAGGGCCAGAAATGGAGCTAAATTTAGAAGATGTGTATGGAAGAGCACTGCTGATGAAAGTGTGTGCTTCATAAGCCTCCAGATTGTGTCTGTCAGTGCTTAACCAGCTCAAGTCAGCCAGCCTGAGACTGTCTTTAAAAAGCAGAGAAGTTGAGAACTTGGAGTGATGTCTGCCTTTGCAGTGAACCAACACTTCAAACTTTGTTTGGCACCAAATCGTTACTGAATGTATTTCAACAACAATAAAAGAGCAGGAGGGATAATGGCCTTATCCACATGTCCTGAGAACCTGCCTTCAGCATTAATTCCTACATCAGTGTCACATATTTCCACAGGAATGTTAGGGATAATCTGCTAGGAAGTCCTCCAGACAGCACACTTGGAAACATGAATCTTTAGCTGCACAAAGCAAGATTAGGGTGCCTCAAGATTTTTTGTAGCATATTCAAAAATATCTAGGACCATGTTCTTGTATGTAAGAAAATAAAAATAGATATTTACCAACCCTCCCAAGCAGGAGAAGCCTCTGCACAGCAGGCAGTTCTTTCACATTGCTCCTGAAAATGCCAATATAGTCATTGTATAAAAGAGCACAAAGTGCCCCACTCTCAGAACATAAACAGATGTGAGAAGCACGCGAGAGAGAGAAAATCTTCCACACCAGACACTTTCAAGGAATTGGATTTTGAGAGATCTGTGAAATCACAGAATCTATGAGTTTGGAAAAGACCTCCAAGATGGTAAATTCTGATTTTGACCAATCTCCACCTTGTCAACCAGAGCAGAGCACCGAATGCCACTGTTTGTTGAACACCTCCAGGTGACCCAACACCTCCCTGAGCCCACTACAAGCCTTGACGTTTATCTCAGTGAAGAAATTCCTTCTTTCTTTATCCCCTGCTAAGAGAACTGCAGGTAAGAGGAGAGATAAACCAAAACCAATCCAGATCAGCAGAAAAGCATCATTTGATTTTTTGCTAGTGAGCAAACAAATCATGTCTATTCAACGTGTATACAGTTTGTGTCTGTCATCTGCAAAAGTAATTACTGGTAGAGGCCACACTCCTGCTTTGAAATGCTACAGTGCACAGGAGCTCCTGTAGGAAAACTCCAGAATATTTTACCTGTCTGCTTCTTGCTCACCTCTTGGGCAGAGTCTTTAAACACAACTCCAGAGCAATGCAAACTGCAGTATATCAGAGGATTGGAGGAGACTGTGCTGCACATAAAACACAGCTTGGAACTGACAGAGAGAAAAATTGGAAACAACGATTCTCTGAGCAAATAATCTCAACTCATGTTGTTTTCCACCCCTGCAGTTCTCATTTGGGGAGAAGCCAAACAAGCTAATCTAACAGATGTCTGTGCCACTGATTTAAAGTCAAAGGTAGGACACTTCCAATATCCATCTAATTCAAACAGGGAAGCTTTCTACTGATAGCCACAGAGCAGCACTGAGCCAGTGCTCTCCCTCTAAACTGGCAGGTTGGTGTTTATTGCTCTTAAACAGCACTGACTTCTGTGATTCTGAGTGACTGATGATTACTGCCCTCAGCAAAAAATCCCATTATTAGGGATAAGCTACAGTTTAATATCTATCTATATCTATATCTATATCTATATCTATATCTATATCTATATCTATATCTATATCTATATCTATATCTATATCTATATCTATATCTATATCNAACCCCACAAACAAACAAAAAACCACAAACAACAAACAATATTTTGGTCATATGGCTACAGTTTAAATAAGGCTGCCTGGCCAGGTCCTGGCAAACCCTTTTCTCTGAATCAAAACTTTCTATTAAAATAGCATAACACTTCAGCACTTTGCTTCTGAGCAAAGCCTTTGGGATGTGAATTAAATATAAACTCACAGCTGAGCATGCCCTGGTGACTTCTGTAGCTTGAAATCACAGCTCTGAGAAAAGTGTTCATGTTGACTTTGAAGTGCTACAACTTGAAACGAGGGATAACAATCTAAATAAGAACACCTTTGCTTTCTTGATCAAGGCACACAAGGAAGAAGAAAGATAAATCTGACACAGAGAAAGGAGCAGCATTTGATTTTCACTTTGGGATTAGCCATGGCTAAAACAGGCATTCTTTCTGGAGATAGAAGCCACTACTTTCTTGCTTGTATTCCTTCTCCCCTAGGCACACTGGAAATCCCATATCTTCTATTGCTTGTGTCCTTGATACCCTTATTTATTAAGCCTGTTTTCTGAGAGTTCTTTATGCTATACCAATATATATTTGTCCAGCAGGGATCCCTGCATGGATTTTTTTTTTTTTCCTCCTCCAGAGTAAATCTTAGAATTTCTGTGGGTACTTTATTTTGTGGTTTTGGTTGGGTTTAGTTGGTTTTGGTTGGTTTTTTTTTATTTCTTCCCTCATATAACAGTAAAGTTGGGTGGATGTTAATTAATATCATTTGGGAACTGTATAATGATAAACATGCTGTTCATAAAAACGGAAGAGGCTATGGGCAGCCTCATTTATTAAAAAAACATTGAATTCTCTGGGTGATAATGACAAAAGATTCTCTGGCATTGTATATGGAACAAAGAAAGAACCCATGATGAATTGAGGCATTACCTATCTCTAATGCTCTTTTCTGTGTTTACTATATAAACTTTTATTTGTTTGTAGTATTTTTTTAATGTATGCCATGTCCAAACTAAGAAAATGTAATTAAAAGAAAATAAACTTAAGGAGAAAGGAAAAAAAATTGTATGACCTTTAAAAGACATTTCTGCCTCAGATGCTGATCGACAAAATGTTCTCACATTCTTATATATTTACATGGCCTCAGGCAGTTCCAATACAGAATTTTCTGTGCTGTGTGCTTTCCTACAAATCAGTAATTGAGGGTTGCTGCAGTGTACAAAGTCACAGTAATTTAACATTTTCTGTAAATGCCAGCAGAGGGTTATTCAGTTTCTGCAGGTCCCAAAGTCTTTTTATACACCACCTACCCCAAAACTGGGATGCTACAGGAAACCAACAGGAAAAGCAACAGAAAGCCTCCTGCTTGTTCCAAAATTGAGGAAATCTGCTGTAATGTGTATTTACAAAACAGTGCTGACAACTATCAATAACATGAAATTAGCTACTGATTAATGACATTATTTAGTGGGTTTGACAAAAGCAGGGAGCATTTGAGGTTTTAGTCACTTATCCAACTGAATCACTTAGCCATGATTTAAATCCTGTGGCTTCTGAGAAGAGCAGTTAGGTGACCCAAAAACTTGACTTTACCTCCTGAAAAAACACCTATTCAAGATTTCACAAAAAAAAAAAAAAAAAAAAAAAAAAAGAAAAAAAAAGAAAAAAAAGGTGTCAATTGAAAACATAAATGCATAACACTGCTTTTCTTATTTTGTTTTGTTGGGGTTTTTTGTGGGGGTTTTTTTTCCCCAGAAATAGTGACACTTAGATTTAACATTAAGTGAGAGATGTCACTTACCCTCCTAGAGGCATAATGGGGACAGCTTTTCATTCTTCCCTTGATGGGTTGCATCATTCTCTAATTGAGCATTCTCTTCAGCCTGCATTTTTATTCTGGATGTTTAACTGTCTTCTGCACCTGACACATACTGGTTTGTGCATTTTTGACTGATTTCCGACAAATATTTTCCCTAATCTTCCCAAATATTTTCTCAAATATTTTCCACTTTCTGTGTTACGGTCCTCTGTTTCTCATGAAAGTTGAAAGATGCCTACTTTTGTGCTTCTATGTTGAGGGATATTTCATAATGACAGATATTTTTGACAGAATAGATGAGCAATAAACTACTCAAACTGTAGTTTGAGTAAGGCTTAGCAGCCAGGTTTGTGTTTGTTTTCACAGTAGGTTAATGGTAAACATCTTGATCCATTACCCAGCAGCAGCTTGTGGAGCCTAGAGGAGTGTCACTTGCAGATTTGGGAATCTGGCTAAGCCACTAAATGTTTATTTCCATTAAAGAAAAATGCTTCAAAATACACTGCTCCTGTCCTCTCTGAACCATCATTCTTCATTCATCAGCGGTTTTCAGTTTGCTTTACTTTCACTTCCTATATGTATCCAATGGCACTAAGGCTAATGTTTATGCCATAAAATATAATTACTTAAATATTTATACAGTGATAGACACATTTATTCTAGTAACAAACCTATTCAAATAGTCAAGAGAATGTTACAATCCGAGTCAAGCATTATTTGGTTTCCATCCCTCTTAAGAGAGACTGTGAAAGTAAATGAAAGGAAAATCCATTTCTATGCTCCTGTTTGAATAGAGCAGTATCCTCCACAGGTTAAATCAGTATTTAATGGATCTATTTCACTTATTCTTCTCATTCTTGTACAGTTCATGTGTGAACTGTAGGTATTTCTTTGTAATGCTGTTGGTTGTTTCCCAAAGTGAAAGATCTCCCAACCCCCAGGCTTACTTTTGATTTTAATCCCATGGCATCATAATGTTACAGACAAAATTATAATATTGAGAGATGTTTACCTAAAAAAAATTCTATTTGTATCCTAAGATTGTTACACAAGACAAAGATATTAATGCTTGTTTGGACCTCCTGCAACTTTGATCACTACACCTATTTGATTTAAGATACAATATGCAATTTAATAACTAAAGAACATTTGTTTGTACAATTAAGACATAAAACTACTTACAAACATGACTTAGCAGCATGTGAACAGACTTCGTCTTGCATGACTCATTAAAACTTTGTGGTGCTAAAGAGAAAGCTTACTCCTAAAAACCAGGAGCTGCTCCTAAAGGCCTAATCTTCCTTTAAATTGGAATTACATAAACTTAAATAGCCCAGACATGAGAATCATGGCAACAGGGAAAATTGCATATGAACCAAAATCAGATGCAATTTCCATGATTTAAAACGCAATAATTTTTTCATTCATTCAAATACAGATCAGTATTTTAAAATCCCAATTTAAATGTTTGGTTTCAGTGAGGACAAGTAGTTGACCCAGTATTTTGCTGAAGATAGATAGATCCCACAAAAACAAAGCTGGAAATGAACTTGTCGAAGACTTAGCATTTTCCTGCATTTTGACCTCTTCATCTCTCATTTTCTCCTCCTCTGACTCTTGATACAAGGACTCATTATGGCAGAAATAAAATGTCACACAGGTCCCACGGCAGGAGGTTTAATCCCTGTTCTTGCAGCTCTCCCCCACAGGAGCACTTCCACTCTGGCAGTTTAGCTCACAGTTCTGAAGGACAGAAAATACTTTTACCATTTAGTTTGCCCTGCTGCACAGCACAGTGGAATTATAATCAGGAAATATTCATGAAACTCTGCTTCTCAGTGTTTGGCCTGTCGTGTGGGCCCGTGCAGTTGGTTGCACACAGGCCTCTACAAGGCCTGGACTTCTTGTGAACCCAGTGCCTGTGCTAATAAACTCACCCAAAGAGTTTGAATATAATATCTGAGGCTTGTAACTTGCAGTTAAGTGGCTGCTAATTGTATTTTGTCAGCTGTTATTTTGGGCTGAGTGAAGAAAATGGCTTGCGAAGAAGCTCATAAATAGGTCCTCAGTCCTTAATTTCATAAACGCGCACAAAATTTGCGGAATTTAGGTCTTAAGCTACAGCACCTAACACAAAATAAATCCAGCCATCTCAGAATGCAAAAGCTAACAGTCTCTCAGTCCTAAATCTTCTTTCCTTTAGAATTGATTGAGTTAGGCTGGACAGGTTCAAATGTGTGCAAGTAGAAAATTTCTATGAATTAACATGAATCCATATAAGTATATTTATTTCCATAGATGTAGATAGATATACAAAGTTTCTACAGGCTTAATTATTCTTTTTTTCAGATCCAGGCAGGTAAGAAACCTGTGGAAGATCTGAAAACTTTATCCAATCTGTTAAAACGATTCTGTCTTGTGGAGAGAGGATCTTGTGTGGATTTGGGATAAAATATTTGGGAAAGTGGAAGGTGTGAGGAATTTCTGTTGGTTTGATTTTGTTTTGTTTTTTTTCTGATGAAAAATAAATAAGAAACCTCAACCACAAAATTAGAGATAGATAGATAGATAGATAGATAGATAGATAGATAGATAGATAGATAGATAGATAGATAGATAGATAGACAGATAGTATCATTATTAAACATGTTAATTGAATACCTTGATAGAAATTTTTGGTTATTGAAGCTGGTGGAAGAATTTAAACTCTTGTATTGTCCTTGAAGTTGGATTGCAAGAGGAGTTGAAATCAGCTAATAAAATGCTTGCTCTTTGCATACATTTCAACTACTATTTTAATGCTCCCACTCTGCAAATAAACCAACAGGAGCAATCTCAGGCATTTCCATAAAATCAGGAAAGTGTGGTACTAATTTACTGTATTTCATTTATGAGAAAATATGATCCTCTACTTAATAATCTCTTGATTTAATTTTCATTATAAAGTAGGCACAGTTTTCCAGAGGCCAACTTCCAAGCATTTCCCCTGTTGGAGAACATTGGGAAGTTTGGGCTATTTTTAGCTGGAAAATGCACTCTTTCTGAGATTATCTGATCTCTACATATCCACACACCCACAGAGTCTGTGCAGGTGCCCAGTCAGGAATGGGTATTGCAGTTCTCAGATGTGTTTTTTGGGGTCCCTTTGCTTTCTCCAGAGGCTGAGGATATGTTCCTCTTTACATGATCTCCTTCCCAGATATTTACTGCAGTGTTTGCTTTTTCTGAGGTTTTCCTGTCACTTATGAGGACATATTTTTTCTAGTTTAACCCACAATGCAATTTTTACCCTCACATAGCAGCATGTGTTACTCAGCACCCTACTTGAGGCTCTGAAACAAGTACCTCAAAGGCATATTTATACCTGAGGACCTTCCAAAATTAGCTTGAAATGTTTCTGGCAGAATAGTGGGGAACACGTGAGCAATTCACTGTAACTATGGCTGTGTAATAGCTTTTGTGTTGGGCACGAGGCAAGATAACAGCCCCTGAGGCCTGCACCCTATTTTGACACCCCCTCTTCAACATATTTTAAGTGCCTCCAGCTGAAAAAGAGCATCCTTTGTGCCTGTGTCATGTTTACTGGAAGAGAGAAAGGCTGGGAGCCTTTTCAGAGCAATTCAAGTAATTAATGTAAGATAATCTATTTTTGTGTGGTGGTTAGCATGTATTATGTGATGCCACCACCAGATTCATATCTAATAATAGCTGTTCTTTACAAGCCTATAAGTACAGGGTACTGCAATTATCATACTAATAGGTAGTTTAAGAACTGTGTGCATTTTAATGTGCACCATTCAAATTAGACTCTTGTTATTTTTTACTAGGATAACTACAAAGATCTAATTGTCCAGGAGCTGAATAGTACTGTTCAAAAATCTAGAAAAATGTTATGAAAAATGGAGGGATATATAAAAAAATAATCATGTTTGTACCACAGCAATAACCAAAGCAGGAGTGATAGGCAATATTATCTATTATATATATTTGCTCTGCTAAAGAGTTTCCCTCAGCATGATCTTGCAGAGTGCTTCAGTTGACTTGAATTTATATTTATTAAAGTTCAATTCCAAGGTACTTCTTCTTAAAATTAGTCTTACCAAAGGCAACTAAAGAGTATGGACAATTACCACAGAATGAACAATATTTTCACAGAGGAACAAAGCTACAAAACTTTTGTATTATTATGAAAACAACTTGTCTAGTCAGGAACTTTTATTTAAGACAAAGTTAGCTAGATTCCCCTGTCTTTCAACCACTCACACTACCTGGCAGTCCTGAAGCTTTCTTTGGAGAAAATTTCGTTAACCAAAATGCAATTTTAAGAGATACTTCTTGTAAAAAAGGAGTTCTGCAGTTCTCCACACAAACTGTGTTTCATTTTTATGAAATCTCCTGCTTTCTATGTCCCCATCAATAACAAATGCAGCACAGCAAAGTCAGCATGTCAGTCATAAACAAAAAAAAATTGGAGTAATCACCATGTCCTTCATTGACTGAAAAATCTCGACATACTGGATTTTTGGATTCAATCAGCACTAAGTGCTTCTATATGAATATAAATATGTTTGCCTGATGTGGTTGGCTTTTGTATCTTCTTCTGCATTACCCACCTTTTTCCAAACTCTCTTTTTGTCCACAAATATGGCTGCAAAAATATTTTTTTATTGTTTGCCCATATATTTTATTTTGAAAGCTAGAAAGAATTTGTAGTTTCCTTCAATTAGAGCAGCAGGAGAGGCTGGAATTTTTTATACCCTGCCTTAATCTCCCACCCATGTAAAAATTTTTGAAACATTAAAAATAGAACTAAAATTAAAATCATCATTAATGG
>VZSE01000179.1:0-46506 GCA_013398275.1 Promerops cafer
CCGCGCCCCCATTGGCTGCGCCGGGACACGCCCCGCGCTCCCATTGGCTGTGCTGGGGGCGCCCGCGACACGCCCACATCGCGCGCTCGGCTCTGACGTCACGGCGGGGGCGGGCTCCCGGATCGCTGCCACGCTCCCGCTGCCGCAGGGCCTCCAGCCTCAGGAGCCTGTAGGGGCTGGGATGGTCCAGCTCCGCTCCTCTCAGTGTGCAAGTGACTGCCGTGAGCGGGAATAGCTCCTTCGTGCACAGGATAAAGAGACAAGACCAAAGATAACATAGGAAGTAGCAGTGGGTGGCGTAGGAAAGAAACAAACTTGAGAAGAAAAGGGTCCGGAAAAGGAAATAGGGATTTTGAGTCTGTTTTCCATCAGTCCAGACTTAGACTGAGCATATAATATCATTTGCTTTGCCATGATGCTGGAATGTGCCAGAGCCACAAAGCATAATCGCAGCAATCTCCTCCAATATTGTGGATATTTCAGCTTCGTTTCCAAAGGACACGAGCTTGGATCATGCCACCTCTCTGTCCTGTCATCTCTCATTCCTGCCCTCCCACAACTGCTGAACATGTTGCCCTGGCCATAAGAGAGAGATCCCCAAGACGCTCAATTGCTACAGATTTTATTAAATAAAACAGGAGACAGATAATGAAACACCCCAAACCAGTGCCCCCGTTCCTTGGAAAACCCAGGTTCACATCTACATAGGTTCATTGCAAGTCATCATGGAAGGGCTCTTTTCTTTCCTAGGGTCATTGAGTTTTGCCATATAACTTTGTTCTTTTCCTGACACACAACTGGCTTTTCTTTGTCAGAGAGCTGTGTGAAAATTTTCCAATCTGGCTTAGCATCACTTTACTGGTGAAGTGGTGTCAGCAAAGCATGAGTTTCCTCTCCTAGCAAAAATAAAATATGCTGTTTTGCAGAGCTGTGCTGAACCGTGAACGTGACCTGCACTCAGCGTCATTCCCCTATGTAATCTTGCGTGCAAGTCATGGGTGATACCACTGGAATCTGACACACTGCGGTAACAAACATTTCGTTATCACCAGCAGCATGACAGCGTTAACCCTTCTCAGCACAGGTCCAGTGAACTCTGTGTGGCAGAGACTGTTCCTTCTCCCTCCTGTCACTGATGCCTCCTTCCCTTTGTGCTCTCCTCCTACCAGTCTTACCTCCTTGGGGAACTTCCTCATGAAGGGTGATATTGTATGAGATGGTGGAGGAGAACCTTGGACTTGTCTCCTGCGCCTCCCTTATTTCTGCAGGGACAGATTTCCTTCCTGGCACCTCTCTTGTCTTTTCCCCCTTCCAGCTCCAAGACTCCCAGGTGTACCAAATGCTCTCCTTCCCAACTTCACTGATGAGGATGGCCTGCAGTGGGGAAAAAAAAAGAGATGTGTGGCACCTGATAGACCCTCTTGGCTGTTTCTCAATGGCTCTCCATAGAGAGAGGAGAGTAGAGCAGAGCAGAGGAGCAGCCTGGAGAGGATGTGAGCAGGGGTACAGCCAGACCAGGCAGAACCCCTGAAATGTGCATCATGGAACCATAGAATATCCTGAGCTGGAAGGGACCCACAAGGATCATCAAAGTCCAACTCCTGGCCCTGCACAGGACACCCCCAAGAGTCACACCATGTGCCTGAGAGCATTGTTCAAACACTTCCTGACCTCTGTCAGGCTGGTGCTGTGACCACTGCCCTGGGGAGCCTGTTCCAGAGCCCAATCACCCTCTGGGTGAAAAACCTTTTCCTAATATCCAACCTAAACCTCCCCTGACACAACTTCATGCCTTCCCGTCGGGTCCTATCACTGGTCACCAGAGACAAGAGAAGAATCTTCCTTGCAGCAACAGCATTTAGTGTGACATCAGGGGGAAGCAGGATTCTGTGCTGACATGAGCAGCTTTCGGGTTTTGTCAGACGTCCAAATAACCTTTCTTCAGCATTAGTAACTGAGCGTAGGTTTTGCATCAACCAGTGCTGGAAAACCTGGAGTATCCTGGCCTGTTGCATCCCTTTGACTTGTAAATGATCACAGGAACACCGGGACATTAATTAAATCTCATTTACCATCTTTCCCCTCCTGCATTCTGGGAAAAATACTGCATGTTTCATCCTTTTAAAATGGAAAGCCTTTAAAAGATGCTAAGTTTTCACTTAATTGGATTAAGCCAATGTAACATTTTCCAGGATGCTCAGAAGGTATTTATGAGCCTAAGTTTCACTGGCATCTTCAAGAGTTAGGCATGAGGTACTTTTGAGGATGTGAGTCCTGTAGCAGCAGTATGGTTGTGGCTAAGACCACTGGAGCTGTGTGTTCATGAAGAATATGTGCAGAAAAGGGTTGCTGAGCTCATCTGGGGCTGGTCATCAGAATTATGATGCTTCTGTGGGTGCTGTTGGGTTTTGTGTCTCCTTGCAAAATCTCATCTGCACAAATGTTTCAGCTCAACATGAGATAACTGCGCACAAATTTATCAGAGAGAGGGATCCTGCAATTTCTCAGATAAAAAATAAATTATGAAGGTCGAATGACTCATGGACTGTGCTGGTGAAAATCATTTAGCAACTATAATGGATTAGGAAAAATATTCTAAAAAAGATAACTACCTACCAGTTTTTCTTCTCTTATTTCAATAAAGCATCACACCAAACACAGTGTACATTTCACGTACAGTATTTTTTTCAGTTGCTGGATTTCAAACACCTTTTTTGTAATCTTGGCCTAGTATCTACTGAGCTGTTGAACGAATAAGGTTGCTACAAAAGAGAAAACCAAATATTTTGGCAGGATATGTGGTGGTCCATGTTTTTCCTTAGCATTTACTAATTCTATGATGATCTCTTAATGGTATGATAGTGACAAAAACAAGTATTTTTGAAAGAGAAAGGGAAAAAGAAGCAGTGTACTACTGCAGTACTGTAGAATTATTAATAAACCATGCTGATAAAAATAAGTAATTTTTAATTGGAATCTTAGTAGAAAAAAAGAGCTGTGTTGTTGCCTGAAGCTATTGCATGTCAGTGTCCTCTTGACACTCATTTACTTTGATTTTCAAGAGAGAAATGAGCATCGTAACAGCCAAGGCATGTTGTGCCTTCCTCTTTGTGTTTGTGTGAACACAAAAGGATGTCCTCCTCAGCTCATTGTGCAAGAATGGGAAACAAATAACTGTTGGCACCAATCTTGCTGAGGCTCCTGTGCCTCTTTCCGACAGGCACTCGTTTTTGCTGGCCAGCAGCGTTACAGTGCTCCTGTGGTGAATGTGCTGCTTTGGGCCTGAACTCCTACCTGCCCGAGTGTTTGCTGCCTCCTGGCTTGGAGACCACTGATCACCCAGGGAGCTTTCTCCTGCGGTGCCTGCTGTGCCACCAGGCAGCTCACAGCACTCCCTCACGTTACACGTCTCCTCCCGGAGGATGAGAGGCAAAGGAGGACTGTGCTCTCCAGCAGCAAAGGGTTTTGAGAACCTTCCCCAAAATTGTGTTATTATACAACTAGAAATAAGCCAGCATTGTCATGATGAAAAATTAATTGTCCAGTGTCTATTCATTGCATCGTTATGTTCAACGGAATTGCAGCACGTGTTGTATCCCAGCAGTGCGTAGTGTTTTTAATCCACCATAAATCCATGTAGTGTACATCATCTGGAGCATTCAGTGTGATGGAAGGTGGATTTTGGTGAAAATGGATTGAATAGCCCTGGTATATTGAGACAGGCTCATGTTGTTAGGAAAAACTTTCTCTGTGGTCTTGAAGGGCCCAAAGGTTCCCTTTCTCAACTACCTCAAAAGCACCACTCAGGCAGCTGCTTCCTCCACTTGGGAAGGGCAGAGAGCCCCTGCTACCATCATCCTGTTGAACCAGGGGAAATCCACAGCTTTATGCTCTTGGATCCTCTCCAGGCCTCAGGAAAGGTAAATACTCCTGCTTACCTGGGATGTTCTCTAGAGGTTGCTTGTCCAAGTCTGGTTCTCCACCTTTGAAATCAAACTCTTCCCTTCCCCAGTAAGCTGGAGATACTGGTAAGCATCATCAACAGATAGAAAAAGGAAGTCAAAAAAAGCAGAAACATCTGGAAAAAACAAGTAGCTGAGGTGAAGCTGCAGGGAGTATAAACTATGAGAACAGGTCCAGTCATAAATTGAAGAAAATGCTTGATAAGAGATATGAAGAATTCCTTTTTCCAGACATCAGGAGGACATTACAGTGAATTTGTTGCCATACAACTTAGATGCTGTTATGTACTATGCAATTTTGGGAGGAGATTATTGAAAAGTAGCTCCATGGAATCACTGGAATTCAGAAAAGTCAAAATATTTTCGTGTTGGGAAGCAGAACACACCCCATGTGCTCCATACACTGGCTGGGAAAGATTAAAAGGAGGAGAGGGTGGGGAAACAGGGGAAACAACTGGAAAACAAGACTTTGTAAGAGGCTTTGGAGAGATGTGCTTGCCAGTTCTCCAGGTGGGAGCAGGTGATCTATTACAAAAAGAGGTGTGGTTTCTGCATTGGGTTTCTTAGGAGCTGGCAACAACAACTCCTACTCCAGCAGGAGTGTGTCCTGTCCCTGACTAGAGCAGAGCTTGGGGAAAATAACCTTAAACACACGGTGACACTGCTGGGTGAAGTGGGTGGTGGGGACACTCCTCTCCTCTGCGCTGGTGCTGGAGAACCTCTGCTGCAGGCACAGCGGTTTGGCGTAAGGCGAGGCAGCGACGCTGTAGTTCAGAAGCAGGAATATAACAGACCACAGGGCTATTTGGAGCAAGTTAATTAAAGAAAGAGTAAAGTGCATCATGATGGGCTTCCCACATGAAATACTGGCAAATTGTGAGAGGAAATGAGGATGCCAGGAGAAAATTATGATGCACATGTAGAGAAGGAGGGGGCCAAGAAAGCAGACTGTCCTTCTTAACATTGTTATTTTGACAATTTCAAAACTCAAAACATTCTGTGTATCTTACAGTTGATTATATAGAAATGCTTGTTGGTAATTATATGATCACTTTTATTTCAAAGTCTTGTCTCTCTACAGATTTGTTAATGTTTTCACCTTTCTGGAGATTCATTAAACTTGCTTTCCTGCAGGATGCTTTGAAAGCCAGGAGATAATCTGCAGGCTTGTTGACACCATAATGCTATGATGGCTTGTGTGCCATTAAAATAGATCACAGAAATGTTCATCTATAGAACCTGAACTCAATACGTTGTGTCAGTATATGGTATACATCCCTTAATCCATAGACTATTATTAAAATAGTGGATTAAGGAGTTGTTTGGGATCAGAACATGCTGTATGTGTAACAAAACAGTTTAGCTGAGATTAGTATTTATTACTCAATGCAAAATTTGATTGAAGGATTCATAAGTGCTTATAATATCACAGTTTTTATCACTAAATTATTGACTTTTTGCCATACAAGCTCTTCAGACCTGAGAATTAATCACTGTATATGAAAACAATAAAAACTGAATAATTGATATAAACCTAATTAAAATCTTTTAGCTTCATACAAATATAAAATATGGTATTTGGATGTTTAAAATGCATTGTATGAGAACGTGCATGGAAAGGACATTCAGACTTCCAAAAAAACACTTGTAAATTTTTTTAAAAAAATTTTTAATGAGTTCACAAACTGTTACACAGATCAGTGTCAATCTAATCTAAGCCAAAGTGAACTGGAAACCAAAAGTATTTTTTTCCATACAATCTTCTCTCAACAGTCTTGGTGAAATTTTCAGAAGGTGAAGTTTTATTCAACCATGTGGTGAAGTTGAACTGAGTAAGATAGTGGCAGTTTTACAGACTTGTCTTTAATGCAGCAGAAGGCTGTCAACAAGCCTTTTCGGTGACATCTCCACGTGAGCATGGCGAGCAGATGATTTGGGGATTACCAGAGTGCTGGATAGGTCAGCCAGCATCTTAAAAATCTCTTCCATAAAGGATCCAATCTGCAGCCAGAAGCTGTTTACTGGCTGAAGTGGGAGGGAAATGGGTGTGTCTGAAAGGCAGAGACCCTTGGGTTTGTTTGTTTGTGTGTGTATGTGGAGTGCTCTCTCTAGAACTTGCTCTGTGTAAGGGAGAGCTGAACTCTGCTTGACACTCATTTTCAAGCAAACTAGGAGGCAAAATAAAATTTCAGTTGTGAGGTGCCAACATATAAAGAAAAAATTTGTGCATAAAAATTATGATATTTACAAGGTAAGTAGAACAGAGCCATTTTTTTTGGCCCAAGATGGAACATGTTTATACTAAATTTCAGTTATACTGCAAGTCGTATTAAAAAAAAAAATTGGTTTTAATCTCAGTTTTAGCTGTGGTTTTGTTTGTTTTTATTTTTTAGTCCTGTTGCTGCTAGTCCAGGTCCCCATTGTACTTTAGAGAAGAGTCTTGATATTTCTGAATGGAGGTTCAGACACTTTCATATCAAGCAGATTAAACTCCTGCGAGCGTGCCTGTGCTGGAGATTTCTCTTCCATGGACTATCTGCCAGCTGATCATCTCTGTTAGTTTTCAGGTCCACTTCCTACATCTGCACAGCCCCTGGGCATATGATGCTGTGGTTTGTAAGAAGGTTATGAAACCCAGAAGGGCACAGCAAATGGAGCCAGTGCAAGGCATCCCTTTGGCAGCAAACGTGACTTGCAAGCAGGGATGACTGTGGCATTTAAGGCTATGAATGCTCGTGCCCAGGGTTGTGCAGCAGGGACTGGGAACCTGTATATCCCCAAAAGCGTCATGTGAATCAAAATGAAAGAAAAGAAGGACCTATGGCAGCCTTTCACTGCATCTCCAAAAGAGCACTTGTGGCCAAAGAACTGGGGAATCAGCTCTGGGAAACTGGAGGAGAAAATAGGTAGAAAAAAGCTGGCAAGCTTGATTTACCTGCACAGCTCTCCATGAGGCAACATTTAAGGAATGTTCAATGTCTATCTAATTCTAAAGGTTTGTACAACTTAGCCTTTACTTCTGCTTAGTTAAAAAGCCTTTTATAACTTAGCCCTGTGGTACTAGCAATTTAGATTTGGTTGCTGCTGGCTTCAGAGATTATGTTCCACTATAAGAAAAGACAGAAAGATTGAAAGAAACATTTAAAGAAGTCATAGAATCTGCCTACCAGTTGGACTGACTTTACATAACTTTTAAACATTTCTGAAGTTCCTACATAAAAGATTATACATAGTACATTGTCCTTTAATGCCAAAAGGTAAAAAAAGCAGAAAAAAGAAAACTAGGAAATAGAGCTTTCACTGATTTCCATTAAGATTTTCTCAACCAGCAAATTTGCTGAGACCAAGAAGGTTAAGAATACATGTTCTGAATACAGTGCATATTTGGAATATGTTATTCTGTTTATGGAGTCTCAAACATCATTTCAATGCTGCTGCTTTCTGTTATGTCAGAAACCAGTGGATCTCAAAATAAAATAGTTTTCCAAAAACCATTAAACATCCAAAGGCTGGTGTCTCACACTAATTCAATCAGGTAATATTCTCATTTTTATAAAGAGAAAAAAAAGATTTGGCAAGTGTGATTAGGTTTTGTGAATGTTTTCAATGTGTGAAACATCAAGTGAAATTGTTTTGTTTTCCTCAAATAAGCCAGGTACCAGAGCATCCCAGCAAAAAGCAGGGACTCTTCATCAGATGAGTAGTGAGACAATTTTTATACTCTATCCTCAAGCACAGACCGTTAATGCTGGCAGCAGAACTCCTTCAGGATCCTTACAGGCACTCAGGAGGGCTCAGGCCACTGAGAAAACCTGGAATCCCTTGCAAATTTACAGAAGCGCCTTGCTGTCCATGTTCTGTCTCAGCTAGAAGTTTAACGACTAAATTTGCCATTCCCCTTTGCATGGGTTCAAATTGTAGGGTTTTGTGTTCATTTCATTGGGTAAAGTTGCCAGGTAGCTCCCTCACTGACTCGTGCCTGTGCTCCATGCCACGTGCCACAGCAGAATCGAGCTGGGAGCTTTCTGTAGCTCTCCACGTGGATAAGGCAGATGTAAATTTAGTGCTAGTCCCAGATCCCGAACTGAAGTATCTGCTGACTTTGTCAGCCATGTTTATCATGCCCATCAGGAATACAGAGCCCCTGCATCTCAGCAGCCTTACAGTGACTGACATTACAGAAGTACCTTGGAAATACACTTTGCATTTAATCACTATTAAAATGGAGTCCAGTTTTGTGACTGACATGGTGTGAAAAGCAGTTGTTACAGTGATTTTAATGACACATAAATATTTTCTGCTATCAAGTAGAGCAGAATCATCCATCATCACAGATACTGCCACATGGCTATCACATGGCAGGAAATACATCCTCTAACAACTTGGGCTACCTTTAGATCAGTCAAGGACTGAAAAAATTCCCACCTTAAAGCCCAGACCTAAAACTTGGAGAGCAACCTGAGACTTAAATGCAAGTAAAGGAGTGCAAGCAGATGCAGAAACGTGCCACTCCTGTATCTCACACATTTTTTTACCAGGAGAAAGAGAGTTGTGCTTTTAGCAAAGCGATATAGAGACTGGTTCAGGTAGATTTGCACCACTTGTGGTCATAAATGGCCTACTGTGACCTGCAGGACCTCCTGAGCTGCCTGGTGGGTGACTTGGGAGAAGGGATCATATGATTGCTCCCCAAGGTGTTTAGTTGAAATCAGCTGGTTTAGGTAGGAGATCTTGGCTAACCAAGCGTGTTTGAAATGAAATGAGCTCAGGGTGGTCACATAAATGTTTCAGCCTGCAGATCTAACTGGAATGTAGTCTCTGACGTACCATGTTTGGGAGCAAAGCCCCCCAGCCTCGCCTTGCAGGACACAGCCACAACTGGACAAGGACCCAATTTCAGATTCTGGTGAAACAATATTGGTTTTACCAATTTAACAAATGGTTAAATATTCTCAAAGGGGGAATATTTACCAATATACCTACAGGACTAAAAAACTGTGTTGACACACTCGTATTCCTCCCTGTGCTAATGATCCAAGTGACTATAAAGGAGCTTGGCTAACAAAACATACCACACTCACACAATAAGCCTACAGGCCAGTTATGCTTGACAAAAATACTTTTGACAAGGAGGTGTAATTCATTGTTTAGAATCACTGAAATGTATTTTATAACTGCTATTCTCTGGCATTCACCCCAAAGGAGTAGCTGTGCTGCTTATCCAGCTGCTGAATGCATAAGGCATCCACTATAGATACAAAAGAAGCGAAAAATTTTGTCAATTTTTAAAATGTCTATATCACACAGGAATTCCCTACATTTATGTCACATTAACTTGGCATTTCCTATCTATATTTTTAGTTTCACTTTCCAAATTTCAATCCATTCAAATAACTTCATCTCAGACCTTGTTTATTCCTTCAAAAACTCACTGCCATATGGAGGAAACATTAAAATTATTGGATCCAAAGTAAAAACAAAAGCAGCTTAGTGCAAGAGGCTTAAATCAAGACAATTAAACCTAAGTTAAACTGAAAGTAAAAATGACAAATAATTTTGGCTAGATGTAGACCACACACCAAACAGAAAGTCATTGTCATGCATGGTGGAAGCATAGAGTCCTCAAAAAAAGATCATCATCTTCAGAAACAGTGAAATAAACTTCCAAGTGAAATCTGTGCTCTAAGCAGACAAGAAAAATCTCTAGGGGGAGTAATTTTGAGAAGAGGCTGCTTCCAGAGTTTCACCAGGGGATCACTCACTGCCACACAACCAAATGATTGCCTACCATTTTGGGAAGAAGGTCATGTGGTGTTTTCAGCATGGACAGGACCTGGAGTAATCCTTCTGCAGCCCAGCTTTCCTCTCCTGTTTGTTATTTTAATGCCATGGTTTATACTTAATGCTGCTCTGAGTGACAGCTACTATGACAGCTGCCTGTGTATCTCCCAGATAACGACGGCTGGCCTCATTAACCATTGTGGCGTTGGGATATTTAGAAGTAGCCTTCAGTTGTTCAGTTTTTAACAGAATAGTTGAAAATGAGACTGCTACACTTGGTGACCATAGTATGAATTCAGTCTTTTCCACGTATAAAGATCTTGTCAGTGTTCATTGACAGGAATAAACCTGGCCCCTCAGAAATGCCAAATTTTAGATATTTAATTTGTAATGTTACCAATACACTGATACCAATCTGTGATCCTCTACCACAGCCTTCCACGCTGCTTCCCAAAGACCACTAGGTGTTGGTTGCTAAGACAGACCTGCAGGTTCTAACAAATATTGACAGGAGTTCCTGAGACAATGAACAACAGCTAATGGAGAGAAAGAAAAAAGCCCAACAAACACCTGACCAATTTGTTGAGCTGCCAGGGCAGGCAGTGGGATGATGGAATAAATGGCCCAAAGTTATAATGAAAGCAGTGGGTAATAATTATTGCTCTCTAATTTGTTAGCCCTATCCAATCTCTTTTACTACAGCTGTGGATGTTGCCACTGCTGGCAAGACATGGAGGCAAATACCCACTTCTTCCTATGTCTTCACTACTCTATTGAAGCCATGCTAAGAAGTAAAGGAGAAAGAAATGTTTGCATCCACACAAATAAATGCAAAGGGCTGGAATATGTCCATACCAAACTGGACCCTCTGGCTTGTGCTGCATCTGGGGAAGTCTGTCCTCTCCTTTTCCCTTTCATTCTAGACAGCCCAGATTTTCTTTTGAAGCTTAACTGTGGTAAATACAGTTCTTATTATTGATTCCTATAAGCCTTTTAAGAGCGTATTCATTTATTCTTCCATGAACAACTTCTGGTGTGACAAGCCCCAGCTTAGATAGATTTCTGCTTTATACCATATCTGAAATAGCAGTGCTGCAGCTTTATCTGTATTTGCTCAGGCTGTGAGATTCAAAGTTGAGTAAAACTGCAAGAGGAAGTTTTTGTCCTTGCTTTCATCTATTTGCAGCCCAAGAACTTTGCTTTTTGCATGAAATTTCTGTTTCCTACTTATTCCACACCCCCCCCCCCCCCCCCTTTTTTTTTTCTGGTTACATCAAACTCTAGGAGTTTCTGTTGGGTATTTATATGAACATTGTGCACTTGGAGCAATGAGAAGTGTATTTCTGCATCAAAGTACATGGTAGATGGCTTGCTCAGGTTATTTTACCAGCAATTCTCTGAAGTGTCAGGGATGAGTGGGACAGAAGACAGTGTCCCATGCAACCAAACTGAGATTGCAAGTTCTGTCCCATTCTGTGCAGTAACGAGCCTTCACAAACCTGTTGGTAAAGCAGTTTCAAAAGACAGAAAGATAGACACAGTAACCTTAAAATAATCCACTGGTCAAGAAAACATCTGGGTATTTAGTCCGTTCTAAATCTGCCTACATTTGTCTGCTAGTCTTGGTCTATTCAGAAATTCAGTTCTGAATCTAAGATGTCTCTTCTAGCACTTGAAACAGGTAACAGACTGACAGAAAAGACTTAAGTTTAAGAAACCATCCTTTTCCTGGTACATCAGTCAATTCTTTGTTTGGACTCTGCCCCCTGGGTGTAGATATTGTCCTTCTTGAAGGGAAGGAAGCCTCTCTCTAGTTTTTATCCAGTGTTACTACAGTCACCCAGCTTTCTGGGATAAAGAGCAAATTTAAGGCCACCCGCTGCTTCTCCTTTGCCTTGCCCTCCACCTGCCTTGGGGCTGCACTGATCTGACATCATGTACGATTTAGCTCTGTTGCTGTCACTACAGCCTGCAGGAGGAGACAGAGCGACAGAACATCAGTTTCTTCTCAGCTGTCTTGCTAGCCTTCCTCCAGTGGGCAGAGAAGAGCAGTTCCCAGCAGGAAAGTGGAGAGGATTCCTTGAGAGAACTTGCAGAAAAATGTAGGAAACAGATCTGATTTTCTGACTGCTCCATTTTGTAGCTCCTAAGCAAGGCTGGAGAAGAAATGTCACAAATGTCACAACCCTACTAAAAATATCCTTGGGCTACAAAGGGAGAGGATGGGCCATCCTAGAAGCCTGCTGACCTCCTTAGTAACATCCCAGAGCAACTAATTACTGGGGCATGCAATAGGTGAGAGCTGAACACGGCCCACCTGCCTTTACCAACCTCCAGAGAATGAGAAGTTTGCTCACCTTCTGCAACACAGAGGGCAAGCAGAGGCCAGACTGTGCATGTGCCTGCCCTGCTGGGATGTGACTTTTCTTCTCAGTTGCACATTTCCCTTCTTCACATCATGTAGCCAAGTCAGTTTAATGATTTCATACACCTCAACCAAATGCGTAATTGTAAACAAATCAAAAGACAGTCACAGGAAGTTGGGAAAACATCAGGAAGACCACCTTCTCTACCTGAACAATTTACCCACAAAAGAGACAAAACTGACTTGATATAATTACTGGAAAAACCCCCAACAAACCCTGAACAAAACCCCACCAATCAACCCTGCTCCCCCCATCCCCGAAGAAAAAACCCCAAACCACAACCAAACCACGCACATAAGCCACATCAAGTCTTGAGTCTTGCAGCAGCATCAGTAAAACAGCAGTTGTGCTGAATTGTTTGAAAACAAGGCGTTGGCACTATTGAACTCAGGAAGCTGGAATGTGGCATTCTGCCCATCTCACTGCCCAGGCAGGACAGCCTCTCAGGACACCCTGTGGGCCCCTGTCTGAAGCAGCCTTTTGTAGTGAACTTAGAAAAACTGAAGGTATCAGAACAGGTTCCTGAGTAAGGACAATTAATCCTTATAAAGCAAGGCTTTATAAATACAGTGAATTCTAGAGGGCCCTTGCTAGCAGCATGCCCATACTACATGCAGGAGACACAATGTTAGCACATTCACCAATAAATTATTTGTGTAATTACTGTTACTGTTCTTTGCCAAGATTTTTGGCTGCACACTTACAGAAACTTTGGATCATGCATATTTAAAGATCTAATGCTAAATCCCTCCAGTAGACTGCTCTGGTGAAACCTTCCTATCATCCCCTTGCCTCTGCTCCTGCACCCTGTACTTGTGTGTGTGCTGTGGCCAGCAGGTGATGCTCAAATACCTCGAGGGAAGAGAGAGCTTCAACAAGCATTTTCATTGGAAGTCCTGGAATCCTGGCAAGTGGCAAGAATGTGCTATCGCCCAAACATGACAGGCTTCATTTGTAATCTTCTGGCTCATCTGATTTACAAGTAGTTAACCACTCTCATCTCATCTACAGCAAGTTCCAGATGTTTCACACAAGAAGAAAAAGTGCATGATGGCAGCTGTACAGTAATCAACTGATAAATTAAGTCTCTCAGTAGTCTCTGAAGGTTTGTGCTTTAATCTGAAGTGTCACACACCTGTGTAGGCACATGTACCCGGAGTCATTCTATAAGGTAACAGGAGAAGTATTTCATGAGACTGTTGAGGAATATATATTTATGGAGATATGAAAAATAAATAGATCACTAGTGTCTGACATAAGGAGAAACAGCGGGGTACTGAGAATAAAAAAATTAAATTGGAGGTGAACTGTAGGAAGCAGCATATCTGGGACAAGACAACAACATCTCTGCACAAGTAATCTCCCTTCCTTTACAGAAATACATAGTTGTGATGGGCTGTTGGAGCTGGAGATACAGCTGCCCCCAGAAATGAAGGTGGTATCCAAACTGGTAAAGAGGCCCAAAAAGAAAGAGGATGGCCTGTAACTTCATGGCAAAAACTCATGGACGTGTGTGTCCCACACCAGCTAAGCTTACTGAAGTTCTTGCTCAATTCCTGGAGCAGGAACACTAAACCAAACACTGTGCTAAACCAAACACTGCAGTAACACACAATTAAAAGGGAAACGCCCCCCCCAAAAAACAAAACCAAAAGCCCTCCTCCCCAAAAAAATAACAAAAAGGGAACAAAAAAAGTTTGTTGGACTATTCTACCATTCTGTGATTCTATGCTCAATGCTGTGCCTTATCAGCCATTAAACACAAAAACATCTGCAGCTCTTAAGGATTTACCATACCTCCATTACAGAATTTCATGTCTTACTTCTTACCTGTGAAACTCAGGATCTCCATCAGCTGAGTAACAATTCAGTGAGAAACTTCAGTTTTGACTTAACTCTGCACCACCCATATCATCAGGACCAGCTGCAGCAGGCCCTCCCCAGCATTCTCACAAAGCTTTGCAGAAAAATTTGGCCACAATTTCACTCCACTGACTGAAGTCAGATACACTAAAACCACTCCCTTTCAAGGTCTCTCACTTCTCCCCTACCTTGCCTGAAATATGGATACTGTCCAGCTTACTTAGAGATTGGTATTTTTGCCTCTACCAGTATTAGCAAAACAACATTTCACATCAACATTTCACCTTTTTGATTTGTACATCAGTTCGAACAGAACTCGGCTGGTGCCTCCCAGCCCTTCAAAACAGATATTCAGAAAAGTATAACTGAGCACCTCAGGTGCCTGCCAGAATTTTGTCGTTTCACCTCTTGTCCTCACTTCAAGACTTTTCCTGAAGTCATTTCTCACAGCTTTTTGCCTGAAAATGGCACAAAACCATCAAGACATTATGACTAGTTCACAGTCAACTAATATTTATGATACTGCTTACAAGATCCAGCCAAGCAGCTGAGGGCACACACAAACTGTATGACCACACAAACCTGAGGACTCTCATTGGTGTTCAAACAGAGCCAAGCTTCTGAATAAGAAAGGGAAGCTACAGACTAAAGATGGCCCGATGAGCCTGCCATGAGTAACAGCTTGCCATAAAGATGCTTTTTCATTTCTTCTGGAGATAGAAAATCAGAACACCAACTCCTACATCATGTTTTCAAAGTATGATTTGGACCAAGGATACCCTTCAGACTAAATTTGGCACTCTTTTTCAGACTCTGAGCGGTAAGTTTTAAAGTTATTTATCAGCCACCAAAAAATTGCCACTTCTCTGAAGTGTTTTGTCCAAATTTGCCCTGTCTTCCTGCGGCTCAGCAATTTGTCCTACCTCTTAACCCTCCTATTAATTTACATTTTCTCAGACATTCATGCCGTAAGTTCAATTTAAGAAAATACTGGGTAATATAGTAGTATTTTGGAAAAGCTCAGTATTTTGAAAGTTTAGACAAAAAAAACAGGCTTCCCAAGAGATCTGAAAAACAGATACAGTATACAGTAGAACACTTAGATGCCTGAACACACACCAGAAGCCTAAATTCTAGAAAAAACATTTAGAATTATCTGAGGCAGTAATGTGTTAGAAGGGCAAAACCAACTTTAGAACAGCTCTTCTGTAAAATCTGTGATGTATTAAACTTTCTGAATTGTCTCAAGTACTCCACACTGAAACATTTCAATTACGGAACAGCTGCAATTATTACAAGGCAAGGCTGCTTGAAAAACTGTGTATGCAGCAGCTTCAGATTCCAAAAGATAATGACACATTTCACAGACTGCCTTTAAAGTTGGAAATAAAATACTTGAGAAGCTGCCATGAATTGTCAATTAGTCTGTAGAAAAAAACTCAGGAAAATACACCCATCAGTTTCAAACCCACATACACACCTCAGTGGCTTTATCTAACTTGTATTAACTTGATTTTTAAACAGCAATTGTAAAAACATCACAAAAATCTGGTTATTTGAATTTGAATTTCAATAGCAGACAATTGATTCATATTTCTCAAACTAAGTATCCTTATTTGTGTAAAAACTACTGATGATTTCAGGCAGCGACTATACAGTAGATGGTCACAAGACCAGGGATTTGAAGACTATTCAATTTTATAGTTTTAAACATTTGAATCAAGAGTCACACTACAGTTCACTGCAGTAGTACAGAGCAAACACTTACCATACTCACCCTTTTCTGGTTTTGAACATAAGGCATGGAAAATTTACCTAAAATCAGCATTTCCTAGTGACTACATGCTGAGAGGGGCACAAGAACAAACCTGTCCACATCTGAGCAGAGCTGTGTCCAGCAACAGGCAGAGCACAAGTGCTGGGATTCATCTGGGAAGGGTTGTGGAGCAATTGTGGGAATGCCTTCTGAAGCCTTGATGTGCCTACTTTTGGGAGGTTAATAATGACAAGTTACCTTAACCAAGGATACTTTCATTGGGTCCAATATTCAAGCATCATCAGGTTAAGGCCCCATAGAAAAGTAAACTGGTAAAAATAAACCCCCCCAACCTTATGAATGGCAATTGGTACGTGAAGTTTAATTTTAAATAAAATTTTACCAGCCAAACTGTGTTATGAGTCTAAAACTACCGAACAAGGTTTGAACAAAATACTCCATTTCCAAAAAAGGCAAATATAGGTTTAATGCCAGTCATCCAAAATTGACATTAGTCTCTTAATATAAGGCAAAAATAGTAATTTTCTTTTATCTTTTAACCTACATTAAGTACAGTCAGCAATAGTTGCTCTATAGAATATGCATCATTGAGATCTAAAAGCAAGATCAGCAGAGAATGCCGACTCATGCATTGTAAGATCTTCTCAACATAGTGACAAATCCATAGCAATCCTTGGAAACGTCTCTGGGTTAAGGACTGGATTAATGCTGCAGAGAGGTTTTGTTAAATGCATGTATAATATAGTTCTCATGCGCCACAATCACACGTCCATGTTATAGCCACTTAGCACAAATAGTAATTTTTGCAGATCTAAATGTGTGTCAATAGACATTAAACCATAGAAAATGCCATAAAATACTCTATGCAATCTTTAAGCAACTGTCTTCAATATAATTGTATTTACATATTTTTATGAACTTGTAATATGTAATAAGTCAATGAAGACATTTTTACAACGTTTATTAGATTATGAATTTATAAATTCAAGGACTCAGAGGCACATAGTTTAAAAGGCCAAGAACACCAAAACTAATTAAGTCACAGAAATCAGAATATTTATGGACGTAACACCAGTAAAAAATAAAAATCACATCCAGACTAAAAGCAACACTTCTTAAGAGTCATCCTTCAAAGTTAGCATAATAAAAAGTTCTTATTTCCCTCAAAGAAAAATAATTCATCCCACCTACCAAGCTAGAAAAACCTATTTACAGTTGTACTTTGATCAGAAGTATCATTAAGTTGTGTAATACAGCCACTTCTATTCTGCCATTAGAATTTAACATTTCTTTTAAAGTATAGTTGTATTTACAAACGCATAAATATCGTAACTCTGATCTTCATTAAGGTTTGAATGAAAATAGGTTGTTAAGTCACAATACAAATGTGTTAGTGGAAAAGTAGGTGCATTTCAGTATTGTTCTCAAAGAATACAAAGCCAATACTTCTGATAAAGCTCAAGTTCATCAACGAGACCAGGTTTTTAAGTTACGTTAATGAAGATTAAACCTCTTCTGTGTTAACTCTTTACATTGTTTTCTTCAGTCGACTTTCACTACGCTGTATATTTTGGTTACAAACCAAAAGCATGCAAAGAATCCAATTGTCCCTAAAAGAGAAAAAAAATTACATGTTAGAACACCGACACAGAAGACATTGATTTCTATCCGTACTTATAAGTCAGGATGTATGTATATGTGATCTGCTGTCCTTAGCCTTCAGTACATCAATCAGATCAGATAATGGAAAGTTACAGACAGCACCTGATCCTTATAGGCATCAACTACTCTGTAACATATCTCATTATTTTCAGGAACATAGAAAAGATCGCGTGGAAGACTCTAGTTGTAAGATGTTTCTGTGTTATTTGTCTTACATATTTGTTCTTGTTGTTCCAGTACCCTGCAGCCCAATTCCTTCACACTGCTCCACTTCACCCTTTCTCAGTGACTATTCACACACACTTTATCTGATCTGCTGGCTGGCAGAATATTGTATGTTTAATAAACATAATAACAGCATCAGAGTTCCCATTACTTAGCAATACCAAGGTATTGGAAAGCTAGAGCACTACCTTTATTTCTCCATGGACCGAGTTAATAAAAATTTCAAACCATAGTGTCGTTACTACACAACTTGTAGTCCTACTGAAAACATGTGTTACATACCTTAAAAGTAAACACTTCTGAAATACTTATGACAGTCAAAAGGAACACACAGATTTGAACTAAAACTGAAGGATGAAGATCATTTCCCTGATAACTTACTATCCTTCTAGAAGAATAAAAACAGTGGCTTCATCCCTTCTCTTTGCCTAATTCCAAAAGAAACTTTTAACAAAAATATTATTTTGAATGTGAAATATATAGTTGGGCTTTGTTAATCTAACTGGATTACATCAAAATTCAGTCTCAATAACAATGATACTGGATTAAACAGAAGCTCAAAACACCTGTTACAGGAACCCTAATTTCCCACAAAAACTAGGACAGGAAAAAAGCCCTGAAGATTATCTGATTTTTACCTAAGTACCTCTTCTAAAAATCATATCCTTAACTTATACAAGTGTCAAGGAAGTTCTTTAGAGGAAAAAAACTTCATTTTAGATCTGATAAGAGGGACAACAAAAGTTGTGTGTAACTTGGTCTCTATAAAAGCTTGAAAGGAACCATGAATGATATCATGGTCATTTTTTTTCACTTTACGCTTGCTAAACTACTGATGTTTAAGTGACTCATTTACTATGATACGTAGTTGTGATCCCAGCTGTGAATCAAAGATTTGTCATGTAGCTCCCGGTATTCTGCCTGCTGAGTCTGATCAATGACCTGGAATGCAGTATGGATGCAAGTGCCTGAAGCATGTGTTACACCGACATAGCAGCAGGGCACCGTCAAAACCCTTCCTCCCGATCCTGACAATTTTTCACAGATGAGTAAGCAGCAGCAGAATAGTTTTCATACAACAATTATGACTTTTTCTTTTTAGCTTTTTTATCATCCTGACATGGGAAGTCAGTTGCCTTTGGGAGCAGTTTTTGCTCAATTGCTAATACATTCTTTTGTTTAAAAAAATGGAGAAGAACTGCCTGTACCTTTACCCTACCTCTGACTTCTTCTGTAAATCCTTATCTCAGAGCACTTCAGTAAATCTCAGAGAACATAATCTGCTTTTACATTCATATCAATCTAAATGGACAAAATTCTTCTTGAATCTTAAGAAACAGTATTTTTTTCCCAAAATAAAAGGTAAGTTGCACTTAATCTTGTGGGAAGCAGATAAAAAAATTGTTAAGCACACAGTTCTGTGTCATTAACTTCACATGCATCCTCCCCTGATTCCAACACAGAAATTGAAAATTTTAAAAAACCAAGAGCATATAGACTCTGAAAACTTAGTTCTAGTTGCACAGGATGACTTGCATTTCCACTGTCCCAATTACAAACAAATGACTGCCACAAAAAGCAGCTGAAAGAGGCTGAGAATAACCACCTCATCTTTACATGCTTATGAACCTACCCTAAAAATTTGCTGGCAAGTACTGCACAGCCACTTGGTCAACTGAAAGTGAACATGCGGACACATCTTAATGCCTCCAGACAATGTCATGTCACATGACTGACTTGAAAGAATAAGGGCAAAAGATGGAAATTATATGGGTCTCTGAGATGCAAAAAGGCAGCTAAACCAAGTCTCAGCATAGAAAATTATTGTAAATCCCCTTTATCTTGTCCAGAATTAGTGCATGCATCCAAAGTAAACAGAGTGAACAAGGGAGACAGGGTAAACACAGTTCTGGTTTTGGGCAAAAACTGTTTGCTATTACAGGCAGACTTGCTGAACATCTGTTGGAAAAGCTGGTGAAACTAAATTAATTGACCTTACACTTATGTAAGGCCTTATTATTTTTCACACTACTTTGTAAGTTTGCCCTGCATTTAAAATCAATCTGCATACAGCAGTACACATTCATTTCTAGTTGAACAACCACACATCCTAGAATTTTTTAGTTCGATGAAACTATCAGTACACCCAGATCAGAAGTAAAGGTTAAGAGAAAAGCAGGGTGAGAAAGAAGAAAAGTGCAAAAGGGAGGCAGAATCTCTGATCTGTGCATTCAGAATGACTTGTAAGCTGTACAGAAATGTGAATAAAAGTAGAGATGTATAAATTACAAACTATCTGCAAGCAATGCCAAAATACACTAGACTGACTTAAAACGAAGGACAGAAGATAAAAACCGACCACTTTTTGGACACAGCTTGATCACTTTTCAATGAGATTATATAATGCACTCAAGTCCCATTTCTTCCTTTTAACAGGCAATGACCCAAGAAAATCCTTGCAGGCCATTGCTCCCGTTCATCATCATCTGCATTCAGTCATAGTGCGCAAACAGCTTAAATATTTCCTTAGCTGAAGTGGAAATGTCTTTGAAATATTCGGTTACGCTTAAAATGAACACCATTCTTAGTTCTTTTCTCTTTTTCACTGTTTTTGTTCTCCTATGTTAAGTAGAAATGAAAATTCCACTTAATAGTCATAGTGAGATTTATATTAAAAGCTCTGATGACAAGCCATTTGTAGTCTAGGAGGCCTCAAAAGATAGTGTCTATACATAAATACATATCCAAGCCTTTGGAATCATTAAAAGTCATCATCACCATGAAGCCTGAAATTATTTAAACCATTGATCAGTTCAAAGTAGTTTCAGAAGTACTGCTCTGTAGGACAGAGTATACAAGGATGGACTGCATTCTGCTGGAGCAGAACACAGAATTTTTAAGATTTTTTTGAGGAGTTGACGGTTGCTGCCTTCTTGCATCAGTTTGCAAGGAGACTTCTTGCATTTGCACTCCCATTTTTCCACCCTAAACAAGGGCTATTTCTGTCTGACTGAAGACTACAATGGAAAATTTTGTGACCTCATCTCAATTACTGAAGAGGAAATTGAAATGCAGCACCTAAGACAGATGTATTTTCTAAACGCCACAATGAAGATTACAAGGTTCTGACAAGATACAAAAAATGTTAGAGAAATTCTGTCTGCTTCCCATGCCACTTCAATGCAATCGGGATAAAGGTAAATACATTCTGGAAGAGAGCAAATTTAAAAAAAAAAGGCATTCTTTGTCAACTTTTATTCCTCTCTCTTCCTTCCAGCTATTCCATAAAATCTGCAGTTTTTATCTTGACACTGTAACTTTGTGCTTGACTGTGTGTGATTTGAAGTGTGCTTCTCCAAAGACAACTAATTTTAAAAAACTGAGTTTGTCATAGGACTATCATAAGAATGAAATCTGAGAAAGTATTTATCACATCTTTGTAGACCTAATTTTAGGCCACACCTCAAATTAGCAGTAGTTTTGCTTCATCCTCACTTATCTCTTTTATTAAAATCTGTAATCACATAGTTGCAATATGCTACATCTGGAAAAAAATCAAGGGCATTCATAAATTTATAATTCTGTATCAAGATCAGTTTTGCCAAGGATTCTACTGTGCAAAACTAAAGGCAGATTCAAAATTTACAATTCAGGTTCAATACACTTACCTGTGAAAAGGAAGAAGATCAAAACCATAATCATGGTATAACCAAAGTATAAAATGGTGCTAGCTGTTCCTGTGATTTGCAGTTTAGAAAAGAAATAATGTATTGCATATATTAGGAAATAAACTGCAGTGAAGCCACTAGTGAGAAATGAACGCCACTGCCAGTGATAATCCTAGAAGGAGTGAGGAAAAAATACAGATGTGTGAGAAATATTGCGTACACCTCTAGCCCACTGACCCTACTAGTGAATGCAGAGCTACTTTCTCTATTATGACTTTATCCAAAAGTAAGTTTTTGTAGGGATTTTTATCTAGAGAGAGAACGATATATAATCAGTACTGCTTTAATTACACCATTGAAAATTAGAGATAAGTAACCTAAAGATCAATAGCAAATACACAAAATACTAAAACCCCAAATAAGCCAGGTGTACTTATTTCCAGCCATAGAGATTTTGTTTCTCAAGGCTGGGCATGTCCAAAATGCACTCTGATTGAACAAAATTAATGGGTTAACTTAGCACCTTCAGAAAACAGAGAGTGAGAACCTGAAGATGTGGTATCTGACTCAGCAATACTCAATGCAGGGATTTAATATTTCTTATAAGTTTTGGCAAAAGTAGCCTGCTTCACTTTTTAAAGACATGGTTTAAGTACATCTCATCTAGCACTAGTGTTCATGTTGAATTCTGGAATACTTATTTTCAATTACAAAAGCATTAAAATTTTTTGAAGCATATGACATTATCAGGTTTGAAAACAGAGGAAATATTTCCTACCTCTGCACATAGATGGAAGTAGCAGAGCAATATTGTAGCCTCAGAACATGTAATAACCAAAATAATGAATACCAGAAACAGGAACCCAAACATGTAATACATCTGGTGGGACCTATAAAAGAGAGTTAAAAAAAAATAAAAATGGCCATTGTGCTATTATTATTTCTTCATATGTAGTAACATCACCTTCACCTTAAGTATTTCCCCTTCCTATTGAAATATTGTCAATTGTGCAGCCATACAATTGACTAATTTATTTTCTAACTAAATAATAGGAACCTTGGCAGCTCAGGCTGAGAACACTGAGAAAGCAAGGCCAAAGCATGCCCCTGGTTGGGATTTTAGAGAAAGAAATGACTAAACATAATGGTGAAATCACAGTTCCAGTGAAGTCAGCATGACCTCTTCCACTGACTTCAGAAGAACCTGGATTTCACCTCATATTTCAATCAAACGGACAGAGCTGCAAAATAACAAGAAATGTCAAATGCTGTAGCTGTCTGTGTTGGGTAGAGGCACCTATTCAAGGTTCAGGAACAGTTTAACAAGATCCAATAACTAAATTGTGCCAGAAGGAAGACAAATTCCTCACAGTAGATTAGTTTGTCAGTGAGCTCACATCAAAATTCACTTATACTGGACAAGTCTATGGTGCTTTATTTTTTAAAATAATTACTCTGTTTTTTATAAAGATTTCACAAGAATTTGTTCTTCGTTCTTTTTTTTCCTCCCAAGAGTAGTAATAGCCTTTTTCTAGCCTAATAACAGCTACCAAAAAATCTCAAGTTTATTTTAATAAACTTTACTATTACCAAGTTATATGCCATACATCAGCTTCAGAGTCACTTCCATATGAAGTCAGAAGAGTAGCATGAGAAAACAACAAACTATCTGAAGGTAGGTCAGCTGTAAGTTGCTAAGCCTATCACAGCCACCTCTCTGTATACCCCAACAACCACAACAGGCACTGAGTATCTTTGAAACAACAAAATATTAAAAAGATGTTAACAATTAAATTTTATTGAACCAGTATTATGGTAACCCTGTATCCTCAAAAAAATCAGGCAAAGCATCTTAAAGAAAAAGTTTCACAAAAAAATTACCACTTTTTCTGACAGAGAAAATTCAATTTATGGTGAACTTACCAAATACTATTGAGAATAAAGAACAACTGTATAAAGATACATCCAAAAGGAAGAATCCCTCCCATGATAATGCCAGGTAATGGCTTTGTATAGAATGATTGCTCAGGAATCTGACGTGGAATTTGATTTGTGCGAACAGGGTGTTCAATAGCCTTTAAACAAAAATAACAAACAGCTAAATAAATAAAATGTCAAACCTTTTTGCTTTCTTTTTGTAATGAGTGGTGGCAGAAAGTCTACTCTTTGTTTTGAGCATGTACATACCCAGCTACAATGCATTTGCTTTTGCTCCAGCTCAATTACCAACACTTGCTTGGCAAACTCACTAAAAGACAGCTCTTACTGAAAACATAGTGACAGATTATTCTGGACTTCCCTTTTAATGTTTGCCTATCTATCATCTGTTACAGAGCCTGAGCTGATTTACCACACTTCAGCTGGGGAAGTGGTGGTGCAGACTCCTGCTTTTACCTTCTAAAAATTCCTGCATGTTATTTTTCAGGATTAACTTCAGGAATCACACTAGGATAAACTTGCTGAAAGGACTCAATCTGGCAATTTAATCCTAATTTAAGACATATGCATGGATGAGCATGGTGGGAGAAAACAATGTAAGGCATTGTAAGATATATGCATACTTTGCATCTTTCCCCTTTCATAAAGATTACATCAAAAGCATCAATAGATACTTCCTTTCTGATTTGATTTTCAAGTTTTTGTGACACCTACCACATTGCCTTATTAGCTTATTAAATCCTCCTTCCTTAAAAGAAGATGTACACACCTGTACAGTGTGGGGGAACTTGAGGGGATTTCATCATGGTTATCAGAAAAAAAATCCACTGAATTCTGGTTAGAAAAACAGGATAACTACACAACTGACTTAAAAAGTGCCTACTGAAACAATATTCTCTGAAGGTATTACAGGAGATCTACAGAGAGATGGAACCCTGGCTTCCTATGCAGGAGAAAACCCACAAATGTATCTGCACTTATATAAATTTATTTGTGGGGGATAGTAAACAGTTTAAAAAGAAAAAAAAACAAAAAACCAATCTCATTATTTAATGGTCACCAAATTATGAAGTGTTTGGTCACTAAGAGCCCTCATAAAAATATGTAAAATTGATTGGTTTAGGAGTAAATCACAATTAAAGTCTGCCAAGCAGAGATAACCATTTACAGAACACTTATGCAAACAGATTTCACAGAACTCCAGCAATTGGATCAGGAAACATCCTCAGTATAGAGGACAGACAGGAACAAGAAATACATGATGAAACCCAGAAATGCATTATTTGCTTTCCCTCATGCTTCTTGGTCAAGTACTTGTTTTAGTATATGAAAAAGATGCTAATTAAAATAAAAATGCTCAAATCACTGATTTATCTGTTGCAGTCACTCAAATACAATGATAACCCAAATAGCTGCAGAGAAGTATCACTGCCACCAACCATGTGTAACATTTGGAATACCAAGACTGGTTATCTGATACAGTTCTAAAGTAACTGAACTGAACTGGAGCCAACAGTGCAACTAGCTTAGGTGCTACCTCAGTCATGGCCTCTATAGAGAAAAATATTTGTGTGTGTTTATGTATGTATATACTTAAAAAAACAACTCAAAAACACTTACATTTTTCTTAAACCCAAAATAGGCACCAATAAACGTCAGTGGTACAGATATGCAAAACCAGAGTGCCAAAATAGCAACCAAGGTACCAAACGGAATAGCTGCAGAAGAGCCTTCTCCCCAGAGAATGAGGTTCATGATAAAAAAATCCGCAAATACAATTCTGAAAAACACACAGCACACTTAGAGCACAGAAATACTTCTTAACATTTAGTAACATTGCCAAAACAATGGCACAGTTTTAAGATCTTAGCGCAAATCTCTGCTAAAACCAAATGACACACACAAAATATGAAAACAAAGAGGTCAGACAAGCAATTCTTTGTTAATCTAGTGGGACTGAACTCCAGCAGGCACTGACGTTCCAACTAAGCTATTTCAAATATATGCTTGTCTTAACTACACTCCGGGGTAAGACTGCTTGCTGTGATTAAGTGGAAAAAATTATCAGAGTGGTTATACATTATATGACACTATATAAGACTGACTACAGTGCGGTCAGAGAAACAGTCCAGAGAATAAAAGAAAACAATGAAAAAGTTGGCCTAAAATTTACTACTATCATAATGCTTTTTCCTAATCAACCTTTTCATGTGGTGAGAGTAAACAAATGCTTACAAAAAAAAAAAAATCTAAGGATGATATGCCACTAACATACTCATCTTTGTCAAAAGCACCATGATACTCTTGTAGCTTCCAAAATAAAGGGAAAATGTAAGATTTATTTGTGTAGCTGAAACTTAAAAAATTAGCTATGCATATCAGAGAAGCAATTTAATTCTCTCAATCATGGCAATATTCTCAACTTACCCAGGACAAAGGAATGATGTCAGCAGGACATTTGTTTTCCATTTCTCACCTCCAAATGCTGTATATTAAAACATTTGACAGACATTAAAACATGCATTAAGCTCAACTATTAATTTTCCAGTCAATTTACCTGTTATACTTAGCTTGCAAATACTCAAATAATGTGCTATCATGCCCAGAAACAGTAAACTAAATATTCAGTAATAAAATTAGATTTCTTATCCTATTGCTTAACCACAGAACTTCAAAGCAAAACGTCTCAGACCAAGGTCATGAAAGGTATCCAACTAAAACTGTGTTTCTGACGACTTTATCTACTAAAAGGAGGGAGCAGATTTGCAGTATTTCTAAGTCTTTAAAAAATGTTTTAAACCTGGAGTGATTAAGAAATTTAAGCTTTCTAGCATTTGACTGCAGGTTTCAGTAGGTAAAGATAAATAAATATGTGAAAACCAACCTTAGCAGTTTTCTTGAAATAATTCTTGCCTATGAATCTTACAGGGGGAGTCAGAACTAACACGCTTACAGAAGTAGTGATGTTTTCTTGAGTCTTAACAGCATTAAGCAGTGGTGATAGCAAAAGACCAAAGATAGCTTTTTAAAGAAAATCTTTATGAATTTGCACTATGCTGATAAAAATTCTAGTCAGTATACTTTCAAATGAAAATATCCTGCTGGAGTGCAGTGAAGCTGATAATTTCATCTGAGCACTGCCATAATGACATGCTTCTTTATTTCAAGAGTCAGAAGTGATTATGGTTAGAGTGATTTTAATTAAGTTTCTATTTCTTCATAAAAAACTTGGTAGAACGTGACAGCAGTTATTAAGATTAACCATTTAATTTCAACTCAGGTTTCACTTTTTAAATGCAATTTTGAAAAAACCTCCAACTTTTAAAACTGGATATCCATTTCAGTTGCATTTTGTTTTATGTCTCACATTACTTTATTTGTATACTATTAAAAAAACCCCATTCATGTTTGCATGCTCTATACAGGGTATAAACCACTTCCTGTTATAACAAAAATATCTCTGGATCAGTCATTTACTGTCTTAGTAGTTAAACACAACATTCAAGTATCAACTTGATTCCCAGTAATTAAAATATGAAATTTTATCATTAATAATTACATCTCCACCAAAGACACAGGATTCAATTTACCATCAATACACTTCAAAATATCCTTCAAAACACACAGTATACATCACAATATAAAGAACAATTCTATCCTCAATTATGCTCTTAGTACTAAAATTTCCTTCCATTTAAGTCTAACTGGCTTGGATATTAGGAATACTTCACTATCATGTCACCACCACTGTGTAAAAACTCCCTACAAGATACAAACTCACTTTTCCCACTGGTTTTCCCCACATGAAAATTACAAAATGGTTAGAAGAAAGAACTCCAGTATCTACTTCCTGAAGTTCTGAAATAAACTCCTCCTCTAGCCCCATATATTCACAACTGAAGTAGTCCAAAAGATCCATCTCTCTCAGTCCAAAAAACCTTTCACCTTGCGTAAGGTAATTAAAACAAGCTGTATGTGGAATGCCATGCTTCACCTTAAAATAAATCAGAGGATACAGGGGTAAACCATCTGGGGCTGGTAGACAGACAGGTCTTGAAACAATAGCTGGGATCAGTGAGGGAAAACAGTATCAACTAACTCCTGTCAGGGGCCCAAACACCACAGTGTTGGTTTCTACAACTACAGAACACCTAACAATCCTTCTGCCTGTGCTCCAGCCACAGTCCAATAAGCATTAATCTTTTTTTAAAAGAGGTCACAAATCTCAGGCATGCAAGAACTGAGGTTCACAATTCGGGGGTGCAGGTGAGTGTTACCAAGCAACATCCACGGCTAAAACTAAATGCAGGTTTTACGCAGTCCCCACAGTGATAGAAAACAGAAGCAGGAAACAGTCTGATGTAAAGATGTAATGACCTTAGTACTAATACTATTTAATTTCCCAAATACACAGCAGCAAGAGCAATTCAGGGTCTTCAGACATGATTACATCAAAACCAGTGTAACTATGTTTAGTGTTCTACATATATTTTCTGTTGTTAAGGTAAGTACATTTATCCAAGTTGCCCTGAGGGAAGCTACAAACTGCAGCAAAATAAAAATCAGTTCTGTAATGATAGTTTACGTTAATGAACTTAAGCCTTGTCATTTTCAGTAACTATTACTCACATTTGTAGAATCTGGCAGCAACATAACCGGCTGGAGTTCCAAGCAGTACCCACAAAACTACAGCACAGGTCATAAGAGCTCCCCTGTTAGCAGGTGACAAAAATCCCAGGCAAGCAAAAACTGTGAAGCAAAGATGCACAATTTTAGAAATTATGTTAGAAACCTTAGACTATATGTTTGACTTAAAGCCAGTACATCAGTTACCTTAAAATCCGTGCATACTAAGTTGCATGTCTACTACATCAGCTCAGCTGTTTCTAATGACTTTTATGAAATTTCTAGACAAAATGATACTGCTATTTTTACTAGCATCATGCAGTTAGCAGTGAAAAATCAAGTACAATCAACTAAATCCTCCTCACTTTACTTACACAGGGTAACAAAAGTCATTATTAAGATTTGTGTGCCAGAGCCTAGAAAAACTGACAACAGCATTCCTTTTCTTGGGGGCCTGAAAATATCACCATGAACAAGTTTCCAGCCAAATTCTTCTTGAGCATCTTCCTGTAAAAGAAATACATCTATTTTAATACAGTATATTGCAACTTAAATAATCTGTTACAGCTACACATTTCACTGAAAAAATTACATTCCAAATAAATTTTAGGAGCTACATTTTAAACTTACAGTGGAATCCATCTGATTGTATCTTGCAATATCTTTATGGAGTGTCCTCAACATAATCATAGCTACCATTCCAGACAGAAAGAGGACAATCACCAAGGAATTCATAATACTGAAAAGAAAAAAAAAAAGAGAAAATTAATGAAAATCATCATTCAAACTGCAACGTAAACACTTCAGTACAATAAACTTCTTCCTTACCTAAACCACTGGATGTGAGTGTGAGGCATGGATTCCAAAATATAATCCCATCTTGATGCCCACCTGATACTTTTTTCTTCCTGAAAGAGTAAACACATGAACATCAGATATGGTCAGTATCCAACTTGTACATTTCAAAGTTGATGTTCGTGCAAAGCAATCTTAAATCTTGTGACTAAGTGAAATTTCAAGTTCCATGCCTTACAGGGAATAGTTTAAGAATAGCTACCTGAAGCAAACCTAAGATTTGACCATAGAATCTAAACCAAAATATTTTCTGAATTTGAGTACCTGTGTCTTCTTAAGACACTAAGGCTTACAAAATTAATTTAATTGTGTGTCCTCCCTTCAAGAACTGTATTAGTTGTTCTGGAATGGACTAGCAGAAAAATGAAAGAACATGTATGTTTTAGAACATATAAGTCCATATATCGAGAAACTAAGCTATGCTATACAGTCCCTAGCATAATACTTCACTGTCTAGATCATGCTCTGTCCAAATTATCCTTTTCTTTCATACAACCTCATTTCAGTACCAACTACCAATCCCATTACAAACAGCTTTTGCTGCAGGGCAGGTGGGGAGACAATACTACAGAACTTACACTGTTAGTAGAGGGAAGCAATTTATTCCTCGAGGCATTTCAACAGATTAAACTTATTCAAAATGAACATTCATTGATCAGAAACACTTCAAAAAGAACATTTCTTTGTTTTATTTTGCAGAGTAAACAGGAAAAAAAGGAACAGACAGTGCTAATCAAGGTGAAGATGGCTATTAAACAAACCAATTAACAAAATTGGCTAGGTGTCTGACAGGCTGTTACTTCAGTAATTTTGTAACATACAAGAGCAAGAGTGCTTTCCAGTAAAGCCAGATTTTGAAAAAAACCCAGTGGGTGAAAAAATTTAGTCAAGATCATGTATCTATTTCACTGAGATAATAAAATCATGTCTCAAAGGAAGCAACAAATTTCTAAACCAGTATCAATGACTCTAGAACAGAACTGCATTTTTTGTCATACCTAAACTGCCTTTTTTTTTGTCTTCCTGAGATGACCTGGTCTGCCAACCCAACGGAAATTCAGAAGATTACCTCCAACTGATGTAACACTGTGCACAAGACAGTTGCGCACACACAGCTGGGCATGTCACTTTAAAGGACAAACAATAAAATACTATGAAGCTGAGGTCACTCTTAATTACTAACTTCTCAAAAGTTTCCAGAAATACTTGCTTTTCAGTACACAAATTCATTTCAGCACCATAACTGATATAATTTCTCAAAATATAATTATATAGTATATACATAATATAATCCCTATTTATTGTATTTTGAACTCAGAGTAACATGGAAACAGTTTGAGAAGGAGTAGGAAACTTTGATAAACAGTTGTCCAGGAAACTCCATTTACAGAAAAACAAAAAATGAAAACCTCCCTCTCTTGTTTGCCAGCAGAATGAGAAATATTCAGCTATCACTGCTGCCTGCAGTTGCCTGATATACTACTCCTCTGCTTTTAAATAGAGGATCAGCTTCCTACTCTTTTGCAGGTGTCCATGAGAGGAAGACCTCAGAGAGAAGGCAGCTTTTGCAGCAGGAGGGCAGAAAACGATCAGCTTCAACCTACCTGCAACAGTAACTTGCTGAAACACTCAATTTCTCAGACTTAAGAGCTTGGATTGAAAAATAACCTACCAGACAATCTAGGCAGATGTGGAAAGTGTGACTCTCTTAAAAACCACATTTCACATCCACTCTGTGTGTGTTGGTATGCAAAACTGTAATATGCATGTGGTTAAATCCCAAGCCACCGCTGACATTCCAGTTCAAATAAAGTTTTATAACCACGAATTTACTATTCTGCGCTGATTTTAATTGTCAATCTTTCTAATTCAGAGCATTAATGCATGATTTTAAGAGGTAACTACCACAGAAATCTTAGTACTCACATGAAAGGTAACTGAGTATGTGTACGCAATTTTGACTTCTCCACTAGCCTTATTACTTATATCCATAGGTACTCCTGAGCAGTCGGGGTTGTCTGGATGAGTATGCTTGTAACTGCAGGAAGAAAAGACACAGAATGAAAGCCACTTCACTGACAACAGTCATAAGAAAGAATTCATTCATCTTAGAAAAGCATACCAAGGATTCTTCCCTTGAATATAAGAATTTTACTTAATGTCTCATAAATGTCAGAACTCATAAGGAACATACCCTAAGCTCAGGAATTTTTGAAACTTGAACTTCTTAAACAAGATTTGTCTCTTCTAAAAAGAGCATAGTCTCTAAAGCAGAATACTAAAAATGAAAGAAGCCTTAGTATTGCTATGAACTTCCAAAACATTTAAAAAGTTAAACCACCAGAATTACCACCTTCTGTCAGAAAAATATACTTTCAACTGAACCAACAATGCAACAAAAGCTCAGTTATACCAAGAAAGACAAGATGCTAAGAAATAATAGAACAGACACGAGTTGTGCAAAAGCCACACAGACACCAGAACAACTGATGACTCTATCTCTGAAATCTTTCTACTCAAATCCCGATTGCTGAAGACATCAAATCTTGCACTCCATTCAAGCCTGCAGCAGGCACTGGTGGCCTATTCTGACACAAGACAGAATATTCCCTGGTAGGGAAATTAGGGTTCTACATGCATGCATACACACATTCATCACACCCCACAAACATTTACAGGTTTTATTTTCTCTTTTCTTGGTCCAAGTAGGAAAAAGTGCACCAAGGTCCATCAAATTCAGAACAAAATGACATTATACTGTCCTAACTACACTACATCAATCAACAAGAGAGGTAATCTACAGGTCACATATCTGAAAGCATTTCTGACTAGCAGCAAGTTCCCAGATCAAAGCAAATGTCTTGGGATGGATCACTTTTTGATGACAAGTTACTTTCAACTACTAACCTTTTTGGTTCAAGTTTAGCAGCAACTAGTCTTGCTCCCAGAGCTTCATTTTCCACAACATGGTAATATATTTTTATGTCAACATGGTTGAAAATATAAAAGGTATCTTTTTCATGAAATTCTGACTGCAATGACAAAAGGTTATTAAACAATCAAAAAATACAGACATCTCTAAGCCTTAGACAGAAGCCTGCATAACAGAATTTTAGACTGCATACAGTTTTTCTGTCAAGAAGTGCTAAAATACAAATGTGAGATACTGGGAATTATAAAGACAGTAAGTGCCTTCTTGCATTAAAAACGTTAAGTTAGAAAAGTTAATGCTAAGAACAGTCTAGTACAATTGAAAAGTAGAAAAATTAATTTAAAATATTTAATATATATATTTATTAATAAATTTCTCTAACTGAAGATGTCCTATTTTATTTAAGTAGCAAACTGAATAGATAACTATGTGACAACTTTTGCTATCAGAAGCATTTCATAAACGTCAGCTATTTTAAAACAATGAGTATATTTTTTAGAAATTAAACAGAACCTCCCAAGACAAACAATGCAAATAAATGCTCTCTGTGACAGAACCACCTTTGAAACCAAAGATGCACAAGGATGAACAGCAATCAGCAGCCAAGAATGCTGAATGCAAACCTCAGGTGAAGGGAAACATCACCTTGGAATTTAGTCAATTAAAGAGGCAATTAAACTCACAAATAATTTAACAGCTGTGTCTACTGAAGTTCAGTTAGTACCTCTTAAGGGTTCTATCACAACCCTTTCTATAGAGACCCCCAAATATAAGAATAGTTACATATAAAAAATGTTCTTCTACAGTACATCAGTTACTCCTTCAAAGGTTATTTTCCTTTTATTAAAGCAAGTATTAAAATAAGATTAAAATAATATTGCCAGATGACATATTTCATCATAAATGCATCCATTCATATGGAGACCTTGAAACCAACTCATTATGTAGGCAATTAAACAAAATTGGCAACCACAGAAACTATTATCTTTTGTAAGATCTATTAAATAAAACCAACCATTTTGAAAAAAACCAGAAACCTATTCCACGTTCTCAGTGACCTTGCCATGGAAGAGGTCTGTGGTAGTCTAAAGACTTCCTGGACTTTCTGTTGTATTCTTATCTCCATAATGCTTTCGGTGCACTTATCTGGACCTCCACCACTGTATCATCTATCACAAGAGAGTCTTTGCTCATCCAGAAATCTTATATATTTTTCCATCAGCTCCCAGTTTTAGGGAAAGCAACCCTTTAAAAAGTATGCAGAGGTACAAACACACCTATGCAAATCTGCTTCCATGAAAACAATTCTATCCCACAAAAATGTAAAGTCCAAGCCTTCAAACGTTTCAATTTCTTACGCAATGAAGATGGCATGCTTTCCTTCACCTTTACCCTCCACATGTACTAAATGCTATGCATGTTCACCCCTTGATCTTTTAGAGCCCTTCAGTACTATGCAGCATAAGACACGAGGTTCTTTAGGCTTAGATCAGGCTTTCAAATTGAGGTACTTGCAGAGACCAAAACACTTGCCTATTTTTAGGCAACATGGGTTCTTAAAATAGCAAGGACTCACCACAGAAACATGACACAGGAGAAATGCTAGTCTCTAAATTAATAAAAAGGGGATATTAAAAATATATAATTGCATAAACATACATTAATAACACAGGCATCTTTTGGACGGCCATCTTCTGTAATGTAACAGCCAATAGGAAAACCAGGATTACAGAACCTCTGGCCATCTTCCACATCATAACACCACGTCACAGGCATGTTGTCCACAATCCTGTAAATGACATAGTGACACTTCACAATTTTTCAAAATACACAGTGTAAGGGAAACAAAACCAGAGTAACATTAATTTAACTTTGCTACATTCATTACTGGAATATTAACTACAAGAACAACACTACCCATGGAATTGCCAATCCAAGTTCCAAATGAGTTACAAGCATGTAGCTCTTCAACTGAAACCACTCTATTCACGGCACTGTTTCATGAGGTCCCCTTTCGAAAACAGCCCAAAGCCGAAAACTTGCCCAGTCCAAAGTTGTAACAATTTAACTTATTGTTTTGTCTTTAAAAAATGGCCAAAATCATCAATTTTGCTAAACCAGCTAAAATTGACAATTTGAAGTTTAAGAAAAAACACAAATTTTAAAAAAAAAGCCTACATCACATATTAATTCTCCATCTTCCTCATTGTTCTTCCACTGCAAAAATACATTTTTCATGGCACTCTTAAAACTTTTTTTTTTTGCTATTTAAGTGAATTCCTAATCATTAACCTCATTTATAGATACCAAAGAGTACGCAACATTTGAATTAAATGATTTGCATTACCAAAAATTGTAAGCCACCAAACTACTGGGGCAACAATAACTTTCAAACCTGCTGCTTTTATATTATTGCCTCACAAGATTTATACTCCTATTACCTAAAGCCAGGGGGTTTACAGGTCAGTTTCAATGAAAAATTTGTGGAAGTGCACATTCCCATGATGAGCTGCAAAAAGTTATAAGGTCAGTTGCAATGAAAAATTTGTGGAAGTGATGAGCTGCAAAAAGTTATAAGACAGTAAGATACAAACTGTATCTAACATGCAACTAACAGTTCAAATGTCAAAAACAAAAAATACTTTTAAACATAGAGAAAGGATCCTGTCCCTTCATAAAAGGAAATACTAGAAGACCCTAAACCAAGTTACATTTTATGAAGTGTTTTAACTAGGTAAAAGATAAACCCCCAAAATATGTCATGTAAGAAGACTTAAAATTCAGTATCTGCCAGCATTAATTGCCAAGGTATATTTTCAAAGGTATATTAATAAACTTCATATATGAAGACATTAGACAACTGCCAGATTTTGTGCATCACTAAACCACAAAAAGGACATCCCACTGAAAGTTAACACAATTTCGTACGATTTACCAAGCTCCTGAATGTCTTTACAATTAAATGTCTTGAAGATACTTCTAAATACTTAATTAAACACAGGAATATTATGATTTCAGGTAACAAAAACAAAGCACTATTTAATCTGGTGCGTATTGGAACAGCCTCTAAATTAGCACTACTTTTCAAAGCACATCAGCAGACAGGGGAGAAGAGAGTGGTATGTGGTGCTGTTAACCCATGCACCATGGAGAGATGCATAATCCCTACCAGTAGCTACCCAGCAGAAATAAACTGCAGTATTCTTGGTTTATATTGACACAATAAGGCATCGATATAAAGGTGAAGACAGACCCTACAAAAACAAGAGTTGCCAAGTTTTCAGGATATTCCAAAGACTATCACAGTTGCAAGCAGCAACAGGACCAACCAATTCCTACTCACTTCACCATGCTACTACAGGGTACAACGAAGTTGCAAATTAGGAGCTATTCCAGATTTAGATTCATTACACTTTGACCATATTATTTGAGGCCAATGGCATGAGATTCAAAGAGGCCAAGTGCTTGGTTCTGCACACAGGTCACAATAGCCCCATGTAGCACTACAGGATGGGGTAAGAGTGGCTGAAAAATTGTCCGGCAGAAAAGAACCTGGAGTGCTGGTCCAGAGACATCAAAGATGAGCCAGCAGTGAGCCTAGGTGGCCAAGAAGGACAGTGTCATCCTGGCCTGTAACAGCAATAGAGTGGCCATCAGGACTAAGGCAATGATCATCCTTCTGTACTCAGGACTGGGGAAGCTGCATCTCAAATCCAGTGTCCAGTTCTGGGCCACTCACTACTAGAAAGACACTGAGGTGCTGGAATGTGTCCAGAGAAGGGCAAGAGAACTGGGGAAGGGCCTTATGATGAGTGGCTGAGGGAGCTCGGGTTGTTTAGTCTGGAGAAAAGGAGGCTCAACAGAGACCTTATTGCTATCTTCAAATGCATTACAGATATTCAGGGTGGAGGTCAGCCACTTTGCCCAGGCAACTAACCATAGGAAGAGAGCAAATGGCCCCAAGTTGTGCCAGGGCAGGTTCCAGCTGGATATTATAAAAAATCTCTTCACAGAGAGGGTGGTCAGGCATTGGAACAGGCTGTCCAGGGAAGTGATGGAGTCATCAACCTCGGAAGCATTTAAAAGACAAGATATGGCACGCAGGGACAAGGTTTAGTAGAATTGGCAGTATTAGGTTAATGTTTGTATTTAGTTTGCGTGGCAAGGTTTTGGTTGGCAGGGGGGATAGACATTTCTCTAAGAACTGCCAGAAGTCTTTGTAAGACCTCCCATGTCTGAGAGAGCCAGTGCCAGCTGGCTCCAACACAGACTCCCTGCTGGCCAAGGCCAAGGCCATAAGTGACCAGAGGCAGCACCTCTGGGAAAAAGATTTAGGAAAGGGAGAAAAAACCCTTCACAACAGCATCTGCAGCCGGAGAGAGGAGTGGGAATATGTACAGCTCTGCAGACACCAAGGTCAGTGGAGAAGGAGGGGGAAGAAATGCTCCAGGCACAGGAGCAGAGATTCCCCAGCAGCCTGTGGTGCAGCCCATGGTGAGTCAGGCTGTCCCCTTGCAGCTCATGGAGGACCACAAGGCAGCAGATATCTACTTGCAGCCCATGGAGGACCCCGCATCAGAGCGGGTGGATATGCCCTGAAGGAGGCTGTGATCCCATGGGAAACCCACACTGGAGCAGGCTCCTGGCAGGACCTGTGGCCCCATGGAAAGATGAGCCCACTCTGCAGCAGGCTTGTCAGGACTTGTGAACCTATGGGAGACCCATGCTGGCGCAACCTCTTCTTGAAGGACTGCAGCCCATGGAAGGGACCCACACTGGAGCAGTTCCTGAGGAGCAGCAGCCCATGGAAAGGACTTGCATTGAGGAAGTTCATTAAAAACTCTTTCATGGGAGCACCCCCACACTGAAGCAAGGGCAGTGTGTGGAGAGTCTTGACCCTGAGGAGGAAGGAGTGGCAGAGACAATCTGTGATGAACTGACCACAATCCCCATTACCTGTGCCACTGTGGCGGAGCTGGTGAAAACTGGAAGTGAAGTTGAGCCAAGGAAGAAGGGAGTGGTGGGAAGAAGGAGTTTTAAGATTTGGGTTTATTTCCCACTACCCTTCTCTGATTTGACTAGTAATAAATTAAACTAAACTCCCCAATTTGAGTCTGTTTTGCCCATGACAGTAGTTGATGAGTGATCTCTCCCTAACCTTAACCCTTTCACTACATTTTCCCTCCCCTGTCCATTTGAGGAGGGGAGTGACAAAGCAGCTTTGGTGGGTACCTGGTGTCCAGCCAGGGTCAACCCACCACACTCCATTAGTTGGACTGAATGATCTTAGAGGTGTTTTCCAACGCAAACAATTCTGTGCTTGTATATTTCAAATTTTATCTCCATAACATATGCTAGAGAGATTGCTCGCTTTTGTCAGTGTTTTCATCTCCTAATCAAAACAAGGCAGCATTAACATACTGCAAGTAAGTTTGGCTTGGATAAAGGCTTTCCCTTGCATCTATGCAGCAAAGACATACTGAGCTGCCTTCAAGCAGCAATGCCAGAACAAATTGATAGTTTAAGTAGCAAATCATTTTTCACAGCTAATCTTCAAATTTAAAATGACTTGAAGAGATTAGACACGTGGAGCAAATATGCTATTCAACAGTGTTCTTATGTCTCTCAAGAACATCTGGTGATGAACACTGTCAGCCAAGATATCAGTATAGCTGTTGAGTCCAATTCAGTATGTCAATTCCTAATCTTATTAAGTGGCTTTTGAAACCTTAAAAGTACTTTGCACCATCTGTGTTCCCCAGGAATTTCATGATAAATTGAAGCTGGATAATAACCCTCTACTGAATCCTCATTTATGCTACCTTGTTGATCCCTGTACAACATACCTCTGTACCATACTCGTGGAGCATGCACCATTAATCACAAAATCCAGCCACTGCCACTTTGTGAAGCTGGGGATAAGGAGGACTAACAGATAAAACCAGGGATTTTTCCTGGTTTCTAAAATTTTAGGGCAGTGGGCAGAGAAGAAAAAAAAAAGTAAAAATGCCATTAAAAGAACTACGAAATAACCTAAACTTCAAGGGAAGTTTTCACACTGAAAAATATCTTACTTAAACCTCAACAGTCCTATTAAGTTAGCTACACTGGTTAAAAGAAAAGTATTCTTGAGTACACTAAGGATATTTTTTAAACAATTTAATCTATGGGGAAAAAAAACCCAAACCAGTCTGAAGTACTTTTTTGTATGATTAGTTTTACACAGTTCTGTTTCAGCTTCTGTCTATAAGTTATGGGCTTTCCTAAAAAAAAATTAATTTCTTTCAAGCCTCGTAGCCTTGGGAAGCTATTTTTAAGTTACACACCAAAACAAACACAACCTTTTATAGCTGAGTCTTTTATGCCAGACTCACATGCATTACTGAAATTCAAAGTGGTGCAAATATTAAAAACATATGCAGTATTTAAGAGGAATGTAATCAAGTCCAGCATGTCTGAAGTTCCATTTATTTTAGCATTAGGCATATACACTTCAAATCCCTGCAAAAGTAGCTGTACATTTCAGAGTTTCTTTATGGCTTCCTCGTTCACCTACCTCAACATATGACTATTGCCTGTGAACCCTTCTGATGTAACCTATCAAATTCACACTCATTTTCAAGAGGTTCCCAGGAATATTTACGTCAGAGAACCACAGTTTATCCCCACAAAGGGATATCCCATATCAGTTCCTGAGAGCAATAGAAAATGAACTTGTTGCCCTTCCAGCTATTTCAAAATTGAAGGAATGGAATGTGACATTACAGAAAAACAGTTAATGACAGTGGCAACACTGAACCTGCATTTTTACTAAAATACCCAAAAAGTTTAAATCCGATTAAATGAAGACCAACACATTTGTTCCCATAAAGCAGGAGGCCCATATTTAGAATTCAGGCATACCTATGAGTGACATTAGTTAATGATGCTCATGCATTCCTTGCAAAGACATGCCTCAGGAACTCATGACCAAGTTGTTCCTTCTATTCTTGCACCTGAAAGCTGCTGTTGGCAGAGCATACCAACACGTCAAGCACTAAATGAACACTGATAACATGGCTGGTTATTTCCAGTGTTAAGACTGAGATTGCTGATAAATGTTTCACAGCTCTTGGATGTGGGTTCAGTGTTGGGAAACTGAGTATCTGCCTGAGATGCAGCACACACATTCAGCCTTGCCCCACCCTTAATGCCCATCAGACAAGGATTCAATGTCTGAGCTGAAACAGAGCCCCAGCATGCTCCAAGGTCAATCAGATGGTTACAGAGAGGCTCAGAGAATAGGAAAGAACCAAGCCTTAATGCATTCCCCAAAATCATTTCATTAATTAGTCTTCACTGGCCACCTTTCCCTTCCACATCCATAGAAGAGAAACAAACATTGCATAAAAGTCTTTCAGAACTGTTTATCCTGTCTCCTGGACACAGCATTTGAAGGTGAGTGCAAGGGCTCTCAAGGGAAACAAAGACAACACAGCAACAGAATAAAGGTCCTTTAAGACTTTTCTCAAGCTAAGGCAGGACTAACTTCTACATTTACAGGTGAAAAAAAGAAGCAGTATTTTACAGTAAGCACAAAGCTTTGTGTTTAGAAACAGATTCACTTCCATTGCTCCTAGTGCTTATTCTTCAAGTGAAGGAATATTTTTTTTTATGAAGACAACAAACAATATAACATTTTATGCAAAAACAAAAGGGGAAGAAATTAGGTGCACATATCTAGTGTTCCATCTGTATTAACTTGCAAATACAAAAGTATAAACTAGATTATCACCAACTAAACTAACTCATCTGTGAATTTTGATACCAACTTACCAGTGATGTTGATAATTCAGTAGCATACTTTTTTTCAAAAAGTCTAATTTCTGTTTATCTTCTGGCTTTGTGGTATCGTATGTTTTTGTACAAACTGATTTACATGTCTCCTTCTTGTTGAAAGTGAACTAAGAATAATGAAAGACTCATGAGCAAAAAGGTTGTAACAAACTGTATTATTTCAGTACGTAACAATTTATCCAATACATTTCATTGCCTATATTATTATAATGAAATAATATTATTATAATGGAAACACCTAACAAATTACCGAGACTAGGTACATTAACCCTCCAGAGAGGTTTTTATATTGGTGTGTGCTATAAACCCCTCCTGTGCTCATTGTAGGAGCCCTACAGCAAGAGCTCCTTGTTACTAAAACGCGTTTTCTGCCATGATTTACCAGATAAGTCACTTGACCTCACAGCAGTCATGCTGTCACAGGCAGCTTCAATTGATAACTTTCTCTCCTACTACCTCTGTAGAAGAGAATGTGAGAGCTTCAGTCCAGAAAAGACCAGCAAGCTAACACCATTTATAATTCTTCTGTTTTACGGCTGCAGTATTTTCAGATCTGGTTCTAAGAAACAAGAGTGCTGAGCAGCAACAATCAGGTTTTGTCAGATCCCAAAGAGAGAAGATAACCTGCACAGCATTTCAGGCTACAGCTCCACAATGCAAAGCACACAGTTACAATTAGGTTAAACTGACAGATTTCTATCGTGTGGAATTTCAGATGCTGAAGCTTTCTCAGATAAAACCCTTGTGAAAATCATCTTCAAGATTCTGATCTCCTTTGGTTACATTTGAGTGCACACATTACCGATCACCCCCTGTCAGAGAACAAACCCTGTAAGGAGACGGTTCTATCCTCTCTCCAAATAAGACTTGGCCAAGGTTTTCAGATGGACGCTTCTTTCCTTCTGCTTGACAAAAATCAAACCTGAATTAAAGAAAAGATTCAAAAATGAATAAAATATTCTCAGCTGCAAAAAATGTTCCCAAATCAGCATGCTCATCACAAGTAAACTAACTATACAGCTTTCCCTGTAGACAACAGTTTCTTCATTTAACCTCTGAAGTGTGAAAATCACTATCCTGGTTTGAAAATAAACCAGACAAAACAGAACCAACAATCAAATCTCTTCATCAGCTATTTCAGAACATTGTAGCAGAAGCTTCTTTGAGTAATTAGAAGTTTCCTATTTGAACAAGGATTTTAGACAAGAATTAAATCTTCATCTAGAGTTTAATAATGACTCTGAGAAAAAAAGCATGCAGGCCAGATTCCAGAATTTGAGGGAAAATAAAAATAAAATAAAATGAAATAAAATAACAAAAAGACAGCTCCCGTACAATAAACACTATTAAACAGGCTATTACAGTTTTATTCACCAATACATTTAATAGCACATCCTCCATGTTTTTCCAGTCTATTTTTGAATGTATCACATTTGTGTTCTTTAAAGTGCAGACATAACTGGTGCTTAAGCTCCTCAATATTAACAGTCAAAATATTCTTTATAGCAAAAACTTTACATAGCTGTACGAGGCACTAATACATTTTGTGCACTCCTATGATGTGTACAAAGAAAACATTTAACACCTCATTAAGATAATTGATGGGATGTTCGCACCTCATTACCACTTTAACTCATCTGGCATCGGCTACTAAAGACAGAGGTAATACTTTGATCTACAGTGACAACTGATGCAGTAAAGTATCATATATTTATACACACATTTTAACCCTAAGTTACACTACAACAGTGATTCAACCTGCATGAGGGCCTATAAATCCATGCACTAAAGTATGAGCAAAGACAACTGAGACACAGGAAGCAATGTAGGCATCCATCTACTCATCGAAAATTCTGTACTTGTAAACTTACGTTAGCAAAATAAATAGCCAAGCCTCAGTGGCACACTGCTACAACAAGATGTAGATAATACTTTTAGGTAAATTAAATCCATCCTTTTGGAAAAACTGACAATTAAAATGGCACAAACGGTATAATATACTTACGCAGTGTATTCATACGGGAGGACAGACTCTACTGAGTCAAGCCTGTTCACAAACAGCTCGATTCCAGACTGAAAGAGCAGAGATAATCAGCAGTTATATTTAAAGCACTCCTTCAATTCCCATGGATATATAAAAATAGATTTGTTTGAATAAGGTTAAGGAAAGCTGAAAATTTAAGATTTGTGTGATCGTACATCTTGATGGGTAATGAACTATATCCGCTGGGAGCATAAGTAAAGCACTATCCAACCATCACAAAAGCAGTGACCACATGACAAAAACACTTAAAGGCTAACATAACCATTCCAACAACAAGATAGCAGGAAATCATGCACAAAGATAATATCCTTAGCACAGTTGCCCGTGTTTCATTTTAATGTACCAAGTTAGAGTCATATTAATCACCACCACAACTTTTGCGTAATAGAAGTCTTAAAAGAACATGAAGAAAAGTGCAGATGAGACCAGTACTTCTCCCTGTAATTAAGATGCTCCACAGTTTTATCTGTGTAGTAACTAAAAACTGAACTATGAGAATTTCAACAGCGCATTGAAACTGATACAAGATTTTAAGTTTGAACAGAATCTCTTTTCAAAGAGAAGGTAAGGATACCCACATTTACCTTCCTATAAAAGTTTTTCACTAACTCTCTCAACTCGAGTAAGAACCTGAAATTCAGTCTACTGTGGTTTCAGCTTAGTTTTATCTATATACATTAATTACAGATGGGCTAGCCCACTTCTGTGGCAAGGGAGAGGTCTCTCACTCTTCCCTGTTAGTCTCAAAATCCCTTCCCTTATTCTAGTCTTGCAGTTCCAATAAATTTCAAGTGTTTTTCTTACACTGTTTTTGGCAGTTATCTGCTTGCACAGATACAGCAAAGTATCAGGTAAGTCAGTATCAGTACAGATAAGTCTTTGCAACAGCAAAAGACGTCCAAAAAATTTTTAAAGAGCAGTTCTTAGTATCACAGCAGCCTGTCCTAACTTTGGCTGGGATAGAATTTTCTTCTTAGTAGCTGGTACAGTGTTATGTATTCAATGAGTGAATAATGTGATAACACACTGAAGCTTTAAGTTGTGGCTAGATAGTGCTTACCTTGAGTCAAAGACTTTTCAGTTTCCCATGCTTTGCCAGCACGGAGGTGCACAAGAAACTGGGAGGGAGCATGGCCAGGAGAAGCTGACCTGAACTGGCCAAAGGGCCACTCCATACCATGGAATGCCACACTCAGGATATAAACAGGGAGAGTTGGCTGGAAGGGGACGATCACTGCTCTGGGATGGGCTGGGCATCCATCAGTAGGTGGTGACCAATTGTATTGTACAATTTGTTTTGCCTGGGTTTTATTCCCCTCTCTCACTCTATTTTCATTAAAATTATTATTATTGTTACTATCATTAGTAGTATGAGGATATTTACTTTATTTCAATTAAACTGTTCTTATTTCGACCCACAAGTTACTTTCCCCCCCCAGTTCTCCTCACCATCTCACTGGGGTCAGCAGGGAACGAACAGCTGTGTGGTTCTTAGTTGCCAGCTAGGGTTAAACCACAACACAAACTGAGCTGTCTTACTGTGTAATCAGACAACAGCTGAAGAGCAAAACAAAGGTGAATGCCCTCAAGAACAAGCCCTCTCCCTTTCAACAGCAAGCCATCTATTTTCTTACCAAGAGAAGAGCATTTCCTCCCTATGAAAATTCACTCAAGTTTAGCCAAACCAAGAAATTCTGGAGGAAAAGAAAAGATGGAGATGTTCACATGTATTTGTAGCTCAGATACTTCAGTTGGGTACTGTGTTTTACTGATATACTTTAGCTGTCCATGTGCAAGTCAGGATGCAGTGCTGGGAGACACAGGAAGTTCTTTGAGCTGTTAGCATGACCCATTAAGTGAAAACACACCTTGAGGCTCATCTTTCCCCTGTCCTAATCCATGCAGACCTGCTGCTCACCTCTGGGTACTGCACGCTTGCCATAATTCTGTAAGGCACTTCAACTCCCTAACACAGCAGGAAACTAGACTGGCAAAAAGTTGGATTGTTTCCTGCCATGTTAAGCTCAAAAAAAAAAAGTAACACAGCTGAGTCAATGCAGAGGACAGGAACACATTGCCTAGGGAAAGACATGAATGAAATCTCTCACTCTCAGTAGCAGGGAATTAGACTGCCTCAGCTGGCCACAGAAGCATGGCCTTAAATTAGCTACTTTTCATTGGAGGAGATTTATGTGAATGCTGCAATTTTTCCTAAGAATTATATACATTACTGCATATCATCATATTTAATAAACCATTTCCCATACAACACCAAAGCCTTTTTGGAGTGATCAGTATTTTTGAAAACTGAGTAAGGATTCTTAATCTTCAGGCAATAATTACTATTTAAGTCTGCATAGATCCCATTCAATTTCTGATGATATTCCAACCAAAACCAGAAGAAGCAGCCAAACTGAGTTTGCCCAAGCAGATTAGCAGGAGACTTGGACAAAGGGGGAAAGCCACGGGTCTCATCGCCCTTAGCTACATGCACCATTAACATCATCTCATCCCATCTCACCAACACAGGGCAGGAGATCATGGAGATCATAACAGACAAATAGTAGGTATTGAGATCTGGCATGTGGATTGAAATCCTCAGGCAGAGGAAAATTCACTATTACTGACATCGCAATTAACAGTGATAATTGCAAGAAATCTGTGAGAAATGTAAAAAATTAAGCCTGTCCAAGGAAGCTTAATTTTATCCACTTACATAAATATGATACAGCAATAACCGGATCATGTTTCTCCTTACCAGGGACCAGAGTACAGTCAGCTGCAGACTACATGGAGAGAATTAGATGTGACGAGTGCTTTAAACTTCTCCATATGCCTATGTCTAATATGGAAATTGATAAGAGGTGGCTAATTGCAGAAATTTTGCACTACTACAGCTGTTGAGGTGTTCAGCTGCCTGCTGGTGGTACATTTACATTACCCAAGTACCTCACTTCACATTTATTAAATGATAAAATCTCAGGAGAAGACAAACATTTTGTACTTGTTACATGAGGAATAAAAAAAGCAGAGACATCTGAGAAAGATCACCCCATAAGTGTCTCAGCTTGGTTACAAAAGATAGTAGGCTATGTGGTCCACCTGACTTAAAAAAACAAATCTTTCTTCTACAAGCTTAAAATAGGAATAATCCAAACATAGCAATGTTTTTCAAGGATGTTGTGAAAAAACACAAACTGCACCTTGAAAGCTTTAGCCTGTATTTGAAAAAAATTCATTCCTTAAGAGGGTGGCGCAGCACTATAACAGGTCACCCAGGGAGGAGATGGATACTCCATGCTTGGATGTTTCCAAAGCTTGCTTAAACAAAGGTAGAGCTGAGTTGATCTAGTGTTGACAACTAGACTAGTAGTGTTTTCTGTCCTCTCATGCTCAATACTCATGAGGCTGCAGTATGTGACCTGCTGAGGTCACTTCCAAACACCCTTTCTGTGGTCCTATAAAATAATTTCCAGAGGATATTTTACTACTACAACTGAAGCACCTTCATTGTGTGCCTGGCTCTGCTGGACAGCAGAAGGATGAAGTCAGCACATGGTATTTATCAAAAGCATACAGTTTAAGCAGAGTCTTATTCTGAAGAATTATGAATCAGTGTTTCATGCAATGCAGAAGCTGAGAGCTCAGAAAGTGCAAGACAGCCATTTTCTACAGTAGTAAGACCATGGGTCATAAAACTGATTGGTCTTGAACTTTCTCATTTGAGTATTAAAGCATAGTCTGCTGTAATTTCCATCACAGCAGCAGGAAAAAACTTCAAAAGGTGCCCCAAAGGAACAAAGACAATTTTTCATCGGAGGAGATTTACATTAATGCTCCCCACCGATACCCTTACAAACGGGTTATTTGGTTATGCAAACTTTGCTCGTCACTTCTGCAGGCATGAAAGTAAGTTTAAGCTTCACTCGACATTCTGGGTCCTAGAAGCCCGTACGCTTCAGTTTCCTGCAGACAGGAAGACACAGCAAGGAGAGTGTTACTGGATGCTTACTTTGGTTTTTGCTCCAGCCACCACCTGCTCGCTTCTGCCAAGAATCACACACACACCCCTCCGCATGACCTGTCACTGCCATCCTTACTTGCTGCAGGTTTCCTGCAGGGATTTGAAAGGGCCCAAGAGATAACCGGCCGGAGTTTCCTACTTCCGCGACGTGGCCATAACTCACAGGATGAGCCGACAGCTCTCTCCTTCCCTCGTAGGGATCGTGGTTACTTCCCAGCCAGGCCAGAGCTGAGTCAGGCAAGCACCCCTGCCATTCCCCTGGGCCCTCTGTCTCATCAATTTCCTTTCCAAGGAGCAATGGCCATAAACTAAATCACGAGAAGTTACACCTCAACACAAGGCAGAACTTCTTTCCGCTGAGGGTGGCAGAGCACTGGAACAGGCTGCCCAGAGGTCACGGAGTCTCCCCCTCTGGAGACACACGCGTTCCTGTGTCACCTACTCCCGGCGACCCTTCCTTGGCAGGGGGGTTGGACCAGATGATCTCCAGAGGTCCCTTCCAATCCTAACAATTCTGTGAGCAACTTGAGCACAGCGGGAACCGAACCACGCTCCGGGTCCCCGCAGCCACAGCCCCCGGGCCGCCGGGGAGCCTCGGTACGGCACAGCGAGGCGGCTCCAATCCCTCCGGACAAACCCCACTACACAGCCCTCGCGGCAGGGGGACAACACCCAGGCCGCGCCGCACCCAGGCGGCCTCAGAGGCCTCCCCTCAGCGCCCGCCGGGCTCACCTTGCACTCGGGCTTCTCCTTGCCGGCCTCGCAAAAGTTGACGGGCGCCAGGCCCGGCAGGTAGAAGGCGGCGGCGGGCGCGGCGGCCGCCGCCAGCGCGGCACCGATGAGGAGAAGCCGCCGCAGAGCCATGTCGGGCCGTGGGGCGGCGGGGC
>VZSE01000179.1:46532-170409 GCA_013398275.1 Promerops cafer
AGCGCCGAGGGGGGGCGGGGCCGGCGCGCGCGTTCGCTTCCGGGGTGTCCCGCGCCCCCGTTGCCACGGCAGCGCGGCTCCGTCCCGCCGGGAGCTCCGCGGCGGCGGCCGCGCCGGAGTGCGTGAGGAGGAGCCTTGCTAGCGGCTCGAGGGTTGTGATCCTGCCCTTCTCTTCAGCCCGGGTGCTGTGCCCAGTTCTGGGCTCCTCAGTACGAGGGAGACAGGAGCTCCTGGAGTGGGTCCAGCGAAGGGTGAGACAAAGATGGTCAGGGAACTGGAACATCTCTCTCACCAGGACAGGCTGAGAGAGCTGGGCCTGTTCCGCCTCGGGAAGAGACGGCTGAGACGGGACCTCATCAATGTTTATCAGTGTTGAAGGGAGGGTGCCAAAAGGATGGAGCCAGGCTCTGGTCGGTGGTGCCGAACAACAGGACGAGAGGAATCGGGCAGAGACTGATGCACGGGAACTTCCACCTGAACACGAGGAAGAACTTCTTTACTGTGCGAGTGACTGAGCGCTGGAACAGACTGCCCAGAGAGGCTGTGGAGTCTTCCTCACTGGAGATACCCAAGAACCGCCTGGATGCAGTCCTGTGCCTTGTGCTCTGGGATGACCCTGCCTGAGCAGGGAGGTTGGACCAGATTGTCCCACTGTGGTCCCTTTCAACCTGAACCTGAATGTCCACAGGTGGTAGATAGGAATGGTGCTCAGCTGCCATTTGGGACCCCTGCACCCGGGCAGTTACTCCCAGCAAAGCCTGAGTCCACTGATCCCAGTCAGGCTGCACTAGCTTCATGCTTGTCCTGCAGTCCTTGATTTTTTAAAAATAAATTTTGTCTTTTAAAAAATAAATTATATATATTTTTAAAATAAATTTTGTCTGAAGCTTTTTTTTTTGTGGTTTTTTTTTAATTCTCAAGGGTTTCACTGGGAAGAGGGAACTGCCATGCCCAGACCCTCTTAACCAGCACCCTTGAATTCCCAATTGTTTTCAGTTCAAGAGTACCTTGTGAGGAAGGGGTTATTAGAGTATAAATTAATTTCAAAGCACTGAAACAAAATGGGAGCTTCTAGATGCAGCAGAATATGGTCGTTATTGGAAAAGGGGAGGAAGCTTTTTTTTTTTAGAAAAATTTGAAAAATTTCATGCAAAATATAGGCTCTTTAAAATAGAAAATCCAATCTTTATTCCTCACTTCTCCTCCCATGGGCTCTTGCAGGGAATTAATGACCGACACAGCTAGGCAGGGAGGAATCACCCCTGAAGGCTGGATGGTCAAGGAGGCAGGATGGCCACAACTCAGGTGTCGTGTGACTATGGCATGATACTGCCCATACCAGACCCAGGGCAAACAACATCCCTGTCTGGTTTTGGTCTCTTTAGTTCTCATGGGTTTTTGGTTTTTTGATCCTCATGGGTGGACGACTCTTTGCAGTTTTCAAACTGAATTCTCGGGGTGAGACATACTGCTGCCTGAGTGGAGCTGGGGAGGAGGCAGACAGGGGGACAGACGGACAGACAGGTGTTGGCTGTGGTGGCTGTTCATTGCAGCTGAGCATTCTGAACAATCCGTGTCCCCATTCCCTCCACATCACCAATGGCTGCTGTCATATAGTGCTGACAAAAATCTACTGAAAAAAATCTCCGCCAAAAAACTCCCACCCTATAAGAGGGGCAGACGTAAAAAGTCTATTTTGATAACGTAGGAGAGGACATTGCTCAGATCATCATTTTACCTTTCCCTACTTCCTAAAGCTTTACATCAGTTTGGGTTTGTGCAGTTCCAGAAACTCCAAACAACACTCTCTCATGAAAAACTATTTTTGTAATTGCTGCAGCATTTCCACTAACTGCCTTGGTTCTCACAACACCTTTTATTTCATTTCTGCTGTTTATTACAGGGTTTGGGGGACATACCTGTTGATCATACAATCCTACAGTAGCCAACCAGTCTAGGGCAGGGTGAAGCTTCAGGTGGGTCAATTCACACAGCATCTGACCAGATATAGGGCATCTAAGCACCTAGACCACATAACGTAGTCCTTAGGTAAGGTTATTTTAATAATTTTTTAAAAATTTTCAACATTACACAAACCATTCTTCAACTTTGAGATGAATGCATGTTAATTTATAGCATATACATTAGATATTTTTGAACTCTCCATATATTTAAAATATAAGTTGTTCATCTACCTTTCTCATTCCAATTTCTACTTGTCTTATCCTGTAGATATCCTAAGAGCACAATTATAAGATCAAGTCTTATGACAAGCACAGCTGGAGAAGAAATCCCAGTTCCCTCTTTTTATTTAAAATTACTCATGGTTAGGATAATCAGGTTGTAAATGACCCAAGTTCAGTTTCTTTTCTGCCACAAGGGAGTTCAAACGTATCTCCCATTTCCCAGGTTAATATTCCAAGCAAATTACTTTTGTGGGCCTAATTCCATTCCTTCACATGAGAGAATATTTAAAAGCCTTTGCCCAGCTAATCCTCCTCTTCCTTGAGAACACTCCAAAAGCTGCACCATGAGTAGGAGTTGCGGTGTGTGCACAAATGCTTTGTGATCTGCTTAAATCTCTCCTCTTGCTCTGCCTTCGTGACTGCAAAACCTGCTGACTCAGAGCTATTTTAAGGAGTGCTCTGCCAGTCGGTCCGAACAGCATTTCTGTGGATGTGGTGCCATATGCCTTGATGCTCCCTGCTCACTGCTCTGCAAAGGTGATGTGGAAAAACAGTTTGTAGGCTGTGTTATTTTGGAGCAATTATAACCGTGGGTTACAATCCCAGGAATGGCCATGGTCCTTGAGAACCAGTTTGAAGCTGGGCAAAACTCATCTTCTCTAATTTAATGAGAAATTCAGTGGGAACTTGCTTGATAATTTCTCTTCTTGAATTTTCCTGCTACGAGTTTTATAGCGATAGGTTACAGTTCAGGGGGCGTGGTTTTAGTACTGGAAGAACAAGTATCACAGGTTTTATCATCAGAAATGTCAAGTTTATGCAAGACTGTGAAATAAAATGGAGGAAAAAATACTGTTTGAGAGGCTAATGAACCAACAGAAGCCAACGCAAAAGGACATTCTGTGTTTTTTACTGATAAATTATTGTCATAAGAAAATACAAAGAAAAGAATATAGAGCAGTTGGAAACTTCTGAGGAAGTAAGTGTCACTCCTTGAAAAGTGTTACCCCTTCTTTTTATCAGAAAGTGTTGTGAATAACTTTTGCTATTCTTGAGGTGGTTGTCACATTTTGCTGCTCATGTCTGGGGTCCAGGGGGTACCTTCTTCATCTGAGGATTCACAGTTCCCACAGTTTAGCTCTTCATTTCAGAAACAAAATCCCAAAAGTCCCTCATATCCTATAGATCAGTGTCTAATGCCTTCTCCTAGCATATTCCTTCCTTTGCCTGAGCACCTTAGCAGCCAAGCTGTGGGGCTGTTCCATTTATTGTGGAACAGACAAATAATCCTTGCTGTGGCAGGTGCAAGCACACAGTTGTTTCCCCCACTACAGGTTACAATTCTGTTTCAATTTTAGTACCAGAAGAACAAAATAAAGCTCTGTTGCATAACGTTTAGGGTGCTAACTTGATGCAGCTAATGTCCATTTTGCTGCTAATTGTCGTTTCAGCTTTTTTTTTTTTTTTTNTTTTTTTTTTTTTTTTTTTTTTTTTTTTTTTTTTTAACTTTAACATAAACTATCTGTTTGCAGCCTGGAACCCGAAGCTCCCCTAGCAACTAAAATACAGAGTTTTGTAAATAAGTGCATTCTTTTTATCTCCCGAGGCAACCAGCACTAACAATGACAAATTTCATATTTGTCGTTCATATTTGGGGGGAAATCCCCTGCTGTTAAGTAGCCCTATACTGGAAGGTTGGCTGTTTTGCTATAAAATGAGAAGTAATGGTGAAGACTTCATCAGGGCTTGGTGGCACACAAGGTGTGTTTCTCCTTCAGGTCCAAGTAGAGTCACAGTCTCTCAGGAAAAACGTGTCCTTTCATACAGAAGCCACATCATTACCTAAGTAAACAAGGTGGTGTTCTTACTAGTCACAAGGTGTGTAGAAACTCATCTGGTTGTGCCATTGCTGATTTTGTTTGGTTTTTATGACTTGCAAGTCTGGTTTTGTGGCACTTTTTTTTTTTTTTTTTTTTTTTAATCTTTGTTCAGGCATTAGATTCAGCACTTCCTGTGATTTTATAACGAACTTCAAATTAATATTTAACATAAATCCTTTCAGGCTTTTGGTATGCTATGGAGGCCTATGTCCTTTTTTCCTCTGTTGCACAGGGCACTAGAAATATGCAATCAGTTCAAAGCCTGACTCTCTAAGTTGAAAAGAGAAAGGACTGACTGAATAAAATAGGCAAAGAAGAGCTCTGTCAGGTAAAAACAGCTGAGGAATTACATCTAAAAAGAAAACGCTGAGACAATTACAGTATATTTAAAGCTAAATTCAGCTCAGCTGACTCCTTTGCCTGAACAATGGGGCAGAGCCTTTGGAGAAATGAGTGTGCCTAGAGGGACGCGGTGATGCCCTGCAGCAAACAGCAGCCAGACTCCTGCGGGAGGGAGAGGGGACACATGGCACCAGCCAGAGCAGCCTGCACACTCTGGGCCTTGGGAGCAGCTACGTTTATGACTTGCTTCAGCTGTTGCTATTGGTAAGGTTTCTGTGAGGTCCCTGGTGAGTTTTAAACCGGCACAAAAGGAAGTGTGGGAAGATTGCTGCCTGCCTGGCTCACGTCTCCCATGTTTGGAGCGGGTCTGGTTCAGGCTGCACCAATTAGTGTGTAAAAATATAATGCTGTTAACATCAGGAGGAATTACAGAGACTGCAAAGAAACAAACCCTTGTACTGTAATATGTTTGTGGATAAAACAAAGGGAAATGTTTTCTTTTTATAGCTCTGTGACCCCCAAATCAGTTGAGCTGGTTACCTGTTCAGCAGTGAGCATGGTCAAGTAATAGTTTTACTGTCAGCTTAAATGCACAGGCTTATTTAAGTTTTCCAGCTTAAATCACTCTTAGTGGTTGCTGATTTCTGTCAACTGGGAAAAGAAGAATATGCTGTAGATTTTTTTCCTCCAAGAAGAGACTGCTCAGGATCTCTGAAAGAAGTTAAACTAGACTTTTCAAGAAAAAATAATTTTTAAAAAGTATTATAATCTGTTTCTAGCTTATAAATGGGAACACACAGAAACCATCTGCTTATTAGCAGTTAATCTGTGGTCACATTTCTAAAGCGTTCTGTCCTTGCCCTGTATCCTGGCATGAGAATAATCACACTTGTAATCAGCCACAGTCATTGATAAAGGTCTTTACACAAGGCCGGTTCCTGGTGGTAAATTTTGCACTTCAGATTGTGAGAAGCCTTCTGGAACAGTACAGTAAAGGCTGCAGAGCTTATCTGAGATGCATCTACTGGAAATCTAGACATGAAGGCATCGAGGCGGTTAAATCCTCCTGAGACTCCTATTTTTCCACTAATTTCAATTGAGAATTATGTTCCAAATTAGGATCTGGGTATTCAAGTACACTGAGTTTGCACTGTGCTCCTTAGGTCTGAATTTCAGTCCTTGAATTTTGTAAATGGTATGATGGGTATTTATAGAAAGAATATTTGTAGCAATGATTTTCCCCCACCAGTACTGCAGAAATTGCTTTGCCACATGTCTGGCACTGCCTGGTATTCAAGTCTCTAACAAGGACTATATAGCACACCATAAGAAGCACTTAGAAAGGGAGTTTCTCAGTAATCCCTTCTGTTCCTGGAATTTTATGCCCTGAAGTATGAGAAAGATGATCTGTTGTAACTTTTAAGCTTGCTTTATCCATGTGATCTAAGTGAAACTATGACTGTTCTCCTGAAAGACTTAAGCTTTTTTAGATTTCAAAATATTTTGGTCTTGGGTATAAAATAGTGTAATTACCTTGTTAAATACATGATGAATTACATATGAAAAGTTTGTTTGTTTATTTATTTTTTCCAAATCTGGAGATTCTGAGTTTCATCCCCTACTGCTAGCATTGAAAAAGGGGGTAGATGGCAGAGCCCAGTTTCCCTACTTTACATCACCACAATTCTCTTACAACTGCTCCTTAGACTAACCTGTCTTGGTAAAAACATGAGCCCTGGTATTTGTCAGGCTCTGAGGAACATTCCTATCAAAATAAAAAAAAAAAAATCCTGAGCTGACTAAAATTGTTCTTTAATACCCAAGATTTTCAAATAGTAAACAAAGCGGGACTGGGGCAAAGCAATGGAGTGACAGCGAGAGTGGTAACCCCTGGGATCAAACCTGTGTTGAAATAGATCCATGGGAACCAGCAGCTAAAATGATGTATAGGTTGTCTTAAATGACATCAGGCATCAGGCTGGTACCCTATAGAGATGTTACAGAAACACCCATGAGTTGCCTTTGTCCTGTCAGGCAGTTGCAGTGGTGACAGCTCTGTGGGACTGTTGTAGTACATGAAGAGGTGGGTGGGACTGCAAACATCCTCCCGGGGATCCCCCTGGTGGGAAGGTGGCCTGGGAGTCCCATGGCCAGGCCAGCCTCCAGCCAAGTTTTCAACATTTGGAGCACTTACCTGGGCTCAGCCCCTGCCTGCAAACACTGGGCTACATGGCTGATTCCTGCCTCTCACACTGGGGTCAGAGCAAGTGGTGCATGGCAGGAGACGACTGAAAAGGTCATGAAACAAGCAGCTATCAACTGGTGACTTGTGCTGGGAGGCAGCAGGCAAGTAACCTTGCCCCATTTTATGGTAGTGCTTCACCTGCAAGTGCCCGCTGTGACTGAAATTGCCTGGGCTGGTGCTGTCCTTTATCAATTTCACTCTCAGCAGGCTCTGCAGGTGAAGCATTTCATTGTAGGAGTCGGACTCTGCTTTCTCCTTGACAGCCTGAAATAGAAAGTGAAGAAAGGAAAGAAAGCAGTAAGTGGAAAAAAGCAAAAGCAAGACAGAGAACAACAAAAAGCAGGATGTGTGTCAAATGGTAACGGTAATGCAGTACAACTAGCTCTTTAAATTGGGGAGAATTTGACACTGAAAAGAGTTTTGCTTAGCTCTTGTAAGCTTGGCACTTAGGAGTAAAAGAAGTGAAAGGACATTGCAAATAGAAGTGAAAAATTATCGTGAATAATATTATGTTTAAAATACCATGTAAGATGATGTGGGTAGAACTAAAAGATAATTTTCTTGATCATCAGCCTAACAGAGAATTTTTGTTCCTGTTTCTGGGAGAAATCCAGGCAAAAATTCTTTTTTCTTGTTGTTGTGAATTCTGCATTTCAGATTTATATGCCTTGTTGAGGTTTTTTTGTTGCCTTTTCTTAAGATAACGTGTGTGACTTTCAGTGTTGCTGGTTCCCTGATGCCACTTTCCTTGGCTTCAGAGAGAAATTCAGCAGCCAAGATGAGAACTGCAAAATCAGTATCTGCATCTGAACATCTGAGTGCCTGTCACTGGGGAAAGAAGTGCATTGGTTCAGGGACGGGGATGCCAACACCACTTTGAAGTTCCCAGACTCATCTCTTTCCAGTCAGTTACATCCTAGGGCTTACTGGGAGTGGGGGACAGCACAGAGCCAAGCACTGGAGCTGGTTCCTGGTTCCTAGTGGAATTGCTTGCATGGAGAAGAGGAGTCTGATTGCAGAGCCGCAAGCATCCTTTAACTGCAGTGAGCTTATACCTTGAACCACATCCCTGGGTGCAGCAGGGAACGTGGGAAAGTGGTGCCTGTAACTCCTGTAGGATACACCCCACAGCACTGGAAACTCTGTCCTAGATACGTGTTCAGGAGGCAATTACAATGTGTAGCCCATCCCTGAAGTTTTGTGGATAAAGAGCAGCTTTTTGCTGCAGTGACATGAGGCGTGTGCAGCTGTACCTGGTGGCTTGTGGTTTGCTGCTCGTTAATGTGGGAAAACTGAATGAGAGGCTGCTGCTGCTGAGGAAGGTGATCTGAGTGGAAAAGTTCACAAATCAGCAGAGCTCTTGAGTTTCAGGAGAGGAGGGAGCAGAAGCAGTGGACTAATGAACTTAAACCAGAAGACTTCAACACACTCAAAGAATTGGTAAATGCAGTCTTGTGGAAAGGAATTTTAATGGGAAAGGGAGCCCTGGAGAACTCTCAGCTCCTGAAAGAGGCGCCGAAGATGGGATGAAAAACTGCTCTGATGCAGGAGGCTCCCAGCAGGAATGGGGAGAGGCCAGTGTGACCACCTAGGAAGATGACCTGGCAGTCAAAAAGATGGTATAAAAGGTGGCTTGCAGGCAGGCAGTACAAGGAAGGCTTCTGATGCTGTCCAGTATAACACTCATGGGTAAACTAGGGGCATGTGGTCTTCATTAAACTGCTGCAGAGTGGGGCAAAAAGGAGGCAAGGGATCAGCCAAGTATGTAGAAGACAGAAGAGGAACATGTGGAGAGAGAAGGTGGCACAAAATGGAGTAACTTAGTTTCCTCTAAGAATAACAAAATAATGTCCAGACTAAAAACTTAGCAGGATATTACAGATCTAGTGCTGTAGTTCCATGCAAATGCCTTTGCCTTCGTAGCAATGGTGTATGACTGTAAACAGAACAGGATTTGCTGGATTAGTCAATACAAACCTGCCGTAAGCAGACAAAAATATTAAGATCCTTTGCATGAAGATTTATGTTTTTCCAAGTGAGGGAGAAAAGCAAGCAAACCTAGTGCAACTTCCCATAATGAATTCCCTTTAATATTTTAGAGGGTGGGGTCTGTAAGCACCCAAATTTGAATGATTAGAAACAACCAAGAGGTGCATTTTTCTACTGGGTAGACTGCAAGAGGTGGTTTTGCCAGCTCCCACACACAGACTGGTTTAATAAGGTTGTGTGGCCTCATTTGCAAACAAACTTCTTTCTTAGGTGCCCTCATTACCCTTTTCAGAGTGATGTGTTAGGAGTGCTTCGATATTTCAGGGGAAAGAGTGCACCAGAGGAGGTAGGTCCTCCTATAAATTTTTGTATAAGTTGACTGCTGAGGTAATTTTTAAAGTATCATATGCTTTAAAAATTTTTTATAAATATGTCCCAGTCAATAACAGGATGGATGTTAGTGTAAAACTTAATTGAATTAGAAATGAATGGGATTAGGATGTCAAAAATGGATGTAAAATACCAGGTAGGGGAATTATTATTTCTGCTATTCTGTATTATGAATTCATTGTAAACTACAGGAATGCTGGAAATTTTGAATTACATGCTGATTGATGTCTTCCATATCTCACCAAAGATAATAAGATTATGTAAAATACAGATAAATGCAAAACTGCCTCTTCAATTTGTGATTGGTGGGAAGAACGTTGATCAGATGTGAAAAAATCCATGCATGTTATTTACACAGGAAAGAGACAGAAATGCTTGGGAAGTTCTGGTGAAATGAAGATGGCTCTCTCAGTGACCTTTTCTCTCTGGAAATTACAGTACATTCCCTGGGAGGTTTACTTAGCATGCGATGAATGGGTCACTGTGCAAATAGGCAGGAGCAGGAAACAGAGGCTGCAACAAAAAGAATCACACCTGACATGTGGATTTGCTAACAAAGCAAATCTCAGTATACCTGTAATGAAAATCATCTCTAAACACTCCTACATGGCGGGTAGGTCTGAAAAGGTTACGTGGCACTGCTCAGAAAGAGGTGTTTGTTTGCCATTCTTGGCTTTGGATGAGCAGGAACACAGAGCGGTGCTGCAGAGAAAATGAAAAGTAACACAACCCAAAATCTGTCAACACCAAGGATTTTGCAAGTCAGCTTTCTTTTTCAGTTTCAATGGTTTCCTAAATAGCATGACTTTGCAAAATGCAGAACAATTATACTCCTAGATTAAAATAATAGAAAATTTACGCCTGGAAAGGGTAATTAGTACTGTGCCATTACATGGTGCTGCAGCTGTGTTCACAGATACTGAAACTGGGTGCACTGGTCAATATGTTGTATGTTGGATGCTTGACAACACTGTTTCAGCAAGGATTGGTTTCTATACTGTTCCTCCTTCATATAAATAAGTGCAGAGTGGTAGTCTGGCAGGCTGATAATGCATTTGACACAGCAATCTATGGATTCATATGGATTGTAAGACCTCTTGGTGCTGTATTTGTGTCTGGAGCATGTTGAGTGCTTCAGGAGTTTTGCAAGCCAAGAAAAAAAAAGAAAGAGCACTATGTGCTGACTTGGCCTGCCAAAAATGGTGAATCTGGAAGCAATTACAGAAAGTCAACAGCTGAGTCTGCTAGTGCCTCGGCACCTTGGGTGCGGTGGGAAAAGCTTCGTGAAGGACACAATTGTATTTGTGTGATCTGGCTGAATGGAAAATACATGCAGCTGAATATGCAGCCTGTGCATTCATTGATTCAGGTTGGGTGACATGTTTGGATTGCAGCAAGTTGTCTGCGTAGTATTGCGTTGATTGTTTGCAACTTTTCCTAAAATTCCATCTGTGCTAGTGAAGTAGGCAGTACCTACACGGATAACTTTATGTCAGCAAATGTGACTGTAGAAATGTTGGTTGGATGGCACCCTGAAGATCACCCCACTCGAAGCAGGACTACCACCACTGTTAGGTCAGCTGTGCCTTTATCCAGCCCAGCTGTGAAAACTCTCCAAGGCAGGAACTGCCACCACTTCCCTGGAGCATCTGGTAAAGAAAGCTTTCCTAATAGCAAGCCTGAGCCTCCCCACCTGCCATGTGTGCCTGTTGCCCCTTGTTGCATTCTCTGAAACCACCAAGAATCTGGATCTGCCATCTTTGTACCTTCTTTTCAGGCAGACATAGGCTGCTGTTCCATCACCGTTTGGGCTCCCCTGCACTGGGAAAAACAAGCCCAACTCCCTCCCCCTCTCTCATGCTGCATCTCCACTCCAGACACTGGACCATAGTGGCACCCCTTAGCTGGACCTTTCCAGTTTATTTCACATCCCCCTTGAGACAAGAGTCCCAAAACTGGATGTTGTACTCCACCTGCAGAATTACCAGTGCCATGCAGATATCAAGTTCAATCTGCTGGCCACCCTCCTCCCAGCACTCTGATCATGCAATCTGCAGTTAGTTATCTGCAATAAGATCACATACGCCTCTTGTCACCCACCATAGCCCCCAGGTCCTTTCCAGCAGAGCTGTCACTTCACAGCTTGAGGTTATTGTGTCCCACATGCAGAACTTTTTAATGTCTCCTTGTTGAACTTCATAGGATTGCTGAGATTGCTGCTGTGGTAGAGGTACATAGTTCTGGCACTTGCTCTTCTGATTTTTCACAGTTTAGAGAATACTGGTGACACAGCAGCATAGCTCCAGGCATTACCAACTCTTTCAGTTGCTCAGAGCCCCCAGAAGTCTCTTAGCTCCTATCAGTGACACAACATACCTCGATCTCACAGGTACATTGAAAATCTCTCTTCTTTACTTTCTTGATTTCCCACACCCAACTTGGTTTTTCTTAAGCCTCACATATTCATCTTCATTAATTTCTTTTTTTATCCAGGTGTTTGGGTTTTTTTCCTGAATGGTGCCCACTTCTGCTGGCAAGCCAGTCCTGGCCCTCTCTCTGTCACTAGCATGGAGTATTAGTGCTGAAGGCCCCAGGCAAGAGCAGTTCCTGTGGGTGGGGGAGTGCCTGTGGGAGGCCATGGCCCACTGTCCTCTCTCCTGCTCTTTGCTCCCTTACCGAGCCAAATAACAAAGCATTTGTTCCTGACAAGCAGATGGGAATGAATTGGCAAGGAGCCCGGATTCCTTATAACTTAATCTCTGTCTACTCAGCTCTTAGTAAAGAGAGTTTTGTCTCAAAAGAATATGATTTCTTTGGCTTTGCCACCGAATATTTGCTCACTGACATATTTTTATTCTCACACAGTTTTCCCGAGAGAAGAAATGGGTAGTTAGATTTCCAGCTACTGTGAAAAATGATCCGTGGGTAAGGGAGGATGGATAGAGGCCAGTTACTAAAAGGCAGGTTACTTCTGGTGAGCATATTGTGCCAATTACAAGGTTTTTTTCTCTCTATAAAATGCTATCCTACCTCAAATATTATAACAGAAGGAATTCAAGGCATAGAGAAGCGTGGTCTTCCATTTACTCCAAGGAAGTAATGTTGAGCTAGATGAGTTGAGGAATTCACATAGAATGATTATGAAGTTTCATGGTGGGCTGCTCTGAGGAGTTTTGGAGACTACCTAGAATTTTTACTGCATTATAAAGCCCATTTTGTTAGGAATGGACAAAAAATTAACATTAAGCTGTCAAGTGACATCATATTTCAACGTGTAAGGAATCATAATCATATTCCTTTACCGAGAATATAACAACAAACCTTTAAACATCCATAACCTATTTCTTTGTCAGATGAAATGCAAACAGTCATTTAGTTTTTCTCCCTTGGCCATCTTTTTCAATTCTTACAGAACTGAGAGAAGGAAGGGACACATGTAACTCCTGCAGAAGCTACAGGTGGGATGTTGCCCAAAATGCACACAGGAACATGAGATGTCTTCCCTCTTCCCCAGCTGCTTCACTTTTTTGAATAAATTGCTGAGTGAAGGGGTAAGCATTGGCTGGCAGTGAGTAACTGGCAGGTATGGAGATTCTACTACCTGCCATCAAGCCAAGGCTGAAGTCAGGAACCCGATCTTACAAGTATATCAGATATTCCCAATGTATCCTGAAAGTTTCCCAGCAAAGGTAATACTTTCCATTTTACCTGCCTGATAAGATTCAATCCTCCCCTGACAAGAATGGAGAGCTCCCAATAGACCCATCCTAGGTAATGAGTGAGAACAACTGCAAAAGGAGTCAGGCTTTGAACTCATGGGTTTTACCCATGTTGGGTCCACCAGGAGCCTGGTTTCTCCCAGAGAGGTGTGATATTTTATGATTCAGGAATGAAGGGGAGGACTGCACGAGGCGCTGAGGGCTGGCAGGAGCACGGGAGAAGCTGGCTCCATTCCTGGGACTGCATGCTTTTCCTGTGTGTAGCAGGAAACCTGTGATGTAAATTATCCCTGTGTCCCAGGGCTGGGAGCAGAGGGCACCAGACAAAGTGAAGATCAGGTGCTGGTGCTGCAGGTAGGCAGACAGCAAAAACCTGACCACAGAGGGCACCCCCCATCTCTTGCTACTGCTAGTCGGGGCTATATTTAGAAGCTTTGGTTAATGAGTAAAAGATATATGAGGAAATAGCTGCTACTGCTGTGCATAATAATGGTGCTTGGTGGCACTCCCGAGGCCAAGAAGCCGCGCCTGAGGCTATCGTGCTCACTCGATGAGCGTGAGCTCCTTGAGTGCTGTGCCATGGCTGTTCCCTGCTTCCAGCACTGCTCTTCTCCACAGCCTCGGCAGCCCCAGCAGAAGGAGAAGGCTTCACCAGCCAGCGAGCCACCACCCTGCTTTAGCCTCGGCGGTGCCCGCTCGGAGCGGAGCAGCCGTGCGTGTCCACCCCATGCTACCAAACAAAAGGCTGCCAACCCACTCTGGACCTTGGGCTGGCCCCTGCAGTGGCTGCTGAATGCTCCCTCTCTGCCAGTTGATAAGCTTTGGTGCTTTGCAATTCCCCTTTCCAATTACTGGCCCTGCTCCTGGCGCTGGCTGGGCCTGGTGTGTGCCAACAGCCAGGCAGCGGCGCAGGGACTGCGGGGCTTAGGGTGGAAAGAGATGGGAGAAACGGGGAGCCAGAGCAGGGACTTGCATCAGTCACTGGGAGGGCATCATCTCACAGCTGCCTTTTGCAGAAGCCCTTGGAGGTCCCTGCTCGACTGAGGATGGAGTCATCCGGATGAGCCATGCAGAAGCAGCCCTTGTAAGTGTGGGGACAGGGACGTGGTGTGTATCCAGGCAAGGGATGTCGTGGCATGCGGACATTGAGGCCAGGTGACACACAAGTATCCCTCTGAAGTGGCTTGGGTATAATTGATCATTTTGGGGGCATGGAAACAGAGAGGATGAGCCCTGCTGCTCTTTTTTCTTTACCTGCATTGCCACATTGCTGAAAGAAGCTTGGGGGGATTGCCCATATAAATCTAAAAATTCAACAGTTAAATTCCAACACTGCTATTCCAGGTATTGTGGTTTTGATGTTTTCCCTTATGGTAGGACACTGCAATTTCTATAGCATCCATGTAAAGTGACCTGAAGCTCCAGAACTGACCTTCCGTGACTCTGAGTCAACAAATAGAGATCCTGCAATCATCAGCTATCTGCTGGCTCACTTCACAGAGGTACCAACATGAAGCAGTGTGCCCAGTGAGGATGTCTGGTGGAAATTCCAGGTGGTATAAGACTAGAACCCTCCTCTCATCTCCTCCTGAAGCAGATAGAGCACTGCTGTGTGCCAGACATCCCTATGGCTTGTTTTGTGCCTTGTTTTGTACTGGCTTTGCAAGTAGGACAAATCATGGTGGAGCTTGTGCAGCCAGAGTCGCTCACAAGGGATGGATGAGCAACCTGTGGAATGCAGAGGGCAAAAGTGGGGAGCTGGCATCTTCATTTCCCCACTTCCCCAAATTCCCTTTTCCTGGAGCTGGGCTCCTCACCCAGGCTGGCACTGAGGTTTTATTGGTGTGAGACTGGAATCCAGCTCACACTGCCACTGCAGGGACTGCTCTTCACAATTAGCTGAGAAGACAGGTCTCCAGAGGGACAAAGGGCTTCTCACCAGAAGAAAGAGCTCTCAAAGTGTCAGCTCAAAAGCAAATCCTATCTAAGTTGAGAACAAAGAGACTGCTGAGACTGCTAGGTGGGTTATGATTTTTAATACTATGAAGAGATACCGTTCTGAAAATATTTTTATTTTAAAAATAATTAAAAAATAAAAACATGAGTGTGAGCAAATCATGAAGATCCAATCTTGGCCTAAAAAGAAAAGAGGTAACATGCATGGCCCAGCAACTATCCTAAAACCCCTGTGGCAAGCAATAATCTTGAAAAAGCCAGTGCAAGCTATGTTTTCAATTTATAAATTAAATGTGTTTAAAATTTATGAACTTTGACTGCACGAGTAACTACTTCATTAGACTTTAGGGCTGCATGTTTCCTTGGCTTTTTTCATGGTAAAGTAAAACACATTTCTAATAAACATGGAAAGAGATTCCAAGACAGAGTCACTACTTTTATGTAAAGGACCCTCCAGACTCATTAAAAACGTTTACCACCTAAATAAAGCAAGCACATTGTAATTCTTTAACTCATAAAGTTGGTAATATACAAAGAATATTAGCCTACTCTTACATGTACACCGCTTGGTATCGATGGAGGACATACAGTAAGGGGTTTACTATGAGGAAATTAGCATATAAAACTTAGTTTTGGTAAGTCTTAGGCTGAAAGACGAACTCGAGGAACAAGAGGATGTAAGCTGGGCTCTGCTCTGATTTGCTGACTAAGCATGGGAAGTTATATACAGATACTGAGCCAAAGCTGTAGCTGTAACCAAAATCACTCAGTTTCTCCTAGTTTATATCCCGTAGTTTAGTCCACTCTGACAGTCAGCAGTGGAAATAGGGATGGAGGTACCGTGGTGTCTGCACCATGCATGCATTGGCTCACAACACGAGGCTGTGGCTCACACATCTGGCACCATGCACTTCCCCTTCCCAGCACTGGTGCATCCACAGCTGGAGTTTTGGGACATCTGCCTCAAGGGGAATGGGAAAAAACTGGAAAGACCAGGGCTGCCACCATGGTCCAGCATCAGGAGAGCAGATGCAGCAAGAGAGAGGTGGAAGGAGCTGGGCTTGTTTTTCCCAGTGAAGGGAAACCCAGAGCAGGTCTGCTTGAAGAGCAGGTACAAAAAGGACAAATCCAAACCCTTCTTGGTCATGTCAGGGGACTTAACAAGGGGCAACAGGCACCCGTGGCAGATGGAGATTAGCCTTTTCCATCAGATGCTCCAGAGAGGTGATGGTGGCTCCTTGCTTGGAGGCTTTTTATGACTTAGCTAGATAAGGCTAATTTAATGGTATGGTGATTGTGGTAGTCCTGTTCTGACAGAAGATTAGACTAGGTGAGCTCCAGCAGTCTCATGCAATCAACATTTCTATGATTCTGCGGCTCTTTTTCCCAGAGCGACAGAGAAGCATGTCCCAAACCATCAGCCAGCTCACCTGGTCAGAAGGAGAGGGCAGCTCTGCCAGGTGCCTTCTCCTGAGGGCTGGTCTCAGCCTAGCACTTACAAGTGTGCATTAGTCTATGCTGGGGTTCAGAACCAAGATTGCAAACAAACCTGTCAGCCTTAGCTAGCCAGTGTCTCAAATTCATTGATATCTGACTTCCACGTGGTTTTGCTTTGCAATAGTCACAGTGTATTTGTGCATGTCAAAGCAGCACACTGGCAGAATCTTGGGTCTCATCAAACTCATCTTTCAGCAAGAAGTCACTCTATTTTCAAGTCCTCAGTGATGAAAAATCCCACACTGACTTTTACTCTGCTTTAGCAGACACTTTGGCCGTTATGTGAAGCCTTGTATGTGTAATTTGCATTCAGTTCTTCTCCTGCATTGGAATTAGTCAAATGAGAATCACAGGCTTACCTTTTCTGGTTAAAACTCTCCTCTGCAGAAACCATTTCCTGGTTGTCCTTAGGAAAGCATCCCCAACCCTTCCATGGTCTCAAAGCTGACACAGCCAGTTAGTTCTCTCCCTACCTCACAGCTTCTTTCCTTTTAGGCTACAGGGGTGCTGAAAATAACACTGGAAATCTCACTTCACAGTTTCTTGCATGACAGCAAGCAACAGAAACCACCCAAAAGAGCACCTTTTCCTGAGCCAACTCTCACATGTTTGCAAAAAGGGTGGGGTTGCTGAGCAAACAGACCTGTTCCCTCTCTGATTACTTTGATACTAAGACCATATGGGCCTCCGAGCTGGTTCCCACTCCCTGGAGCTTTTGTTTGTGGATATTGCATGTTCGTTTGGAGAAAAAAAACAACTGAAAACAAACCCCAGTGATTTTACTAAGTGAAACAAGCAGGTACGGTAGTGCCGCATATGGCGCTAGTAAAATTGTAATAGTGAAAGTTGGCAAGAGTCAAGCAGCCTTTGTATTAATTCTCTGGAGCTTCAGGTAGAGCCTAATGTAATTACTTTCTTTACTTTGTAGCATTTTAAGAGAGAAGTGTGTGTTTTAAAAAGTTATATTTCCAAATAAAGTGGTCAGGTCTGGAGAAGACAAAGTGCCTGATTCTGGTCCCTCTGAATTCAATACCAAAACTCCCGTTGACTTAAATCAGAGCAGGATTATGTCCCAAATCCAAGAAATAACAGCAAACAGACCTGTGCAGTTTTTTAATTCACCATCTAGGCTACCAGTTTGTAACTTTTTCCTATTTTTTATCCACTTAAGTTCCAGAAGGTTTGTCTGTCTTCAGCTTCACTGAATATTAGAGCATCTGCATCTGAATATTAGAGCTGATTTTTTTTTTTTTTTTCACATGGAGACAGCTACTTTGCAGACATCTTAGTGTAAGTGGGTGAGTCCAGAGATCCTGAATCTCACCCACAAAAACACAGTGATTTAATTCAAGAAACATTTGTGTCATGCTTTTCATAGAATAATAGAATATCCTGGGTTGGACAGGACTCACAAGGATCATAGAGTCCAACTCCTGACCCTGCACAGGACAACCCCAAGAAACACACCTTGTGTATAGAACATTGTCCAAATGCTTTGTGGACTCTGTCAAGCTGGTGCTGTGACCACTTCCCTAGAGAGCCCATTCTGGTGTTCAACCACTCTCTCAATGAAAAATCTTCCTAAAACCCACCCTAAACCTGCCCTGACACAGCTTCATTCCATTCCCTTGAGTTCTGTCAATGGTCATCAGTGGGAAGAGATCAATGCCCGCCCCACTGCTTCCCCTTGTGAGGAAGTTTTAGACCACAAAAATGTCACTTATTTCAAAATTGCCCAATTTGTCAAAATGCCACAAATTGAATTATCCTAGGTAGATTCAAAAGCCCTAAACATTGAAGCCATTGACATTGCTCCAAGGAAGAATAATGTGTTTGAGTGATTGCTGGACAGAGCTTTTGAATTTTTCTGTTTATTTTTGTGATCGATTGAGGCATTAACTATGATTAACTTTCTTGTTGATAGCAAGCCCGTGATCTGTAGAACCTGCCTCTAATTAATTTAATTCTGTCAATCTATGTTGTTTGCAAACTCTCATCAAAAGTTAGGCAAGGCTGGAATAGGTCTTACCAGCAGCCTAACCCAAGTTGCAATTGATAATATTAGTAAAGACTGACAATTTGATCACCAAATTAGAAAATAACATGGATCTATTGCTTTTATTTCTTGGGTTTGGTATGTAACATACAGCACTGGTCGCAACAATTTTTAACTTGGATGTCCAAAATCATCTTACTGTACATTTTTTTCTTTAACTAGCTTGTAATTTAAAACTTTTTCCACAGTAACCTGCTTTCTGGGTACATGTATGTCTTCCTGATTATCACTTAAATAACAAGGCTGAAATGCACCAAGATCCTTGCTCTGCCTAAATGTTGGATTAAGAATTAGTCCTCAGATGTCCCTCTACAATAAATGGTACATGAAGGAGTCTTCCATGGCCATCTGGTGCCACACAGAGGCTTCTATCAGCTGCAGTTCATCTTCTCCTATGGTTCCTATGAGGAATGGATTTTCCAGCACCTTGGCAGGTCCTGTGTTTTCTATTCAAGTGTTTATGGTCTCTAATCAGCACCTAACTTGCCTGTACTGGAATTTATCCCATACCTACAGTGGGGTTTTCCTTAGGGCTTCTCCTGGCCTGCTTTCAATCTCTGGGGTCATGTGCTTCCAGACCAAGATGGAAAGCACATTTTATCAAAGTAAAACCCCCAGTAAAGCTGCACTGGCTTTTGGTAATTTCAGTCCAGTGAACCACAGGGCTTATTATCGAGGTTTTCTTACTGATCCTCTACAGCCTCTGTAGGAGATTCCCTTACAAGATGAGGGGAACAGTGTCCTGAGCTTGAGGTGGCACCTGCTCCAGCTGAGACTGGTGGGAACCTTCACCTGCCTTGGCTTTGTGTGCTCTGTCTACCGAGACCTCCTCCACACCTTAGGAAATGCATCAGCGTTGACTCTGGGTGTGACATCTGGGGCTCTCCCACATCACAGGGGCTCTAATGACAGATGACACCTTTAAAAGCCAAATATCCTTAGGTGTCCTCCAGGAACCAGAGCCTCACTGCTCTCAGGGTGTTTTGCTTCCTCCCATTGGTTTCTTTCCTCCCTCCTCCTCACACCCGGCCTTGTGTAAGGAGGACTATCTCTGAAAACAAATTAAACTGCGCCACGTACACCAGTGCCCTTATTTTTACTAGGAAGCAATATTCACTCCCCTGACGTGTGCCAAGGAGCTGCTGGCAAGCTGGAAGGCTGCACAAGTCCTTGGGACTGCCTGTACAAACACAAGTTGTTATGATGTGCCTGCAAAAACTCGTGAATATGCTTTGGGAACGTGGAAATGCCTGCTGGTCCCTGGGGTTCAGACAAGAAGAACAGAGGGACATAAGGGTCCAAAAATACCCTGCAGCAGCATCCTCCCAGCCAAGCCTTCCACACTGCAGGGCCCTGAACCTTTCTCCCTCTCCTCCTGCATGCCCTGACAGGTGAGAAAGTGTCTGGTAAACAGGAGCTTGGTGACATTTTTACAAGGATATTTAGTGATAGGACAAGGAGCAATGGCTTTAAACTGAGAGAAGGCAGGTTTGGGTTAAATATCAGGAAGAAATTCTTCACTGTGAGGGTGGTGGGACACTAGAACAGTCCCCAGAGAAGCTGTGGATGTCCCATCCCCGGAAGTGTTCAAGGCCAGGTTGGATTTGGCCAGGGGCTTTGAGCAACATGGTGTAGCAGAAGGTGTCCCTTCCCATGGCAGGGGGTGGGAATAAGATGACCTTTAAGGTTCTTTTCATCCCAAACCATTGTGATTCATTCTGTGCTGTTTTACACGCTGCAAAGGGGAAGAATTTGCCTCCACCCAAGGTGCCCATCAGCATTATGGTATCTGCATACAGTGGCAACATAGAGGCAAAACATTTCTGTCAAACTCTTACAGCGTAAGGAAAATGCATTTTTCTATGGAAAATTTCATGGGAAGAGCTCCTGAGGGCATCACCCTCACAGCCCTGCAGGATGCTGGCTTTCATGAGCAAAGATGTTTTATAGTGGGTGAACTATACTGCCCAGGTTTTGCTTCCTGACACCGTACACCTATCACCTTCCACTGCCCAAAAATCCCCAGTTCTCCTTATTGTGTGGTATTTCCCCATCCAGTGCAGGGCTCAGGGTCCAGGTCCTCCCCAAAAGCAGTGTCACCAGAGCAGCAGCTTGGCAGAGGGTGTGAGTGTGGAAAGGGAGAGTGACTTTGCTCAATGTCAGTGGTGATTGCTGGCAGCATTTCCGCCAGCTAAATATGGGGGTAGCCACTAAAAACAAATCCCGAAACCGCCGAAATTGAGGGGGTTTTGTCTGGTTTCTAACAGAAGCAATAGTTGCCAGCATTAGCTCTGAATAATTTCACTCTAAGCAAAGACGTGCAACAGTCCAAGGTTTGAGAACACGAGAATTAGCCCAGAACTTTTTCTCAGTTTTGCTTTGAGGTAAATTGGTGATTCAGAGCGAAACCTGGCTAAAACCATGATGGTTACTCACTTTTAAACGTCACCCTACCCAGGAACATTTGAGGCATATAAATGAGAGTTCTCTGTGCCCAAAGAGGCTGAAGTTCACTTCAGGCAGGAGAGCAAACATCCAAGGAAGGACATGGGAAGCTCTAGGGGAATTGTAGGTATTTCCGTCTGGCAAGTTTAACACCTCATTTTCTTAAATGTCTTTAATTCATACTCACTAAGAAGCAAAGGTTTTAAACCAAAGATTTGGTGCAGCAGCTCAAATAGAGCCTGGCTATGGCTGGGACCCCATTTCTGCCCACATCCTCGCTGTTGGGTGGAGGTGAGGAAAAGTGAAGACGTGTTTGATGGAGGTGCCAGTGTGGGAGACACTTGGCACTGAAGCTTTTGGAAAAAATCAGCTTCCAAGCGCTGTGGTAGGGAAGGTTTTGCATAGGACGCTTCGTGCTTAAAAAGCCGTCTGGAGTTTCAGAAACTTAAAAAAAAAAAAAAAAAAAAAGGCATTTCTCATCTGATTTCTCCCTCCCTCCTTTAGGCTAATCGCCTGTTCTAACTCCGTCCCCTTCCACAAACATTTCCCGGAGCGTTCCCAAAGACACCACACAGGTGCTTGCCCCGCCCAGCAGGGCAAGCCCGGGTTGGAGAGGGATGGGCGGCCGGGCCTCCCTCCGGGGCCGGTCCCTCGTTGTGACGGTGACCTCTAGTGGCACCGGGAGCCGCCTCGCTCCGGGCCGCTCCTCCTCCGGCACTGACCCCGGAGCTGCCGCCACTCACCTCTGCAGCTGAGGAAATGAAGGTGGAAGCAAAACTCTGGGTCTCTGGGTCTCGGCTTTGTGCATCCAGGTGCATCCTGTAATTTGTGGTAGGTGTTTAATGAGTCTATTTCCCCGATATTAAGCCTGCCTCCCAGGTTCAGTTTCCCTCCTTGTCCCCTCCCTGCTCCAGATAGGCCCAGAGAGAGAAGAGAGGCACCTCCTTCTCCTGCACTTCTTCCCACTTCTTTCCAGCACCCTGCTGGCGCTTTCACACAAGACCAGACCCCTGGGCACAACCAAGCCCCTGGGCCAAAAAGGGGTAATGTACTCAGCCTCATCTCCTATCTGGGCGTCCTGGGGTGAGAAACCAGTCCCATGTGCCCCTGTCCCGTCAACATCTTCCACACAGGGCAAGGAGGCTTCCCACCTGGCTTCCCACCTGGCTTCCTACCTGGCTTCCCAGGCCAGCTGCCGTCACCTCAGCAGCCCCTGTGGTCCCAGGGCCAATGGCTGCTGCCTGGAGGAATGCCCGAGCATTCCTTTGCCGTGCTCCATCTGCACCAAGCAGGGCTGTGCCGACTTGTTTGTGTCTCAAACCCACAGGTGATGTGGGATGACACATTTTGTCCCCTTACAAAAATCACTTTTCTTCCCTTGAATGTGGGGGTTTTTCACCAACTCCTCATCCTGCCTTGCCTGTGCAGGGCAGGCTCTGTCATGAGCCCCATACAAGGCTTCACAACTGGTGTGCAGCAGCAATCATGCAGAGAGAAACCACTTCCTCCCTATACAACCTCTGTGAATCCACACCAGGGCCTGCAGACAGCTCTGCACACCTTCCTCAGCTCAAGCCTGGAGAAATGCCTGCCATCAGAATGTCAAAAGTCACTCAGCACTTCTGTGCTGCACACAGGAGTGACAGCAAAGTGACTTTTCCCCTGTGACCTCTGGAGCATCTTATATTGGGAGCAGCAGCAGCACTATTGTTTTGCTAGGCTGTGGTTCCTTCCTATGCCTGCTGGAAGCCCTGGAGATGTTAACACATCAGCCCGCTCAGCCCCAGCATCACCCTGTTCAGGGCTGAGTGCCATGGCCCTGCAGGCACCCTGCACCCTCAGGAGGGTGGAGAAGGTTCACTAACGCCTGAGGAGGGGGGATTTGCACCTTGGCCAGCTCCCTTCCTCCAGCAGGGCTGTCCCATCCCACTGTGGCATTGCCCCATGCCACCCGGCTCCTCACCGGCAGGCAGGACAGCACGTCTCACCCAGCTGCAGAGGCATTTTAGGGAAGGTTTCCCTGCAGGAAACAATCCTTAGGCAAACATTTGGATTCGTCTAAGGACATGGTTTGCCACCTCTTGAGCTGGGTGGCTCAGCAGACATCCATTTAACCTGCCCTCTGGACCCAGTCTCCAGTGGCCCAGCAGAGAACATGATCTGTCTGCTCAGGGTTATTTCTTTCACAGAAGCCCACATTCCATGCATAAATTTGCATCTAATTAGCATTTTCTTAGTGGACCTTACTCAAGGGCCACAATGTGGTACCTTTCTTTTACCTGGGACTGGTTTCTGATAAAGTGGTAAGCTCTCTCAAGCTTAGTACATTTTACAAGACCTTCTTCTTTCACAAGAACGCCATGTGAAGGTACACAACCCCTTGGCCCAGCCAGCCATGGGGAATCTACCCACAGATATGCTCCACCTCAAAGAACAGGATGAAGACATTCACATCACAAGAAGAAAACGTGTTCCTGAGCATAAAACCACCTTCCCCCTCCTCCTCGCTTCAGTCAGCCGCTACAAACATTACAAATATTAATCACATTGTCAATACATATCACACCAGAAAACATGTTTGTGGTTTTTAAGTAACAGGTCGACCATACAAATCAAATCTTGGGAACAACCGTCTGCAAAATAAAAGGCATGCAAGCAGTGAAATTGAGAATGATTTGGGTGTTGGGTGATCCAGCAGCATGAAACCAGTGGGCGAATGCCCACCCGTGTTGGTGAGTCTGGCTCCAGACCTGGCTGCTGAGGGTTTGGTGGGTCACCCGTGCGTACAGAGCCTGAAGTGAAGCGCAGCTTTGGCTGGCGACACGTGGAGAGGCAGTGGGAGCTGAGTGTCAGGAAGCAGGGGGAGCCCTGTCCGCCTTTGGGAGCATGGCAGGACTGGCCTCCAGTGGGCCTCCCTCTGGCAGCCGGGGTGGCACGGCTGTGACCAGACCTTTTGTTCCCTGTTACGAGAAAGAGCTGAAGGCAGAAACTGCTTTTTCATCTCGAGGCATTCTGTCTGCCAGCCATAGCCAGGCTATTAATTCATGAACCAAGTGTGGGTGGGGAGACTGTGCATATCCTTATCTACACCTTCCGAGGAGTATCAAAGTCAAACAAGTGAAACTACACTGTCTCCATTTCTAGTAAATAACTAATTGTACTCTTCATAGGGGCTGGTATTTAAATCGAATTAGAATGATCACTCTATTGTCCCAGAGTAATTGAATGCATTAAAAAAACACAACCAAAAAAAAAAAACCAACCCGACCAAAAAGAAAACCCAACCAAAACCCAACCAAACAGAAAACCCCACAAATAAGATCACTGCAAAGAGGTGCCTTTGCTGTGTTTGTGAATTGTATAATTAATGGTCAAAGCCAAGTGAAGTCATCAGATGACTACCACCCTGGAGAGATGGGAAATTACTGGTCTCCCTCAAATTTCCCCCAGCTCTTGAAAAAAAAATCCCCTTTGTTTCTTGCCCTTTTAGAAATATTTTTCCTTATTCCCATTTTCTATCAGCCGAGCTTTAACTCATTCTGACACCAACCATTTGCAACCACAGCGGTCACTTCCCCTCCCAAGCAGGGACATTCATGTGGTTGTAGGGAGCCAGCAACTGAAGACACACTTAGGAAGAGAGCTGAATTCCTGCTCACCTGAGGGTAGCCAGCAAATTAATATGTGATACCAGGTGTGCTACATGTGATGGTTCTAAAGAACCAGCAGCACTGCTGTAAGGGCTGGGTTCCTGCACTTGAAAATTATTTCAAAGTAGCAGGATTTTAGGTATCTTTGAGCTCAGACTTTGATTGTGGGTGTGAACAACAAAACACTTCTCTCTGACTGCACATCTCAAGATTACACGTTTTAACATCACCAAAGTGCCTGGACTGCTGCAGACAATTAATGCTAGTGGAGAGCCAAACAACAACAACAACAACAAATTAAAAAATAATAATCAGAAACTTGTTTCCACAACATGCAAACATCACAAGCGAAATACCAGGGGAATAACGAATGATTTTAACAGCCCCTAAATGTTTCCAGCATGGCTCACAGGCAAGGTCCCTCTTTGGGATTTCTGTATTCATGATGCTAAACCATACAACTGCAATTTGTAAAGAAACCAATCTATACCACTTAATTCCCTGCCTCAGATCCCTGTCCATGAGATGCAAATCATTCCTCTGTGTCGCATGGCAGAGGTAAAATCTGTGCAAATGCTAGGGTGGTAAGCAGTGGGGATGCTTGGCCCCTGATGGAGGGGAATTGTCCCTGCCTCTGCAAGTCACTGCCTCGGAGGTGCTGGGGCTTCCCACTTCACTTGGGAAGTGCAAAGCCTTCCCAATAGGAAGGGGCTTAGAGACATGGGGCCTTAAAAGCCAATTTTTTTTTCCCTCTGTGCTGAGGTCAGACAGGGGCCTCTTTTGGCCTGGCTGAGCTATGGCTGATGGCTTTGTGGGGTGGCTGAATGTGATGATGAGCAGGCTCTACTTTTATGTGTGAAGGAGGGGGGTTGTTGTTTCGTGGAAGCATCTTCCCTTAAGCTAAGATCTGATTCTGTTTTTTTTCCTGAAAAAAGCTTTGTTTCTACGCCAATTTTCTGTATCTCCCACGTACATAAAAAACTCCCCTGAAGATGCAAAATGCTTGTACCACTTTTTTTTCTAGTTTTTGTGGAGTGATTAGAAGTCTCTCCACTTGCAATTATGCTGACAGACTAAACTCTTCATGATCACAAGTCGTTTAAAGCATTAAGCATCAAATATACAGTACAGCCCAGAGCCTCAAGTGTTTTCAATAAGCATTAGCAGCTAAAATGTTGCAGTCTCCACGAGTACATTACAAGTGAGTGAAACCCCAAGAGGCAAAATTTCCTCTATGAAGAAATAATTTGGAAAATATATTCCCAGACATGTAAGGGAGGAGACCAACCTCAACTTCGACTCAGGAGACAAGACTGGAGAAGCAAAGGCATGTAATAAACACATGAAAACAATATTTAGCCAACAAACCTTGAAAACTACTGTTTAAGGTGGAAAGGATCTGTCTGGTCTTACAAGTAAGCCCTAAAAGGTAAAATTTGATGGCTGCAAAATAAATTCTTCCATATAATCCAGACCTTTACAGCATATCCAAAATTCAATCTCATTGAATGCTTAGGTTTAGGTCTACCTGCTTTATGCAGTACATTTTCTTATGTAGACACAAAGAGTTGCAACACATCAAAGAGAAAAGGAGCAGAAGGTGTGGAGGGTTTGGTGAAGTCCCTTGCCCGTTGCAAGTGGAATTCAGGGGAGAAGATCTGCTAGGGAAGGGAGCTGCAGAGAAATGTAAACCCAGGCCCTACACAGGAGCAAAATCAACACCGAAGAGCCACGTAGAAGTTCTGGCCCCATAAATTAAGACCTTCCTGCTTTAGGAGTGCCTGTCCCAAGCCAGCCTGGGTCCCGTGCAGACATGCAGCACGTGCAGGGCTGTGTGGCAGCCTTTGGCTGGGTGACTGCTGACTGCTTCCTCCTGGGACTGCGCCCTGCTCGTGCTCGGCGCCGCGTGGGCCTCTCTCTGCGGGTGAATCATTGTTGTGGTGCAAACAGATTTGTGTCTGTGCTCTGCTCTCACCGACTCTAGGCAGCAATAGCCACAAAAGCCAGACTTCACTCTGACCTCCCCCGGTAAGGAAGATCTTTGTTGAGAAAGGTTTCCATTAACAAATGTTTTTATTCCACAGCGAGCTGGTCCTACCCTCTCCCGAAAGCCACAGGATTCTGCAGGGCTAGAGGTTGAGGAGGTGGAAATGCACAGAGGTGCTGAGTGCTTGGGGCTGGCTCTGCACCTGTTACAGGCACCCTTTGAGCAAGCAAGAACAAACTACTCTGAAAAAAAATGAAGTGCTGAGATCTCCAGCTATTCACTGCTCAGCGTAACTTCTCTGAGGTTTCCTTTCCCACAATAAAGCACAGAGCACCCTGCATGCAAGTGCTGGGTAGATAAATCAGTAGACAAAGCTGAGGCATTGAGGTGGGTTGAAAAGTGCCTAGCCAGGCCCAGAGGGTGAGGGTCGGTGGGACAGGTTCTAGTTGGAGACCAGTAACTCGTTGTGTACCCCAGGAATCAATACTGGGTCCAGTCGTGTTCAATATCCTCATGAATGACACGGACAGAGTGGCAGAGGGCACCCCCAGCACATTTGCTGGTGGCACCAAGCTGGGCAGAGTGGCTGATGTGCCACAGTCGTGCTGCCATCCAGAGGGGCCCTCTCAGGCTGGAGAAATGGGCTGGCAGGAATTTCATCACGTTCAGCAAGGAGAAATGCAAAATCCTGCACCTACAGAAGAAAGCCCCCAGGCACCAGTACAGGCTGGGGGCCAACCAGCTGGAAAGCAGCTCTGCAGAGGAAAGGACCCCAGGATCCTGGTGGACACCAAGGTGAACATGAGGCACCAAGGTGCCCTTGTGGCAAAGAAGGCCAATGGCATTCGGGGGTCCCTTTGGCAAAGTGTTGCCAGCAGGTTTGGGGAGATGATTCTTGCTCTCTGCTCAGCCCTGGTGAGGCCACACTTGGAGTCCTGGGTTTAGTTCTGGGCTCACCTGTACACAGACACCCAGACATACTGGAGAGAGTCCAGCAAAGGGACACAAAGATGATGGACTGGAGCAGTCTCCTGAGAGGAAATGCTGAGAGCTGTGACTGTTCAGCCTGGAGAAGAGAAGGCTCAGGGGGATCTCAGTGATGTGTATAAATTCCTGCAGGAAGGGTGCAAGCAGGACAGAGCCAGGCTCTGTGTAGTGGTGTCCAATGAGAGGATCAGGGGCAACGAGCACAACCTGAAATGCAGGAGGATCTGTGTGAACATCAAGAAACACTTTTTCACAGTGAGGGCAACTAAGCACTGACACAGGTTGCCCAGACAGGTTGTGTCTTGAAGATATTCACAAGGTGTCTCGACACAGTCCTGGGCAATCAGGTCTGGGTGTCTGCTTCAGCAGTGTGGTTGGACCAGCTGCTCCTCAGAGGTCCCATCCAACCTTCCACTCTGTGATTCTCTGAGGCATTGGTGCATGGAGCACCCCATGAAAATGCTCATGAGGATTCTCATTTTTGCCATAGGATTTACCTGTTATGTGTTAAACACAGCCAAAACCTGGTCATAACATGGCCTAGACATTGACTGCAAAGAATAAATGGAAAAGACTCACAAGTCACAAAATACGAGGGTGCCCCACCTAAAGAAATTGTTGTATGGGATTGTAGGGCTCCAGACTGAATTAGGATGTGCATTTTTGGCATTTTCTCTATCACAAACACTCATTTCTGTGCTTTGTGATCACCTTCTGCGTCAGTTGTTTTTGCTCATGTTGTAGCTGTACGTTACGAATTTGTGTGTGCACATATAGCATTTGTGGCCCTGGCATAAGAAAAAAACAGGTAAAAATAGGACCTCAGTTCTCCAAACTTGCCTTATGATTGTGGTTTTTTTAATAAGCATTTAAACATTGTTTTTAACCACAGAAATCAGATACCATGAAAACTTTCATCTTATTCCTGCAAAAGCACAATGGAGTTTCTAAGTCATAGCACAGTGTGGGAGAAAGCGTGTTTCATGCTCACTGGAGGAAGTTATTTCAGAATGTGAATTTCACTGGTATTTCTCCTGCTAAGGTGCCCTGACCCTCTTGACTAAGAGCTGCCCCTGTTAGCACAGCTACCCCTTCTCTGCAGCCAGGCTTAATGAAACCACAGGCACATGGAAATAGTGGTGGTTGTGTGGCCCACACACGGGGCTTCATACCCACATTTTGGGACTGGAGTCAAAGGAATGTGGAAGGAAGCAGCTCCCAAAGCTGCTGCCATGTTGTGCTCCACTGGTCAGGATGTTGAAATGAGATGTGCCACCCCTCTGACTGTTGTGACATGGTGCTGCACCATCATTTCCAGTGCTGGTGCTGTGTGTGCAAAACAAAATCAGTCATATCATGCAGAAGCAGATTTCAGCTGCTTTGTTTTGCAGTATTTCCCACTTAGATTTAGGGCCAGAATACCTTTCAAACATATCAAAACTCCAGTAATTGTTTTCTTCAGATTTTTATCGCAAATTGGTAGGAATCTTCAGGTTTTTATCCCTCTACAATCCCTATCATATCAAGTTAAGCCCTCTAAAACATTGCCCTCCCCACATAGATGCTGTTATTGAATGGACAGATGAATGTCAAAATCAGGGATTCTCCTAATTTCTGCTCTACTGCCAGATGAGTAATGGTGACCTGGGATGCAGGGTCTGAGCTGGAAAATCCCTGCCTGTTGCATCGAAACTGAAAGCACCTGGAGATTTTTGTGTCTTCACCCAAAGCTTCCTGAAAATGTTTTGCACTAGAAAAGAGAAAAGGTAACCAAAGCCAATGGGGAAAGCAAAAAGGGAGAGGCGATGATGATACAATGGAAAGAGGAGGCGCAAACTTCCTGCTGTCTCTCTGTGAAGGGGCTGTTACCTCATTTGTTATGCTGCCTTGCCCTCAGAAAGTCCAGCTCCAAATCATCTCTCAACTCTGGGAAATCCCACCAGATGTAAACAACTACCTGAGGGTGGCTTTGCAGCCGAAGCAGCCCTGGAGGAAGCGCAGTGATGGATCTGCCAGCACGTGCGGATCGCGGGCACGTGCCTGCAGGTGTGGCTCTCCCTGACCTTTGCTCGCCGGCCGCAGCCACCACCACGGCTGGGCTCAGCTGGTGGCCTCAAGGACCTGATCCCAGAGGAGCTGCAGCCCGCTTTTTCCGCTGGTCTGGGAAGCAGCATCCATGGCAAGGTCTCCAGCAGCAAAAGGATGCTGCAGGGAGCCTTCATGGGATGGCAGAGCGGTGCTCTGAGGATGATGTGAGAAGAGGCACAGTGACTCTGAGGTGCACATCTGTTCTGAAATACCCAACATCTGGCTCTGGAAGTAGCATGTGGTGGCTGCCAGGCAGGGACCTGGCTGGAGACGTGCCATTGTTAAGGACTGTGATGTACATTTCAAGAGAGAGACCCTCCATGCCAAGTGTTTGCACAGGACTCCCCCAGAAGGTGTCTCCTGTGGCCTGGCTGGGTCCCTGGCAGCAGGGACACCCTGGGACAGCAGGTCCTGCTCACCCTGGGTGGGCTGTGGGACTCTGCTTGCTCACTGCCAGGCCCAAGGAAGTGTCTTTATGCAAACATAGATGCAACAGAAGAAAGCCAAGACCCTGCTTTGAAGTTGAACCTCACTCCTCAAATCCCACACTACATTCCACTGGGTTCAGTAAAGGGCAGTATCTCTTAAATGAGATGGCTGCAAACTGGGGTGGACTCCCCTCTACCCTGTCTGAGGGGAGATCCCATTTCAGCTCATCCAGTGTTGCAGAGGCAGGGAGAAGATCCCCACAGCTGGGAAGAGGATGCCCTCAGTCCCTTGCCCATCCCAAAGGGCCTTGCCTGCTGCGCAGCGTGGAGCGGTGCAGCCGTGCTGGGCTTGCTGGAGCCGTGCAAACGGGTGGAGCTGGGCTGCACTCCTGTAGCACAGCACCTGCTGCACACAGGGCAGGAGCGTGTTTTGCACAAAAGAAGAACCCACTTCCTTTGTTCTGCACTGCAAAAAGAAAAATAAAATCAGGTGGAGAGCACTGCTTTCCCTCTGTCTTATTCCCAAGGCGCAGTTGTCACCCTGGACATGGCTGTCATCCAGAACTTTGGGCTCTTCCATCTGTTTCAAGGCTGGTGTTGCCACCTGGGCCGTCTCCTTCCTCTGCGCAGGGGCTGAGGCCCTGCCGAGCCTGCTTTATCCAGACCCCCTGTGCCCCAGCAACGGCACTCCCTGCTCCCGTGGGCTCCCACGGGCAGTCCTCTGTCCCCAGGCAGGTGGCAGCTGCCAGGTCATCAGCACGATTCCCCTTCTGGGATCCGCAGCTCTCTCTGCAGTGCCTGCGTGAGCCCAGGGGACGGGAGGGGCTGTACAAAGGTCGTGTGTGACTGCTTGGAAAAGTCCCGGGCATAAATTTGCATCGCAAACCTCCCCGTCCATCCCTGCCAAGCGCTGGTGATTCCGACCGGTCCGAGGCGCTGTGGACCCCTGGGTGGAAGCCAATGGCATTTTGCTGAGCTTCATCCAAATTTATTTCCTCGACGGTGTTAATTTGTGGAGATAAAACTCTCATGTGAGAGACTGCAATGAGGGTGGGCAGGAGCTTTGCCCCGTCAGTGCCGCAGTGAGCCCCGAACCGCTGTGACCAGTACTTGTGTCAGGTGTTTGTCGTGCAGAGCTTTAGGGAGATGAAAGGATAGTCCTGGATCCACTCGCAGGTGTGGGCTCGGGATTTCTGGAGAGGTTACACTTCTCTAATGTTAAATCCATTGGCTGTTTTCGCTGTTACGATGAAACAGCTCGAGAACATTCGAGCCCCACACAAGTCTGATTAGCTTAACTCTTGAGAGGTGTGCGAGTAGAAAATCCCTATTTTACTGGGGAATATTTTTAGTCATTTACTCAGCAGTTATTCTGTTATTAGCAGACCTTTCCCTCCATGTAATATAAACCCTCGAGCAACAAAAGTATCTCCATTAACAGATGCTTGTTAGCCAATTTTCACTATTACTCTTGTTAGGTACCTTCAACTTCTAGTAAATTCATGACAATAATGTGTAATTTCTATACAGATGACTCACAGTACGTGAGTACACAGATTAGTAATGAGTTTAATGTCACTGTTTTAAAACATTAGAAATATTATGCAATTAAATAATTTGTTAAGCTTTACCGACCCAGAGGGAAATATGTAAGTTTAACTTAACTGTAACCTTAACTTTGTATTTCTTGGCTTCAGTTTTTCAGCAGCATCCCAAACACCCTGTGATGGGAATTTCCTGGTTTATTAGGAATTTTTTTGAGGGATAAAGCCAGACACCAGCAAGATCATCACCACCACCACAAAAACCCCCCAAACCCAAGAACCACTAAAAAAAGCATAAAAATTCCTCTTGGGATTTGAAAACCCTAGTGGTCTCCAGTAAAAAAGCCACCATGGGGAAGGCCATCCTGCTGGCCACATGGCAGGCTGTGCTTCTGCAAACATTTTGGGAAATGCTGGGAAGGAAAGTACTCTCTCCATGCTGTAAGGCACACACGTTCAGGGCTGAGGGATAAATCACAGCCCTCCACTGCTCAGCACTCTGTGGGGACAGAGCCCGCCGTGAGAGTTCCAGCTGGGACAAGGGGCTTTGCCCCACTTTCACCACAAAATATATCATCTTAATAACAAAAAATATTCTTCCACTAAGGGCAAATTCTTCTGTTCGACTCAGTCTCTGCCCTAAGGAGCTGCGCCTGGTGATGTCTCTGTGAGTGTATGAAAGGCAAATCTGGGTTTCACCACAGGCACAGCATGGCTTGCACTGGCCACAGGCACAATAACCTCCTTCGAAGATTTGCCACAACTTTACAGTAAAAGCTGCTGTGGCTCGGTCGTGCTGCCGTGGCCATGTGCGTGTGCCCGGGATGAGCACTCTGGACCACACGTGAACCAGAGCTGAAGTTGTTTTCGTCGTTCAGTTGCATTTTGTATCCTTGTAGTAGTTTTCAGAGCAAAACCCGAAGTCAGCTCAGATGTCGGGAGCGATTGCCGCGCAGGTAGAGTCATTTATCTTCTCCACAACTGAGAATATCCCCCGCGGCGGCAGCGTGCCTCTCACATACCGAAAGAATAAAAAAAAGCCCCACCCAGAAAGAACACAGTTTTACTAACCATAAGAAGAAAAAAAAACCCCAACAAAAACCAACAAACAAAAAAACCCCCAAACCTCACGGTGCTTTTATAATGTGAGCGAATCCCGGGAGGCGCTCACACGGCCGGGGAGCCCGAGCACTGGACGCGGGCAGGAGGCTCCGCGCCCGCTGCCCCCCAAAAGTCGGGCGGGAGGAGGAGGAGGAGAAGGAAGAGAAGAAGGCGGTGGCACCGCCGCACTCAGGTTGGAGCCCTTGACCTCCCTTTCGTGCGTGTGGGTTTGAGCATCCCAGCCCCTCGGGGTCCGCGCCGCCGGGGACGAGAGGCAGCGCTGCGCCGGTCCCGTCCCGTCCCGTCCCGTCCCGTCCCGTCCCGTCCCGTCCCGTCCCGTCCCGGTGCGGCGGTGCTCGGAGCGGAGCCCGGTGGCGGGAGGCGGCAGCGTGCGGCGAGCAGCGGGCGGGGGACGCGTCCCGGGAGCCGCTGCAGCCCCGCAGCCGAGGGGACACCGCTGTCGCCAGGCATGAGCGCGGACCCCGTGCCCAAAGCAGGGCGATCGGCGGGAGGGCATGCGGGGAGCGGGGGTGCGGTGCCGGGGTGTTCCCAGCTCCCTGATCGGACGAGCCTGGGGCACGGGATTTTTGGGGAAGTTTGGGGTTTTTTTGTGGAAGGCTAGGTTTTTTCCTCTCTTCGAATTTCTTCAGTTTTACTCCTGCTTTCGCCCGAGGGTTGTGAAAGTGCTCCTCAGCACTTCTGCCCGCCAGTCCCCCAGCCCTCCCGGTCCCCGACCCCTCTAGGTTTTGGGCATTTTCTCTATGAAGTGCCCCATTCTCCTCACAGTAATGAGTAAATGACATCATTGCCACCAGACGAGTTTGGGACCTTCCCTGTGTGACAGGCAATTCCCTCACAGCACCTCCAGTCCTTTCTCATATTTATTGGACTTGTGAAAAACCAAAATTAAGAGGAGCTCATGATAAGACGTGGAGAATGAGTCACAGCCACTGTTGAGATGCTCTCACCGAAATCACAAGAGAAGCATTTTTCCAAATGACTCGAGCTGTGTGCTGCTGGGGGGGTTGGCTGGAGCAGGGGACAGGGCTTTTGCTTTGTGATGAGGGCCAGCTCTACGGGTGCCACTCCTGTTATCAATAAGCTGCAAGTTTCATGTCTGTTCTTATTCCAAGGGAGAAAGCAAGAGCTTGTGAGGCACCTTGGAAATGGCTGTTGTGGAGGATGTGTTCCTGCCCACCAACCTCACCTCCAGCAATCAGAGCAGCTGCAATGTGCACAACCACCACTTCTCAACCAAAGTCACCTTCTCCCTTTTCTACATCATCCTGCTGGTGTTCGGTGCCTGTGGGAATGTCCTGGCCCTCTGTATCACCTTCCAGCGCAGGAAGAAGAAACTCAACTCCACCGACCTCTACCTGGTGAACCTGGCCCTCTCCGATGCCCTCTTCACCCTGGCACTGCCGGGCAGGATCGCCTACTACATCCTGGAGTCTGACTGGCCCTTTGGGGACTGGTTCTGCCGGATCACAGCTTTCATTTTCTACATGAACACCTATGTGAGCATCTACTTCATGACGTGTGTGAGCGTGGACCGCTACGTTGCCGTGGTGCGCACCAGGCACCCCGGCAGGATTCGGAAGATGAGCCGTGCCAGGGGCATCTGTGTCCTCATCTGGTCCTTGGTGTTCCTGCAGACGGCTCCGCTGCTCCTGCGGCCCATGACGCGAAGGATGGGAGACAAGCTGACATGCATGGAGTACTTCAACTTTGAGGAGATTCCCAATCTGCCCTACCTGCTCCTGGTGGCCTGCATGCTTGGCTTCTTCCTGCCTGTGGGCATCATCTTGGTGTGCTATGTGAGGATCAACCTCAAGCTCTGCCAAACAGCCAAGGAGAACCCGCTGACAGTGAAGAACGGGCACCACCACCGGGCCTTCACTGTCATCCTGGTGGTTCTGCTGGCTGTCCTGCTCTGCTTCAGTCCCTACCACCTCAACATCGTCCAGTTCATGGTCAGGAAGATCCTCTACCAGCCATCGTGCCGTGAGCAGCAAGCCTTCAAGATGTCCCTGCAAGTCACTGTGGCGTTCATGAATCTCAACTGCTGCATCGACCCCATCATCTACTTCTTCGCCTTCCGGGGCTACAAGCGGAGGCTGCTCCGCATCTTCAGGAACAGCGGCTCCCTGGCCACCTCCTCCACTGCCAAGACCCCCTCAGACAGCAACAGCAACAGCCAGCCACCCGGCTCTGTCTCCGTCTAGCAGCACAAGCCCCTCCCTTTTGCCCCGGCCTGTGACTTATGGACCATCCCTGATGGCAGAAGGCGGAGTCGAGTTGCAGGACCAGCGCCTTCAACAGGCTCCATCCCTCCTCTGCCTGGAGCCAGGGGCTCTGGCAAAGCCAGACGGGCAGGGACCAAGCCCTGCCTGGCTCTGCATGCCTGGCTCCATGCTCAGCGCTGCTGCACCTGCCAGCCTGGAGCACAGAGAGGCACCTTGTCATCCCAGCCCCAGAGGAGGCAGCTCGTGCAGCTGCTTTGTCTGGCAAACCCAGCTGGAGGTTTCCCAGCACGGCACTGCGCCTCTCTCCCATGCCTGTCCGCATCCCCTGTGGGGCTGGGGCATGCTGGTAACCACCATGGATGTCCCTCTGTCCCATTCCCCTGCACTGCCCCTGGAGCACTTCAGCAGCGTCCCTGCAGGCCTCAGGGCAGACAGCATGGAGGAGGTGGACTCAGGGCATTTCAGGGAAAGGCTGGGATGTTATTTGCATGCAGAAGATGGCCTACAGCTCCTTTTCCACACTGACAAACAGCAGCTCTGCTCTCTGCCTGCCCAGCATCCCACTCCTGCACCTGGGCTCTGCATGGGGCAAGCAGTAAGTGTGGGGCATGTGGGAGATGCTGGAAAAGCCCTCTCCCAAGGAAGAGGTGTGAGGATGTGAATTTGTAGAGCTCCTGGATGTGCTGCTGCCTACATTCACCATTTGGGTGACTGCTTCTTCCCCAGGGTGCCCTTCCTCACACCTGACAGCACTGCAGTCATCCTGAGACCCACTGCTAGGACGGGGATTGTGGGGATGGCCTGCATCCCAGCCTAGCTCTAAGGCTGCAAACCTGCCCTGGATGTACTCATGGGGCAAACCTTCACATTAGTCCTAAATTTGAAGGGGGCAGAGAAATAGGGACAAGAACTGAGGGTGGCCTTATGTGACCTTGACTGACCTGGAAGCTGGTGCCCTGAGGAATCTGAGAGCCTTGCTAAGGGAGGTTACTTGTGACTATTGCCAGAGTGAGAGGAGGAGCTCTGGGACATCTGGTTCCTGCTGAGGTTCCTGCCTCTCAGATGAGGAGAAAGTTGGCAGGAGCCTCCTCAGCTCTTTGCTGAAATCACTAGACTATGACAAAAAACCCACACATAGGATTTCACAGTTCCTGGCATGTCTAGCCTTTTGTTTGAAGTTGGAAGAGACAGACCCACACAGAGACACAAAAAGGAAAAAAAAGCTGCCTATTTTGCTGAAAAGTATACCTGAGAAGGTTTCATGAGCAGACACTTTTGAGTAATAGAAATCATTCTTTAGGGTAATAACCTTTTTTAGGCCGAGAAAGTTAATAATAATCACGTGCAGCCCTTCATTGTTTTAAATGCACATGAATGAGCTCTTGGACGGCGATGGTTTTACATATGGTATGGGGCTGAAGGCATGCTGAAGGCTGACTTAGAGGGATGCCTAAAATAACTCAGGTGGGAAAGAGACTCCAGTAGGTCTTTTCTGGAGGCTGAGCCCTCCTCAAAGCAGCTTTAACCTCAGTGACCTGCAGAGAGCCTTTGTCCTGAAAAGCGTATTACAATGGACAGGAAAGAGCTGGCATGCAATAATATGAGGATATCAGTGGTCTGAACACCCTTGAAGGAGTCTGGCTAGGCTGGCAGTTGCTGTACAGTTACATTGCCCTATTAATATGCCTGGGAAGTGATGGCTGGAAGGGAATCTCTGCATCACCTCATCCAACAGCCCACCCAAAGCAGGACTGTGGTTGGCACAATGTTGGGCTGGACATGGCTTCATGCAGACGAGGCTTGGAAACTCCAGGCAAGGAGGGTTCCCTTGCTGAGGTGACAGTTCCCACTCTGCATTGCCCTCTGGATAAAAACATTTTTCCCACTGTCGTGTCTGAACCTCCCCATCCACAGCTGGTGGCTGTTGTCCCTAACATCACCTACCCGTGCCATGAAGAGCTTGGCTCTGCTATCTTTGTAACTCAAATTCCACAGGACTGTGCTGGGGGCTACCAGTGGTTTGTTGCTATTGGTTTCCATGTAAACACCAAAGCAGGGGTCTGCAGCAGTGGCCAACCCTACTACTCAAAATCAAGACATTGAGATTTTTTTCCAAGCTGCAGCTCACAGCTGAGAAAAAGCCAATCTATGACCAAGACGTCTCAGGAAAAGGTGGAATATAAACATAACCTTGTTTGCTCCTTATTGGACTCTGTTTTTCTCAGTTCTTTATTAAGAAAGGTACCTCCACCTCTTGCCACCAGTAGGAGCCTTTGGAGTAGGAAATAGCTGAAGAGATGGGTGTAGTGCTGCAAAATGCAGGAGGGATCCAGCCTTCCTCCTCTGGATGGACACCCACCTGGGCTACTTTGTTTTGAAAGTACCAATCTCGGGACAGCAGGCAATTAGCTGGAGATGAGGGAACATCCATGAGATGGAGAAGGAAGGGACTTGGGCAGAGTAGGTCAAGAGGAATCTGGGCAAAGCAGAACTCTAAAGAACCCTGTATTGCCCAACTGCGGGTGCTCCCTGTCTGCTTGAAAAAGGAGCATTTCCCTAAAATTGAAGAGCAACCATACACAGCATTTTGTCTAGGGGCACAGTAACATTTTCCTACACTTTGCTGTTCACCTGTTCAGTCCAAGCTCCTCGCATGATTCTTGCTGTACCCTGCTAGCCCAGCAGCTACCGCCCGCTGCCACGCTTTGACCCACCAGCGATCCCTTGGAATCACAGAAACACAGAAGCACTGAATCATTTAGGTTGGAAAAGACCTCTGAGATCATGGAGATCAGCCATTTACCCAGCACTGCCAAGGCCACCGCTGAACCGTGTCCACAAGCGCAGCACCTGCTGTCTTTTAAATACCTCTCCACCGGCTCCGCCCGGCCGCCGCTCCTGCCTTGCCCCCGGCTCCCCCGGGGTGCAGACCCCCGAAGCCCCCGGCTGGGGGTACCCGTGGTGGAGGGAGCCCCTAGGGCGCAGTGCCCGCCCCGACGATGCCTCCGGGCGAGAGGGACAGCGCCGGTTCCCGCCGAAAGAGGGAGTCGGAACCTTTGCTCGGTGTTAAAAATACGCCCACGAATCTAAGAAGACGATGACTGATGGGGCTGGTGCTTCCCCCACGCGTCTGCTGCCACGTAGGAATGTGGCGCCTTTCGTACGCCCGGTGGTTGCGGCGTGTATGGGAAGCACACGACAGCACAAGGGACCGAAGGCGTTCCGTGCAGAGAGTTGTAACTGCACAGGTAATTCTTGCTTTTCTGCAGCCTATTGCTGCTGTACTGTCTTCTAAGAAGAGAAGATTGCACTTCTATGTGAGGGCAGAGAGTACACTTTGTGTACACACAACAATAGGTAATACATGCACAGATAGAGGATATAGTATATACTGTCTGCATCAGAAGAATATCTGATATATATAATATAATATCCTGGGCTGCACCAAAAGCAGCATGATCAGCAGGTCAAGGGAGACGATTTTGTCCCTATATTCACCTTCGGTGAGATCCCACCCAGAATACTGCATCTGGGGTCCCCAGCACTGGAACAACTTGGACCTGTTGGAGCAAGTCCAGAAGAGGGCCACCAAGACAATCCAGGTTGTGGAGCACCTCTCCTTTGAAGACAGGATGAGAGACTTGGGGTTGTTCAGCCTGGAGAAGGATCCAGGGACACCTTAGAGCACTGAAAAGCACCTAAAGCCTCCAAAGCAGCTGGAGAGGGACTTTTGACAAGGGCCTGTTTTGACAAGAGCCTGTAGTGACAGGTCAAGGGGGAATCTCTTCAAAGCCAAAGAGGGCAGGTTTAGATGAAATATTAGGACAAAATTCTTTACATGGGGGTGAGGAACTGGAACAGGCTGCCCAGAGAAGCTGTGGATGACCCATCCGTGGAAGTGTTCAAGGGCTGGGCTGGATGGAGCTTTGAGCAACCTGGTCCAGTGAAAGGTGTCCCTGCCCTTAGCAGGGGGGCTGGACAGAGCTCAAACAGAACAGCTTTTTTTTCCCTTAGCAGTGGTTCCCAACTTACACACCTCTTCAGTCTGTGCTTCAAATTGTCCTGAAACTATTGCATGTCATACATAATATTTGTAAGCCATCTTTGTAAGCCAGTAAAATATTGTGATGTAATAATGCACATATCTACTAAAAATAAAAGCTTCTCATGGCCAAGTGACAAGCCCTAGTGTNCAGGATGAGAGACTTGGGGTTGTTCAGCCTGGAGAAGGATCCAGGGACACCTTAGAGCACTGAAAAGCACCTAAAGCCTCCAAAGCAGCTGGAGAGGGACTTTTGACAAGGGCCTGTTTTGACAAGAGCCTGTAGTGACAGGTCAAGGGGGAATCTCTTCAAAGCCAAAGAGGGCAGGTTTAGATGAAATATTAGGACAAAATTCTTTACATGGGGGTGAGGAACTGGAACAGGCTGCCCAGAGAAGCTGTGGATGACCCATCCGTGGAAGTGTTCAAGGGCTGGGCTGGATGGAGCTTTGAGCAACCTGGTCCAGTGAAAGGTGTCCCTGCCCTTAGCAGGGGGGCTGGACAGAGCTCAAACAGAACAGCTTTTTTTTCCCTTAGCAGTGGTTCCCAACTTACACACCTCTTCAGTCTGTGCTTCAAATTGTCCTGAAACTATTGCATGTCATACATAATATTTGTAAGCCATCTTTGTAAGCCAGTAAAATATTGTGATGTAATAATGCACATATCTACTAAAAATAAAAGCTTCTCATGGCCAAGTGACAAGCCCTAGTGTGATTGATCAGGCCAGGAGATGTAGGCAACTGTTTTCTCCTCAGAGGTGCACATGTGCCTCTGCCTGCCCCCCCCACCAAGCAAATGACCAAAAGCAGTGAGGGGCAAGCACAAGCCCTCAACCCACTTCCCTTACAAAAGTGGTGTGCTCTCATAAATCACCTTCTGTGGGAAAAGCTGCAGGACCTGCAAGGAGCTGTGTCCTTTCTGGAGGAGGTCTCTCCACATGGGATGGAGAGGTGCCAGGAGAGGTCAGGTTGGCAGGACTAACTGCTTTGGAAGCCAGTAGCATCCACATTCTCGCATACGAGTGGCTCCAGGGTTTGCTGCATTGCCCAGCTGCTGGGATTACACTGCTTTCTCGCTTGCCACATGTACCACCTCCTGCAAAACGGACCAAATAATCTGTGAGGATTCCCCTATCAGACACGCCTAAAAAAAAAAGAGTGGATTTTCAGTACAAGATTAGCCATAACCTTGCATATTTTCATTTTTTCACATGAAATCCTGCAAATTCTTTTAAAACTGATCTAAGTGCAATGTAACATTCTGTCCCCTTTCTCTCAGCAGGTCTTCTCTTTCTGTCCCCAGTTCCACTTTGCTCCTCTTTCCTAAACTCTGGGTTTGCTTTGTTCCACCTGCCTCGTCTCTCTCAAGTCCTTTCCTTTGCTAATCTTACCTGACACTTACTGTCCCTACCTATCCTCAGTCAAAAAGTCAGATCCTGCTTTCACTTCACACATGATCCTGGAATTTTTTACCCATTTTTAAAGTATGACTATTCCTGCTTTCTCCACTGCAACCACTCAGGTTTAGAAACAGCCCCCTACAAACAGGTATGAGTCAAACTACCTTCTCCTTCCTCTTAAAGCTTTCCTTTGGAAAACAAATGATGGCAGCTGGACTACCAGTGTGTTGAGATTCTCAACAGACACACCCATTTGGCCGGCTGCAATATTCCTCTGCTCCCACCACCGGTGTCTCACCTCATATTTGCACCAAACACTGTTGGAAGCACACACCCTCTTTGAGTTTCAGAGTGGACTTTCTGTGGTGAAAGAATCCCTTTATATATAGAAACAGGAGGAGTGTAATCCTACTAAAAATTAAACCAGTATTTTTAAAGTAAATGCACACACATTTTACATATATATATAAATATATATGCATGCATGTGTGCATATATATAAACACACACAGTGTTTGTGTGCTCATGTGACTCTCCTAGTAAAACAGTTAATTTGTTCAAAACATGCTCATTTATATAAAATACTGATTACTGTGGCCACACAGTTAAAGAAAGGTAATGTCATGTAGGTTTTTCTTGTGGAAGAATACACAAGAATTGAATTGCACTTTGGTATCAAATCTCTCTATTAGTTCAAATGAATGCTGTGCATTTATTTATCCTCAAACAGATGCAGTTCCCCTCATAGCATGGGAGTTGTAGTTCGGAGTGTTTCCAAAGCTTGGTGCCTTTGCAACTGCACAGATACTCCAAATACACACGTTTGAGAGAGGGGGCTCTTTGAATACAGACTTTTAATTTTCTTTTAACAAACTCTTAGCTCCACTTAAATTCATTGAACCAATACATAAATATTCTCACTCACTCTTTGTATATATACACATGCATACACACATATATGCATATATATAATCATATATATACATATACATACAAACAGGAGAGCCAGAAACGTTGCCCTTTGCCCGGTACCTTACAATGAGTTTTTCTGGCTCATTCTTCTGTTCCAGACAAAAATAACAAGACCTTTTCTCCACCACATATTCCAAAAGGCACTGGTAAGTGCTAGACAGCACAGCACAGGCTGGTGCGTGACAGTCCCTGTGCTCGCTCAGTAACAGGCAGCCTTGAACACTTGTTTTGAGGGAGGAAAATGGTTTTTGGAAGGTCTTGAGACCATTCAATCTCCATCTTGGCAAAAAGTTAAGGCTTCAGAACCTGAGCCTGGTGGCTTCTCAGGTAGATTTACACAAATATCAACCTCACTGTGGGTGTATTTCAAAGTGTCACGTAACTGTCTAGGAAAGTCCCCCAGTAAGTTATTCCAGTGCTGTCTCACAAGATGACATTCCCAGTCTAGTCGGGAAATTTTAACAGCAGCAACTACTTTTATTTCAAAATGTCAAATCTTATCTTTACTAGTACTAGAGTGAATTTTCTAGGGACTTGAAATCCAATAGGTAGAAAAGTATTCTACCTTCTTCATGCTGCCCAGAAAATATGGCTTGTGTCACACACAGATTAGAAACTGTGTGATGAGACATTCAAAACTGTATCAGACAAACCCAGCGTAGGCTGTGAAGAACACGCTCCTCACATTCCCAGAAATAGTTCATGAAAATTTCACCATCAAGTGGAAACTGAGTTGTTTTCAGCTCTGATGTGTGAATCTTTCTTCTGTAGTCTTTTCTTGCATGAAACAGGAACTGTTTTCAACAGCATCTCAGACCCCTTCTTTTACCACTTCTTTTTTTTTTTTTAAACGGAAATCACATCTTTTCTCACAATCAAGTGGAGTTTTCAACTGGCATCACCAAGACCTGCATTTTACCCCTTAGGTTTAACCATGTTTTGCAGAATGTCCAGCAAAATGAGATTTTCCAGGCAAACATGACATTTGCATACCCCCTGTACAGGCAACAGTCACTAAGGATTTAGACTTGGAGAATATCCACTTACATACCCCATATGCCACTCAACATGTTTTAAAATTACAAGGATTAAATACTCTTTGTGCTTGTCCCTACAGCAGGGCAATATCTGAAAAGGGCACATTTATTTACTCTGGAATAGGTGGACTTCTATTTCCTACAGACAAGATTTGATTTCTGAAGTAATTTACTAGTCTTTATTGCTACTTTTGGATAAGATAATTGTGAAGGAAGAATCAGTATGTTTCAAAATTAAAACCTGTACTTGTTTCAAAACATTTAAGTAGTCTGCATATACAAATTATGGTAGGACTTATTTTTCTTACATGTATCCTTTGCTTTCCAAGACAGCAGGTTTCCAGAGTTTCCTGGGTACAAAAGTGTCTGTGGCCTACACACACACATAGCTTCAGCTTCAGACAAACAAAACCCTTCAATTAAAAAGCAGACCCTCCCTAGATAATATGATCATAGAAACAAGCCAAACCCTGAAGGAGATAGATCAAAGCCCAAGAAAACACATTGTCATTCCAAAACCCCCTTACTTCACCCACTGCAAAACACCAAAGAAATACATACAGAATACTGATAATTAAAAATTATGTCGTGCTGAAAGCTGCACAAATTTGATGCAATTTCTAGATAAGGACTTGTATGTCTGAAGGACTTTGTTCAGTTTTATCAGTCAATTAAAAAAGGAAAAGAGAAGTATCTCTCTCTCTCTCCCCCTAATAATTTCCTGGTATGTTTTCCAGGCCAAGTGAGACTGCAAAGATCTGTGGTGTGGTACACAGTGTTCATCTGGATTTCCAAAACATCCCCTATGCACCTGTTATTGCCTCTGTTACACTTCTTATGACCTATACCTTATTCTAAATGTATGTATGTATAAAATATGCCTGTGTGTGTATAAATAGACACATATGCACACGCTGTACACACACAAGTACCTACAGAAACATACATGAAATGCTTAAGATATGCGTGTAGATTGGTTTCACGGAGTTGCACTTTGGAATCTTGTATTCCTTCAGATTGTGTTTATAGAGATGTTCCCCTCTCTGCACCCCACCTCCTGCAACTCCTAAGGTGCTAATACTGAGCACTTCTGAGTGTCAAGCCAAGCAAGCTGATTCAGGAATCAATCTAAACTTCAAACCCAGCATGGCACAAACTTGGCACTTCTGTCCTGTGGCCTCCTGTGCCAGCCTGGATCACCCCTAACGTTAATGTTCCAGTGGTCAACACTAAGTTGCTTCAGACAGTGAGGATTCAGCAAATTCAGGGCCATCCTCATCTCTGACACTAGAAAACTAGAATTATATGTAGAAAAGTTAGCTTCTTGTAATTTCCTTTTTAGACAGTAGTAGCCAGCTGAAAAAAATGAAAGCAGCACATAGGACACTGCACGCATCCACTGTTACAGAAGTCATCTCTGAGTTAGCCACAGAAGTCATTCACATCATTCCAGTTCTGATCTTATTGCATCATTCGATTCACCTTTATTGCTTCCAGTGAGTATCTTCATGACCCGTATTTGAACAGCAATTCACTCAGTTTGTAAAAATTCAAATTTACAGTGGTCACTTGCCATAGCTCACCATACACACATGAATTTTCTCTCACCCGATCTATTATGTGCTGAATGACAACTTTTATTCAAAAAGAAATTTGAGAAATATTACAGGCATTAATAAAACTTTGCAAAGAATGACATAATAGTCCCATAACCCTTTATTGAGTTGAAAATTAAGTGATCTTCAAACCTCTTATTACTGTAATAAAAAACCAAGTACTGTAAAATAACATGTAAGCTAGAGAAATTAGACTTGTAAATGAAGAAAATATGATTTTTCTTGACAGGTAAATCTAGCTGTTGTAGTTGTTGGAGCTTTTTTTTCCCTAGTCATTAAGTCTGATAATGTCTACCAAGGATTTACAAGAAAAAACCCACCTATTTTATTTAAAAATAAATTTAGGTGATATCCAGTAACAAGTAGAAACTAAAGTTACTTTGAAAAGGATAACCAGACTAGAAACCACCAAGTGATCCGAAGGCTTGGGAACAGTTCACATCATTTAACATCACTCTGAGTCACCCATCACGTGGAGCTGTGTCTCTCTTCCGACACTCTTGTGGGGCCGACCTTGGTGAGTCTGCCCAGCAGGTGGCTTTGATCCTCTCCCAGGCATGTACAAACCCATCAGGTAAAGTTCCTTCACACACAAAACCATCAGTGCTGCAGTAGAAAATTAGTGGCTACATTTAAGTCATTATTTGAAGCCCTCAGAGCTTCTAGAGCATCTCCTCTAGAAAACCCCATTTCCATAAGTCGTGCGACCTGGAAAAGAAATGAAGTAACAGCACTTTAAAAGCAGTTTTATTCACACTGTGTGCACATTAGTCAATAATGTCAGAAATCACTTTTCCACTGATCAAAGACCTGTCTGGGACAGCATGCTTCAAAATGGTGCCACAGAGATGACCACTTTCTGCCACTTAATTCAAAGCCAATTGCAGAAAATGACACACCTGTATTTTCCTGGCTGGTCCAGTTTTGAAAGAAGAGTAAAATCCGAAGTCTGGTAACACACACGACAACTACAGTCTGACTTGGGGGCTTGCTGCTCTCAACAAGAACAGGACCTCAAGAAACCAGAACTGACCAAAACACAGAATTATAGAGCAGATGAGAAAACCTATCCATAATGAATCTTCAGTTCTTTTCCTTGAAAAGATCTACTTCTCCAGAGGGCATAAAAAACCCCTTCAAAACTATTCATTCCAGGTGTTGGGGTATTTTAATAAACCTTAAAGTTAGTCCTAAATTAGAGGCAGTACAATACTTAAATTGGTTTAGTAAAATTCTTAAAGGGCTTCTACATATACTCAAAAAAGCCCTTTTTTGCCAAGAACTTCTGCAAAGCAAAAATCAATTATATCTGATGGAAGAATTACATGGAAAAGGGCACATTAAGATAGTGGTTTTGTTAAATCAATAACCACTTGACCAGCCCTCTTTATAATATCACGTACTTGACACCTAACATTTGTGCTCTGTGTTAACAGATATTCAAAGCACCATGTGTAAAAAGGTAATGCATGCATAACCAAATTTACTTTATGGTTAAACACCAATTTAAAGTACATTTAAAATCTACAAGTCTCACTTTGGTATGACTGAAAGTCACAATATAACTCATTCACTTTTATAATTAATGTTCCAGAAGTGGAAAAACAAGGTGTAGGAGGGCAGGGAATGGCACGTAAAAGTAACTGTGGCCACTGGCAGCATAAAGCATTCCTTATCCTGCTTCAAAGGGCCTTATGACCAGACACCACAACTCCTGAACCTGGAAGTCCTGGGCTACAGAAGCTGTCAGAAAGCTATTGATACTCATCCTCTGCCTGCAGTGAGCTGCAGCAGCAGGGTGAAGCAGGAACACAGAAGAGGCTGTACACATCTCGAGAGGAATCTTCCCACGGTGCAAGACCAATGTGCAGCACTAGCACTGAAAGTATTTTTAAAAGAAAGTTGCCACCAAAAGCAGCTTTTCTTTCCTCTAAGACACCTCCAGAATTTCCAGTACTTTTAGTCATCTCTGTTTCGGTGACTTACTGAGAAAAATACAACTGCCAAGTTTGCCCAGAGGTGCGGGTCCTCCTTTTCTCAATATAAATACACCATCACAACGCATTTGAGAACAGCTACCTTGGATGTCAGAACATCAACCTTACAATTCAGTTCCACATTTTTTCACCTTATTGTAGGGAGAGACGTGAATTCTTACTTTCGACACTTCTTCAGCAGCAGATTAAGTCCAAACTTGATTTTGTAACCTGTAACTCTTATTTTTCATCTAAGATTGCGTTTTTTTATGAGAAAAAGGGCAGGCAGTGGAATAAAAGCTAACCACAGAAACACACTTCAGAAGTCAAGTTTTTATTGCAGTTGCCATGAATTCTAACTCTAAGAAATAGTGGATGGAATTGCAATGTCCCTATTTGCAGAAATATTAATCAAGCATCACGGGGAATAGTAACAACAAAAACCTCTTTTCAGCTGAGCTTATTTTAACCACAGGAAATGAATCCAGCTCCAGGAAACAGAGTGTATAACTGGCAACAGTAACGAAAGGTACTAAAACCGCACACGAAATGCAGAGATTTTTGTACCAAAAGCATTGCAAATGCTCACAAACTTTAATGTGATGAACAGATGAAACCCTTGCATTTCTGCCATTTTAAGACAACATTTTCTGACATTTTTATGACTTGTGTCATTATTAGTACAGTCTTGAAAGACCAAGGATGCTTTAATGACTACTTCTTTGCAGGGTAACCAGAGAGCCTTGCAAATGACAGCAATCAAGTGAGCCCTACATCCTCAATGCATCAGAAAATGTAAGTGTATATTGCTTTCGTAAGTCTGGACCTAAAGGCCTTGGGTAAGAATCCAGCATAAGTCAGACTAGACATTTCATTAGCTTCAGCCCAAAAATAGAAGTCCTCATAAGCGGAATTTGTCAATAAAATAAATAAGTAAGCCAACCCAGCAGGGAAATCTTTTGGTTCATCTCATACTGGCACTGAGTAGGCTTTCAGGACAGCCAAAACTAAGTTTCTGGGGTTTGTCTCAGAATGTGCGTTTTGGTGTGGGGTTTTTATTTTATTTTTGTTTGTTAGTTGGGGTTTTGTTGTTTTCTGGGGGCATTTTTTGTTGGTTTGGGTTTTTTCCCCCCTTTCTAGATGTAGCCCAGGAGGTCTGTGGTCAAAAGTGTGGTTAAATGTTTTGAACATTTTGAACACAATCTAACATCCAGTCAAAGCTAGAAATCAGATCATAGAAAAGACCTCTGTTTGGGACAGGCTCAGTTGAAACTAAAAATGACAGTGCTGCTACCAAGTGTTGACTTATCTCCTTAAAAAAAGGAAAAAGGGAAAGAAACCTACTCTTATTCAAGGGCAGCAGAGACCTTAAACTATAAAATGGCCAATACAGCTAATTACAGGTAGGCTACAACCTGGAGAACTTGACTGCATGCAATAAATCCTGAATGAAAGAATAAGATTAATCTTAAATTCTTAAATTTCTGAGTAAATAATCATCTCTTTTGAGAATAAAACTATCAAAAAAAGTCTAGAAGTCTAAACCTATACCTATAGAAAGGACATAAACTTCTCTGTGGCATCAGTATAAGGAATCAGTCAACCACATTGTCAAGGGAAACATCCAAGTTTTAACCCAAGTGTGTTTTGCACAGCTGGCATAACATTCTTATTTAAAAGAAAACCAAAATGACTGAATTGGAAACTTAATCTGGAGACTTCAGCAAAGATGATGTCTACATGACAAATAATGGAATTTATTTATCATTCTTGTATCTTTGAAACATTTATTTTATCAGATTTAAATAGTTTCCACTACTGAAACCATCAACATCTTTAAATACAAAATGCAAGCAGTAACACATAGAAGTAGAAACTCCCAAGTAGCTCTGTAACTCTGGTTTGGACGGTAATGACAATACGCTGTCTCTGTATTGCGACCATTACCTTACATTCTAATTTTTGCTGCCAGAGAAACCATTAGAGAAACTGTCTAAACAGATGATAAAAAAATTAATAGAGATTAATTCTAAACCTTTTAAATGCTATTTTAAAATAGGAAGTGTTTACCTGCTCTTCAGAAATCTCAGTAGGTGGAGGTATGCCTTGTTCAGACGGGCGATGATCTTGATAATTTGCATTATGTCTATGACGTAAAGGAGGAAACAGTCTATTCCAGTTAATCATCCCACCCTGAAAGCAGACACTACTGTCAGTCTTTGCAAAAAGAACTACAAATATTTTAAACAAAAAGATCATTCATATCACATAATATGAAAGCAGATGTCTAAGTAAAGTACTTTATTTTAAACAACAAAAACTGCTGTAGACTCCTATGAATCAAAAATTGGACTGGTTACTGCTTTACTAGTTAATTGAAGTAATCACTGCAAACTAAGGAAAAGTGCTAACAGAAGGAGGAAAGGATGTTTCAGATCCATTGGGACAGATCTGGTTTAGTACAGTCCTAGGTTTCTGAGGCTGAAAGAGAGCTATCTTTACTAACAGGGATTCACCTGGCAAGAGGTGACACAGCAGGTCCTGCAAGTACTTTACAAAATTGCTGCTGAAGTTAACAAGGGAAAAAGAGTACAAGAAATAAGTGACGGAAAAAAGCAAAAGGGGCTTCTCAGTGCATCAGTGAAATCACATCAGGAAACTCAGAATAAACCCAACCGTCAGGACACCTGGGACTTCCATGCAAGTGACTACTTCTGTGACACTGGTGTAACTTGCAGACCCACCACATTTACCTAACTTCCATGTATTAAATATTGTTGCAAAACCTGACCGTGTGCCAGTGCCAAAACTTCTTGTAACTACACAGTAATAATGCAAATACAAAGCACTAACATAGGTATGGTGCAAATCACAGAACTGAAACTTCCTCTTAACAACCAAGCTTCAACTACTGTAATAGTAAGATATTTGGAACATAAAAAACAAATACTAAAATACAAGCTTTATAATTGTCCAGAAATAATGAATCCTCATTTCATTAGCTTAAACGGACATTTTGGAAGGGATTTTGTATCACACAAAGCTCATAGATCCTGTGAGGAGGTAAGAGCAAACCCCAGTCTCTCTTTTCTATAGTTTGTTGAAACATCTTTTGCAGTCTGTCAGTCTGTGATGTCCTTTCCCTCCTCCCCTGCTCTCCCTGTTACTATGGAGAAGATCCCCCTCCCTTTCTGTGTATATAGGACACGGCCTTCCTTCCTCTAGTTGCTCTATTTTAGTTCTGTAACGTTGTTTCTCAGAAGGCCTTCCTCTTACAAGAGTTTTTTCTTTTCTTTTCTCAGAGTGCTCTTCCTGCCTTTATGTACCCTTAGAGCATTAAATCCCCTCTGCTCAATGAGATCAGCAACAGCTAAATGTGCTCCTAGACCACAAAAAAAAAAAATATTTAGCATTCCTGCCCTTTCCTTTGTTTCCTTCCTTGCTGTCCAGCAGAGACCCAACCAGACCAGACACCACAGGGGGCAGTACAATGGCACACTTAAAAAAGCATTTGAAGAGTCATGAGACTTGAAATATCAGCTTGAGAAATATTCTAGTCCCTTCTATACTAGAGTATAGAAGGGACTAGAGTACATTTTTCCCTGTAAAGATGTGAAATAGCCAGAAGCCATCACCCATTTTCAAGACACAGATTCCACTGTTAGTGAATTTGAATTTAAAAAATTATGTGCCTACATTTTCCATACTGCATAAAACATTTGCTTAACCTTCATGAGGTTTTGACCAAAGGATTCTGTGTAAGTCTCATGTTAGTCAAACAGAACAGTGTAGTAAAAAGGAGAACTGGTTTGGAGCATAAGCCTAAGGAGAAAAAGGGGTCTCAGATCTTCTACTGACACCACTGCACTACCTTGTGGTCTTGGGAAATTGCGTCCTGTACTTCCCCACCTATAATTTCCCAAAACGAAGAATTACATTGAGTTTTAATTCACGAACCTTGAATTCCTCACAGTCTACTAAGCTCTACAGTTCAGTGAGAGGACTGCACTAATGCTGCTTTACCTGTTTTTATTATGTAGAGGTGACTTGAGGAGGAGAAAGTAATGCTGCCACAAGTTATTCACATTGGATTGGTAAAAAATACTAACAGGACTATGACACATTCCTTTGAAGCACCATAAGTCATACACAATAATGTATATCAAATATAAAATCTACAATATACATTAATTTACCTTTATCTCAGTGTATCTGAAGACCAAAATAAATGTACCTTTCCAGCAGTGCCCTGAGCTTCAACACTGAGCTGCCTATTCCAGTTTGGTTTTGCATCCTCCCTGTCCTATGCTCTCTCACCTAACACTACAGACAGACGTGTCTACTTCCCTACCTTAAGCTTACAATACACTTTGCATTAACATACACAGAGTTCATTATTTTCAATAAGAACTGCCATTTCCTTACAAATGTAACTATTTAGTTTTGAAAGTTTACAGCAGATAGCTTAATAAATTACAGTTGTTGACTAAAGCAATCAGAAGAGTTTCACATGAAGACCTCTTCCCAGAGAAAACAGACTAGACAAATTAGATCAAAATAGAGTATTTCAATTTGGAAACTGTGATAAACATAATGTATCAGTTCTTACCTATATTAGAGGAAAATATCCAACATTTAATGGTACATGAACACTGATGGTTAGGATTAACCCTGACATTGTGGTCCACTTCTCATCTGTGTAGTACTTTAAACTGCACCAAAACAAGGTGCATTAGGATCCTTTATCTTAACTGCAAGAAAATTGTTTCCCTTCACAGTCTTGCTTCTAATTAGATGACACACAACCACAAGGTCAGGCTCAAAAAAGCAGGGATACGAGGAACTGCAGCAGGAACTATGGGACTGGTAATGTGGTCAGTCTCATAAAGGTAGGGAAAACTGGGAAGTGCAGCTAATGTCTTAAATCCACAGAAGATGGAGATCAAGGCTATGGATTTACAGTATGGATGGTGACTGTGCAAAGACCTTCAGACAACCTTAACTATCACAGCAGAAACATGAAGAACATGTTTTAAATTGAGCCACACTAAGCACCAAATAATGTCTTAACACTAAGTAAATATCACAAATTCCAGTTAAAAAAATACACAGAAGGAGATTTCCAGACCAATATTCATTCTTGCCTCACAGAAATTATTTTGCAGACCTCCCCTTCATAATTTTGTGATCATTTCTGTACTGCAGTGGTTCTACACTGTGCTACCAGACTTGTGAGAAGTCAGGAAGATTTCACATGAAGATATCCAGTCTGATTAATTTATGTAAGTGAAGTTTCTAAACCATCTGAGACTTCCTCCTGGGGAATCAGCAAACCATATTTAAGCATTTCACATCATACTTGACCCTCAGCACCAGCCCCCAACAGCACAGAGGAGCTCACACCAATCTCCTCACTCTCCACAGAAGACTTGTCTCAGATCACAGAGCTCCCTGGAGTGGCCCAAAACAATAAGCAGTGGGGATGCTCCAGGGTCCACTATGTAAGCTCCTTTCCTCAGCAGCCCTTCCAGTGACAAGTGTGTGCCAGTCTAATCCATTTAGTGAAATCCAGGCAGTTCTTCTGTGATTCCAGTTGGCAGTTTGTTATAAAAAAATTAAGTTTAACACTACATGGTTTGGGGGCTGAGACTTAACATGATCCAGGACTGAGTAAGGAGGATGGTTTAAACCTCTTACATCCAGAGCTAGATTCCACAACTGATAGACTTGGGATATCTTGCACTGAGATTATCTCAGGCAATCTTTTGCTTGATCCTAATCTTTGGTGTCCGGGAGCAGCCAGTGCAGGTGTACTGCTAGAGAATGAGAAGCACTGAAAAATTCTAGACTATGTTTCATAAAAATGCTGTGCAGTTTGGTGCCTGCGTCCTTATCTCTGTTCACAACTTAGTCTTCGACATGTCATCAGGAAAAAGATTTGACAAAAGCACTGCTTCATTAATGATTTGACTAGAAGGGTGACAAGACAAACCTAAGAAAGGCCTATAAGCCTTTCTCCCCCCTTTAATCCTATGCTGTAATTTTTTAGAAAAAGTCAGAAGTTTCCTTTGGTTTAGCAGCCCAGACTGGGTGAATCAGTTGATTTCAAGTTCTTTGTTACTGCCTGATAGGAGACAAACATACCAAGGAAGTCATTTTACTGGTCTCTAATAAATCACTATTGGAAATGGATTAGGAGAACACTGTGATGATGGAACTTCCGTTACAGGAAGACAACAAACTCGTCACAAGTTTAGATGACCAAAGAATGAGATTTAAGAATGGACTGAACTAAAGAAATGGGAAAATAGCAGCTCTTCATCACAGAAAAGCTTTTAAGGAAATGCCATATTGATGATTTACTCCTGGATAGCTGCCAAGGCTTTACATACAGAAGCTGTGCCTTCTGAGGTCACATCCTTGATCTTCTTTTTAATTTGGGTTGTTGTTTTCTTTTAGTGGTGCCTAGGACAATTCTATTTACCAGAAAGAAGGATTCTCCTTACCTACAGAATAAGGAAGAAATATGTAGAGCTAGCAAATGTCACTGATTGCATAGCCTGCTAAAACACTAGTTAAGCCACTTCTTTTCAGATAATTTCCTTCTTCTCTGTTTTGAAAAACAGCTCAACCTGTTTCCCACATACATACCAGCCATGGCATATTTTGTAAAAGCACTTCTTATCCAAAGCTTGACAAATGAAGTGTTGTATTATGGACAATTAACAAATATCCAGTTATGTAGCTTTCAGATATGCACGTATTTTAATTAGATTAATTTCAAAAGAAATGAAAGGCTCTATCAAAATCCTCTTGAAAGTGATGCATGTGGTTACGATATTTTGATGTTATCTCCTGTAGATGGTTAATGCCATCTTGTCATCTGTTTGCACAAACAGGAAGCACCTCCTGATATGTCCTCTTCACCTTTTTTTAACATAATAACCACAGCGAAAAAAAAAGAAAAACGAAATTGCTTTGCATTTCACCTTTTAAAGTTACATTTGTAAAATATTCCACTCTGTATAGAAGCCTTTACTTGATAAAGATATAAATATTTTCTTACTTTTTTTCATATAAAGCTCCATTAAAAAATTTACTGAAATCAAGAAACATTGACATGCTTTTCTGGCATAAATTTTTCAACAATGTATTGACTCCAAAGTCCACATACTAATGATACAAACAAACAAAAAAAAGCATAGCCTTCGATGATATCTGCTGCCCTAAACATTGCATAAGAGAGAAAAATGGTGAAATTTCCAGTACATTTACTCAAAGTCCAGCCTGCCTCTTTTGGTGAGGATAAAACTCTTCCGTTTTTTTGGTTGTTTGGGGAGACTTGTTTTTGTGTTTTGTTACCCACTTACTTTAATAACTTCCCTCTTTTAAATGCATGTAGAAACAACAGTATTAATGCTGTCAGTGTTCTTAACGACAGAAAGAATTTTTCACCAAGTAAAGCACTCAAGCAATTCCTAATGACATTCCAATTTCCTGGAAATTTATCCTACAGACAAGTCTATTCAGCCAAAAGGCTTTGTCTCCAGATCTTAGTTTCTGCATCCTGAACTTTGATGCCTGCATTGTCCCTGAGGAGCTCATGTGTCACACAAGTTCAGAAATCCACATGTGGTCTTTTCTGAAGCCTGATCAGCTATTTCCTTTGAAATGTAGAAGGAACACCTTAATCTGGCTTCTGAAGCTGCCTGAGAGACAATGGAAGGGATTACAGCACTGGCATGACACTGGGGGTATCCAGTGTTCCAACTGCTGAAGGCAGGTCCACCAGCATGAGCATGGAGTCTGTACTTGAGGAAATAACTAGCTCTGCTTTAGACATTTTCCACGAAACAGAGTTAGTTTTAATCCTTACCCTATGGCTCTTTGGATGTGGACTTGTGACACTAAACTAGTATTAAAGCATGATGATTAGACAGATAATTCTTCATTCACCTCCTATGCAAAAACCTTTTCAAAGAGTAATAAGGAATAAGTAGAAACTGGAACCAAAGTGAGAAATCAGAGTTTTAAAATTCTTTTGATTTGACAAACTGAGATAACAAACTCTTGGCATAAAGGAAACTCAAACCTAAATCCTCCAAAATACTACATAAGCACATTCCTTAGTATATAAAAGGCTAGTCTGTGATGACATAGGGAAAAAACCAGATCAGCATCCCATTCTGCGATGTGAAGGTTCAAGTTCTGTCTTAGGCTGTACACAGGATTAGCTTCCATTTATTAACATCTCAAAGTCAATATACAAGGTATCATATGCAACACTTTGCACCTGTAGCACGTCTTAGGGTATCTGTCCTGATTTCAGCTGGAACAGAGCTCATTTCTTCTCAGTAGCTGGTAGTGCTGTGTTTTGGATTCAGTATAATGTTGGTAACACACTGGTATTTTGGGGTTTGCTAAGCTGTATTTATCTTAAGTCAAGGACTATTTTTTGTGTGTCTCATGCTCTGCCAGTGAAGAGGTACACAAAAAAAGGCTGGAAGGTTGCATAGCTGGGACAGGTGAACTGAACTGGACAAAAGGACACTCCACACCACAGAATACCGTGCCCAGTATATAAACTGTGTGAGTTAACAAAAAGGAGGGCTGATTCAGGTTAGGGAATGGGGTCTGGCCTCTGTCAGCCAGTGGTGAGCAATTGTATTGTGCATCACATGTTTGTGGGTTTTTTAAAACTTCTTCTTCTTCCTACTACTACCATATTTTACTTTGTTTCAATTATTACTGTGTTCTTATCCCACCAGGATGGCAGGGGGAGGTGAGTGGCTGGGTGGTGCTTAGTTGCTGGCTGGGCTTAAGCCACCGCAGCAGCACATTAAGGAACAAGGGGTGGAACCCGCTCGCAGCTGTTTACGTGCGAGTATCAGAGTTCAAACCAGAGAACCTGAATATTAAGGAGGACCATGTACTACCTGAACCACAGGCTTCTTTTTTTACTACATACTATGGAAAATGGCATTCTAGAAGAATAAATGGCCCATCAAGACTCTCAGTGCAGACTGGAAGGACAATAGAAGCACATCTGGAATCCAACAACCAACTGGCCCCAAAACAGATGCCTTATTTGCCCCATGTTCATTAGAAATGAAGGGACAGGTACACCTAAAAAACTCCTGCCTTCTGTAAACAGGACTTGATCCAACAACAGTGAACTAAATACTCTGGAAAGGTCTGGGGTGATTTCTTATGTCGTAGGATTTTTTATAAGAAATTGCCTCTAGTTAAATTGCCAGAGGAAGGGAATATAGACCAATCACACAGGAGAATAAAAATATTCTATTTCCCAAACAATTTATTTGCTTTGAAATAAAACAAAGTTTTATTTTTTTGTATTTATTTTATTTTTTATTTTTATCAAAAGTTTATTTTTATTTTGTTTTGCTTTAGGAAGTTGTCCAACCACTGCTTCTGTAGGGAAGATGATTACAAATATTAAACCAAATTCAAAGGCTCAAAAGCCGAGTCAAAATGACAAAGAATTTCATCATTCCAGTCCAAGAGAAAAAAGGATTGTTCAATATATGAGCAGGGTGCCACCAATGAGTAGGACATAGAGAAAGCCAATCTTGTGATTGTGACAGCTGGCTGTTAATGAGACACACTCAGCTTATTCTAGTTGTACTAGTGTCTGTTGGCTCTAGTTTCTGTCAGCTTGGGAATTGCCAACTTCCATAAAAAAGACAGAAATCTGAAGTTTCTGTGGTAGTCTGTAGAGGAAATAGTCATAAATTGTTCATTACCTGGATCAGGACTCTGGAAATTCAACATTTTTAATTTCACACCTAGAATCCATGAAAGAAGTTATACAGCAAAATAATCCAGAATGTCTAAATAGCAGTGGGTTATCAGTTGCTGCAAATACATTATTGAAATGAAACAGTTAAAAACCAGAGTTCAGGCATGCCAACACCAGTAGCATATGCAGTTTTTACACCCAATGAACTCTTGAAATAAATCCAAGTTTACTTTTGACACAAAGAAAATAGTATTAAACAATCACAGAGAATAACCAAGGCTTGAAAATGCCAGAAGAGTGCAAAAAAGCAATGGAGGAGTTCAAGACACACAGGTCTGTAGGAGAAGATGATGTTATTTCTACAAAAATGGAAGCTGTCTGTTATTTCAAAATGTGTCCATGCATGTACATTGGCATGCAGAGGAAGGGAAGAGTGATGGAATACTGAGTCTAAATTTAGCCACAGTGATTACTGCTGCAGCATACAAGCTTTGTTCATGGGCTGAAAGGAATCTGTAAATCACTCACTGGTTAACATAATTCTTTAAAAATATGATGTCAAATCCTGTGCACACATATCCCATGAGTCTAGGCACAAAAGCTTTTTTATCCTATTAGTACCCTACATATCACTGTCTTTGGAGTTTATGGAAGGGTTACTAAAGGCAGTTTCTATTCAAATATGTCACAAAACCCCAGAGAAGCCTTACTAACACAGACTGATTGGAATGGAAACTAAATAGAGAAAAGACTCGGTGTAACACTTGGCTGGAAGTCTCACCCATTTATTCAGGTAAAGCATCTGGTAGTTTCCTTCCTGACAATGACATAAATTTGTGGAACAAAACGGAAAAGCTGCTTCCATCTAAAGTCCTGGCTGTGAGAGCAAGTAAGTGGTTTTGTGGACTTGGCAGTGTATTGGTTGCAGAAGGTCTTCATGGTTCAAAATATGTATTTGAAGGACTTCTTGTTTGTACTCAAACTTGTGAAGTTATTCAAGAAGACTTCACTGAAGTGCCACCTCAGTACCAGTAGCAGAGCTAAAAAAATATTCCCAGGTCTAGCTCTTCAGTTTGAAAAAGCAGAATTGGACTGTCTAGGAGTATATTCACTGAGGGATTTCTTTTCTACCATCATGAATGAGGATAACATTCCTGAGGAAGAATTCTTGAGCCAGGAAAATCTTTGGTCCATGAATCCATTTTTTTCTAAGGTCAGGAGTTTATTGCTTAGATATTACCAGAAGGTAAATTACCGATCTAGTCTCACAGTCCTTAGTTGACAAAATATGAAACTTGCAAATTGCTCAGGATATGAGGCTCCCCATAACAATAAAGACACTCAGTGTGCCTACCCACAGAATATCTCTCCTGTGTCCCAAGAGAAAGACATCTAATGAATGAACAATTAGAGGATGTCCTTTTGTTATAGAAGTCTGGTCTTTGAAAGCAGCAGAATCTCATATATGATGAAGATGAGATAGACATATGAGATACCATTTGGTATGAATCTTAGGAGAGTCTGGCCTCAGTGAAAATTAATGGCAGCTGGAAGAGAAGAATAAAAAGTCAGGAGGGAAAACACAACATAAGCTTGAAGTGGCCAATAGGGTAGAAAGAGAGGTAGTGAAATGAAGATTTTCATATAAGGCTGTAGGTTTGTTACAGTCTGGAGCAACCTGGTGAAGCTCTTCCCTGATCCAAGACACTTAAGAGAAGCCAAGAAGAAGGCAATATGATGTCTTTAACATGCTCAGCAAACATGCTCTGATACAAAACCCATTTTTTCAAGATGAAGGGACTGAGGTTGATACACTGCCCATCCCAAATGGGCACAGGGAGGAGTGCTCCAAGAAGTTGTATTTAATGCCAACAGAAGGTGCTTCCCACCTTTATGCAACCTTCCACCACCTTCCAAATAACAGTCTGTAGTGACATCAGAGCAGCCAATACCACGCAGTCACGCAATCTTCCCCATCTATTCACAATTTGGTTCTCTGACAGCCTCCCTCCACGATGCTCAATGGGAAGTGAAAGTCAAGTTGATTCCCTGATACCCGCACTGGTGCACAGAATGCAGCAGTTGCTTCCCTCTTCCTACCACGGTTTTATTTGGGTTACAGAAAGATAAACTTTAGAAAAATGTTGAGAAATAAAAGAGATCTAGAAATAGAAACACCAGGAGAGGAAGACCAAAATTTTTATCAATATTACAGTATCAAAAGGATAAAATAGCAAATGATTACTGGTGGTCAGATATCATGGGAGAGAACTTCCCCCAAAGTGAAGAAGCATTTTTTATAGGAGCAAATACAAAGTATGGGAAACAAGAGAGGTGAAGGTAAAGAGGTGATTAAAATGTGAGAGGAAAATGGCACAGTGGGGAATGAAAATGTAACAGCGATATGAAGGGGAACAGAAGATCAGATAATGGGAAAAAAAAACCAAAAAAACAGGACAAACCAAAATAGGAAAGACAAAAGAATGTGAAAGAAAATAACTACAAAAGCGAAGTTTTAAAAGCAGTAATAAAATGGCAAGCTGGTATTTTTAGGGAATGAATACATACTGCACACATTTTATTCTACTGCCTTTAAAGGTGAATGTAGGTGAGGCTAAGTAATTCATTTGGGACAAGACTGTAATTTCTCAGCAATATCCACAGGAGGAAATAAAGAACACAGTAAGATCTAGAAAGTTTTCTAGATGAACACTACCATGTGTTTAAGGGCTGTATCACAGCAACTAGAAACCAACAAAAAAACAGTCACCATTTAACCACACTCCCCTGAGAAACTACCAACATAACAGTTTCTAGCAACATATTCAGACACAGTGCCCACTGAATATTTAAGAGCTAAAATGAGGTACATTGAATAATGAACTTGGTGGGTTTATTTTCAAATTCTACCACACACTCAATCTACTCATTGAAGTCATGGGTGTTTGACAACCCAGCACTCACACATGCAGTTCCATGCTTCAGGTTCCTCCAGACCAGAAGATTTCAGCTAGAAAAAGACTGGGAAAGGTAAAGCTCAAAGAATTGCCAGCAAAGAAATTCTGGGGTGATTGTTCCTTGCTTTTTTCTTTTTTGTAGAAAACATCCAAAATTAATTCTGCTTTGGATAAAAGGGCTTACTGAACAGCAGGGGGAAAAAAATCTATTTACATCTCAGTATCATGGAGGTACACTACAAAAGAACTTTTGAGAAAGGATTTTCCCCCAGTTTCTTTCCCTCCCCATTTTCAATTTTTTTTTTTTTTTTTATTTTAACTTTTTAATGTTGGTTTGCATAACCTGTCAGGCTCACGTTCTTCAGAATTTCTTGTGAAGACTCAAAGAATAAACTTACTACAAAAAGCATCTATTCAAGAGAGGGGCCTCCCTTATGAGAGCCTGCCAACACTGCCCAGACAACAGAGCCCCATTAAAAGCACTGATCTTCTCCTTCCATAATGCTACCAACATCCAGGGAAACTTCATTGTCTCATTTCTTAAACAGATGAACTGAAGAGTAAAGGAGTGGGAGGAATGAGCAGAGCACCTTCTCAAGGGGCAGCTGAACAAAATTGTTGCACTATGGTATAGAGAAGAAAGTTAAAGTTCACTTCCCTCACCAAGCAAAGCGGGAAGTGTGAGAGAAAATGTTGATTTATCTCACCTATGGCACACTACCTACAGACAGCATACTGGGACTTCAGAAATCCACACATTGACCCAGAATATAATTCAAAGGCCTATGACTGACATGTACTTCACAGCTTTTATTATTTTAAATTTCACAAAAAAGCTGTCTAAGAAACTGATCTGCATTCTTTATAGCTTCACTCCCACAGGTAAAATTATAATCTAAATTCCTTTCATCTGTAGTATGATCTGTTCCACTCTACTGTCTTCAAATTCCACGTTCCCAAATTTCTAAAGGCAAAAGAATTGCCCAAGTACAGCAATCCAGAAAATGGTTTTCAACTTTTCAAATATTATCTTGAGATTGAAAATAGTCTGTTTTTCATTTTGACCACTACAAAGCAACATTTGTGAGTGATGCTTTTTCCGATTTAGCTGATGACCAGTAAATTCTGTTGAGTGAGTCATTAAAAAACACCAGGTGGGTCAAAAGCTTTCATGACACACCTTTTCTGAAGAGCCTCTATGAAACATTCATACATTGATCCTATTGCCTTCTGATCATTGGTTTCACAGATTAGCACTACCAGTTAAATAAATGCTGTGCTCAAGTTAAAGGCTAAACATGAAGGTAACTTGAAAGAGTTTCAGCAACTTGTAAAGGGAAGCATCTTACTGATGTTCAAACAGTGTTCCTGCATTTTAGTCAAACCTCTCCACCTTTTTAAAGAATTCTGTTTGAAGTCAAACATGAAAAGACATTTTTCCACTTTCATTGTTCATAGCCTAGGGAAAGGACAAGATGAGAAGAAAACGTTATCAACAGTTCTTTTATCATTTATCATTCTGAACTTATTTACCACTTTTTGTAATTAAAGATATATTAGAAAGACTGTCCTTCATAACTGGAAATGACTTCTTTCTCACATCTGAAGAAACCCGGCTGCACTCTTCCCAGCTGCTTGTAGCCCAACATACAGTTTCAATTCATTTTCTATTACAATGGCAACATTCAAGAATTGAGTAATTTCTAGTTCAGTTCTTATGTTAAAACTGATTAGGAATAGAGAAAAGTAGATTAGAAGCTTCTGCTTGAGGAATAATTTCATCATATTGAAATGATAAGGAAACAAGAAAAACAGAATGATGTTATCAGGGACTGGGAACAAAGATTCATACTCCAATTGCAGGCCAAAGCTTTATGCCATCACACCTCTAATTTTGGGAATGCATTAAGGGTAACATAGCTATATCTGTTTGCACTACACTACCCCAAACACAAGAAGAACTCATGTATCAGTACAGAGCAGTGTTTCAGGCAAAGAAAAGTGAAGACAGTGAACACATCTAAGATACAGGAATTGAGACACCACCTGCCTTGTTTTGCTGCCCTACAACACAAAGTCTGAAAATATCTGGATTTGTTGGTTTGTATAAAACAGAGAAAATAAAAAGACTCTGCTATTCTGTTCAATAAGGAAATAAACCAAGAGGATTAAACATGACAAACAGAAAGACACTTGTGGTTTACCTCTGTAAGTTAGAGAATTTAATTTCTGCCCTTAAGAAACAACCTATACACCCACAAACAAAGGAATTTCATAGAAAATTTTCAACCTCTCTTAAAAGGCTGCTAACCAGATAGATATGCAGAAGAGTGAGGAGCACTTTGACTCCCTAACTTTACACAATGGCTTTCATTAAAGCCCACCAAGAAGCAATCACTTTACCTTTCAGCCTCATTTTTTTGTGACAGAATGCCAGGAGTACTGATATCCCCACAAGATGGTCTGACATTCTGCTCACATCTTGTGAAGCAGTTTTAAACATATAAAGCTATATAAACCACTTAAATGGCTATCAGCTGTGCAACAGTGTATGAAAGACTGATGGAGAAAAATTTAAAAATACATTACTTTTAAGAAACAGGAACAATGCAAGATCTACAAACCAAAAAAATGTATTTCTTATAACAATAAGAATGTATAGCAATACCTGCTGCTGTCTTTGCCGCCTCATTTGGGCAACCTGAGACATCATGATTTGACGATCCAGTAACTCCATCCTCTGCTGCCTCTGGATGTCAACTGTTGCTCCCATTCCCACTCGAACTTCATTTGCTGGTTCCGCAGATGAGAAGACTGGTTCAAGAGTCCAAGAAAATATCTTTGCTACCCATCTGGGTATACAAAGAATCCGATGAACTTTTAAGATACTGCTATTGTAGCAAATCCCAGAAATCTAAAATCAAAAACGAAAAGTTAAAAAACCCCTGAAAACCAGAAAACTTAAATACACCACATTTACTTTGAATTTGGCTGCAGATAACATTTGGTCTTTCTGGTTTTTAAAGCACTTTTACTGTATTTACTCACGGTTCTCAGTCAAGAATCAGAGAACGAACAGGGGATTTCTTTACTTCCCTACAACTACAAATTGCTTTTTTAAATCTGTGTGGTGCATTGCCTTGTGACTCATAAAGTTGCACGGGGTTTTTTGTTTGTTTCGGAACTTGAGCCCAAGCCAAGTGACTCTTTCTAAAACTGGTCAAAATTAAAATAAAATTTTAATTTCTAGGAAAAGAGCTGGTCAGGGTATGCTGCATGCTGACCTGAGAAGATTAAGACAGCTCTTGAGGATGCTGGAGTACACTAAACACTCCTTCAAAAAAAACCAAACCCCCTTATGGCTGCTGTCCCCACCACCCAAGTCTCTCCTAGTAAAAATAAAAGCAAACCAGCGGAACTGAAGTTAAATGTAAGACTATGCACACACTCATTCCAAAAGAAGCCCATCTACCTTACAGGAGGGAAAAAAAACATTTAAAAACCAATTCATTAAAAACTGCGATACTGAAAAAGCCAGTTTTTGTGAGGCCCTTCTCCTACCCGTAAGATAAAAATACATTCCCTGTGTTCGTGCTTGCCTTGAGGCTTGATTTCATTTCAGATTCCGCAGGAGAAAGAGAAATCATGTGCCCCATAAATGGAATTACAGTAATCACTCAGCCATTATTTTGAATGCCATCGTGAAGCCACAGCACTTGAGCCCAAAGTGGTCCCATCTGCATTCTGCTTTATGCCACACTTCAGCATTTGTGACTCTTTATTGTCTGTTATGCCACAAGAATTATGCTGTCACAGCACAGTGAAATGAACAGGAAAAGATATGAACCTCAAAAAATCTGTAAACATACCCTAGAAATGAAATTATGCTAAAAGCAATGTAGAAACTCGGCATCTGAGGTATTTATTTATTTATTTGGGGCTATTTGTTGTATCTCACTGACATTTTATAAAGATACTAAACGCATTGCTGAGTATACCACGGGAGACAGTATAGGAAAAAGCAACATTCTTTAGGAGAGGGGATATTTTTCAGATTATTAAGGAAGTTATTGTTAAATATCCAATGAGGTAGTGAGACTTTTAGCAAAAACACATTCTGCTTTTGGAAACAATGATTTTTGTTTTATTCTACTTTCATTTTATGACTCAGGGTTGGATATAAAACCAAGCACGGGCTGTCATTCTAAAATGAGAAAGAACAGTTTTAAATGACTCTTAACCTCTTCAGTCTTCCAGTCGTGCTATGAGAAAGGAGGTAAATGCTATAAAGGCCATAATCACATCGGAGCGAAGGCCGCCTTTAATTAAAATTTTCTGTATTCAAAGGAAGGTCCTAACTGGACAGGCCACTGTAATAGAAGCTTTTTCATGACCTCAGATATCCTTTCCTCAGCTCTAGTGAAACTGTTCCAGATGACTGTAAACTCATGACTAAAACCTGTGCACATCAACTGGAAACTAAGGTATAGCTATAATCGCCAAAGAGTAAGAGGAAGAAAATTCATATAACTTCTGCTATTCACCTGTTTTTGGTACGTACTACTTGAGGTGTCTGCCGAGCAAGAAGGTCCCCCAGAAGCTAACACCCTGGTCCTGAGGGAGTTAGGTAGATAGGCCCCTCACTCAAGAAAACCTAGATTGCACAGTAACTGAGAAAGCAGTTTCTGGGGAGCGAGAATTACTGAACCAGATTGCAAATATTACATACACATTTAATCTGATGTTTTCTTCAGTGCCAAATGCACAAGCAGCACCAGAACATACAAATTATCTCCCTTCCTCCCACCTTGTTAGGTGTAGGTATAGGCAGTATCATTAGGCTATGAAGCCAGGACTCCTCTTTCATTCCAGGGAGTCTGCACACCTGATTGTACAGGTGTTAACTAGGCAGGGAAAGAAGTCCCATTCAAAATACTTTGTCCAACATCACACCAACATTCCTTCACTTTTTTCAAATGTCCCTCCTAGATACTCATCTCTGCTCCCTCTTAACACTTTTGAAAAGGTCTAATGTTTTCAAAAATCTTGAATGGGTTCAAAAAGTCACAAGAACAAAACAAAGCAAGTGGTGATAGGAAAATCTACATCTCCCTGAATATATGACAAATCTTGACATGTGTCTGAATATATTAACCACAAACAGAATCATTATTTATCAAGTCAAGATTAGAAAATAGAGCAATGAGACAACAGCAGCCTATCTTTGGTGTCAGTACTTTGGTATTTGTTTGTCTCAGAAGGGAAGGCATACTCCAAGCCCCAATTAGCAGCTGCATCAGGAAAAGCATTCTTGTATTTTTCTTAGCAGAGATGGCTGGGCTTAGAATCATTTAGGTTGGAAAAGACCTTTAAGATCATCAAGTCCAATTGTTAACCCAGTACTGCCAAGTCCACCATGTCCTTAAATGCCACATCTACATGTCTTTTAAATACCTATAGAGATGGTGACTCAACCTCTTTCTGCCCTGGGCAGCCTGTTCCAGTGCTTGATGAACCTTTTGGTGAGTAATTTTCCCTAATATTCAATCTAAACCTTCCCTGGCACAACTTAAAGGACATTTCCATTTATCTTACTTGGAAAAAGAGACTGACCCTCACCTCATCACAATCTCCTTTTAGGTACTTGTAGAGAGCAAGTCATTCCAGAGCACTTAATCAGAAGAAAAGGCTTTATAAGGCTAAAAGTTTATGGACATGCTAAAATGAAGAGCTATTATATGGAAATATAAGAAACTTTAAAACGCTGTTGTCAGTTATAATAAATTTTCAGTAAGTTTTATCCAGTGAGGACGAGATAACTATTTCCATATTTCCAATAAACCCAGAATGGAGACATTTGTAGTTAAAAAACGTCTTATGATTCAGTCTGGCTCAGTGTCATATTTTCATCTTAATGTCAAGTATTTCCAAAGAACTTCCTCTATAGCTGGTTTATATGCAGAACTTGATAGATATCATTTTAAAAAACACAAGCTTTGACAAAGTATAAAGCAACTTTTTACACTGTTTTTGTTACTGACATTGAGTGAATTTCTAATGTTTAAGAACACAAAGCAACGCTGTTTACTCAATTAAGATAAGATGATCTCATTATATTCCAACTTCAGCACTGTACATCAGATTAAAGGGCTATTTCCCTTAAACAGAGGAGCCTCCATTGTATTTTAGCCTCCAAAAGTCACCACAAAAAGATGTTGTGGTTATGTTCACACTGTTAAAATGGAGAATTTGTGGCTAGCAACATAACGTGCATCTTAATTTCTGTTAGTCACAGCATCATCCACCATATTGTATGTGGCACAGTGCTAAGAAGAGGAAATGGAGGATGCTGGAAACTCTCTGGCACACTGCAGAATAAAAGTGTGCTTATATATTTTCAGTTTCTTAATGCCTTAGCTTACTACTGGTTCTTCACATGAAGTTTTGTAACCTCCTTCTGCCCCCGTATAAAGCCTAACTTCCCCCCACTTTCCCTCATGTCCTTCCAAAGTTGTACATTTTTAAGAAAAAGGAAGTAGCTGTAGTTTCTCTGTAATTAGGTAAACCAAACATGGAAACTGTCTAGTATTTTACACTGCAGACACATATGCTCCACAAGTAGCTGGAGTAGAATTTAAAATTTAAATATTTAAATTCACTGTACTTGATTAACACCAAAAAAGGAAATCAAACAGAAAAAAAGTAGACAGACTGGTGTAGAAAATGACGTTGAAACGTATTTTAACTAACAGAACTTGACATCAAATACTCTATTATTTAGTTCTGAAAAATGTAAATATATTCATCATATGTTCTCAAGATTTGGCTATTTTCAGATACCAACAAATGAAAAGCAAATAGTTTTCTTAAGGTGAAGTGACATTTTTATACCTATTTTATCTGCTTAATCCTTAGTATGTTCTGAATTCTATACAACTAGAATCAAAACATGGGTTGATGTTTGTGTCAGGCTTCTGTATTTATCTTCATTAGAGAAAGCATTTATCAAACCAAGAGGGATTGTGTGAAAACCACCCAAGAAACAAAACTACCCAAAAAATAAACCACTACACATGTATTTTCAACTTCTGTTACAATTCTAACAGATTATTTTGTTTGGGTTTCCCTGCTGGAAATTGTTGCAAACATTATAAACAGCCTTTTGCAAGAGTTACCTTGAGAGAAAAATAAGATTATAGTGATGCTAAAATACTTTTCTTCAATTTTGTTTCCAGTTGATTTGGCTCATAAATTTTCAAGATACCTTGAAACATTTGTCTTCAGAGTTCATCAGAGTTTTACTGGTCAGATGGAATAATTATCAGCTAAAAAACATTGTGTATGTGTAAGCATGATTGTACTGCCATTTCAGCACAGTACAGCTATTCTTAACTTGTACTGGTGTCCTAAGCATAGGTTCCCTTGGTCTCTGCCAGCATTCTGCAGGTGATGGTTATCACATTGTTAACCAAATCTCTTTAATTAAAAGATTGGGTTTTGATTAATCAGACCCAACATGGATACCTGTAATTTAAAAGCCTACTTAGAAGCTAGTTGTTTAAAGTTGGTGTCATAGTCAACAGAGAGAAATGGGCACTCTTAGGATGTAACTCATCCTTTGGCAGGTGTCTCCAAAGAATACACACAACTGAATAACCCTCATGAATTCCCTCTCTGGAAAAGAGTAACATTGCTGCCAAAAAAGCAAATGTTGATAGAACAATCTAATTCCTAATGAACCAGTTGGTATAGCTGACCAAATAGACCATATTTTGGACACAGAAATTCTTCCTCAGATCTAAGAGAGAAATTTAGAAGTGAAATACAAACTGAAAAACAATATCCATTTTTCTACAGAAGCCACAGATATTAAAGAGAAAGCACCTTATGACACATTATTACCTTTTCCTGTCCTTTCTCCCTACTTTCTCCTTCTTCCAGAGCGGGAAATATCTGCATTTCCCTCCTCCCCAGACAATTACCACCTCACTTCCAAACCAACATCCCCTGTATTCCGGATGAACCAACTGGTTTTGTTCTCAGATGCATTAACTGATGAAGGAGTAAGTCCTGGTAGCCTAATCAGTTGTCATCTGTTCACATCCTGACATGGGCAAGGTGTCAAAGCTCCCACCACAGGGGGCATTAGGTCAATAAAGTCAGTAGAATGTAGTGACACTCAGATCAAGTCACAGTCACTCAGCTGAACACTGAGCATTGTCCACACACAAATACTGCTCGTTAGTTTTGGGCAGGATTCAGCACATGTGTTAATGTACATGGACTTGCTGGAGCAAGTCCAGCGCAGGGCCACAGAGATTATCAAAGGACTGGGAGCATCTTTCACATGAGGAGAGGTGGAGAGAAGTGGGACTGTTTGGCCTGGAGAAGAGAAGGCCCAGGGGATTTTATCAAAGTAAAGAAATGCCTGGAGGGAAATGAAGAAGATGAAACCAGGCTTTTCTCAGTGGCTCCCAGTGACAGGAAAAGAGGCAATGGGCACAGACTGAAACATGAGAGGCTCCCTTTGCAGATCAGGAAACACTTTTCCACCGTGAGGCTGATTGAACACTAGCGCAGGCTGCCCAGGGAGGTGGTAGAGTCTCCATCCTTGGAGATACTCAAAAGTCATCAGAACATGGTGCTGGGCAAGCTGCTCTGGGTGGCCCTGCCTGAGCAGGGAGGCTGGGCCAGGTGTTACCCTCGGTGATTCTGTGAATGGAGTGCTTGCTCTTTGGTAGGTAGTTTTATCAGGAAAGGGGAATCACATCCATTACACACAAAACACATGGTTTTACTTAGGCAAGTACTTAAGCACAGGCAGAATTTTTAGTAAGTGAGTAGTCTCACTGATATTAGCAATACTACTGATATTTATACTGTAACACCAATGTCAAATATTCAGAAATTAACTAGATCCAACATTTAGCTAACATTTACCTGAATCTACTTACAATCACAGTTACAAAGTGTTCAAAAAATATCATACTTTGACTAAAGTCCTACATGAGACTAAATGTGGATGACTGAAGGATATCCAGACTAACTGGAAGATGAAGGACAACACACAGCAGGACATGAATGTGGAGGTAACTGCATACATCAACAGACTGACCAAAGATTCTCTTTGAGACACATTTAATACTAATTTTAAGTATGTAGAAGGGATGATATTTTAAAAGTGAACACTGTACTGTGGGGTAATACAAATACAAAATGTTTTAAAACATTTTTTAAAACAACAAAGAATTCAGCATGCATCGTTCAAAATCATTTAAGAAAGATGTGAAAAAGGAAGAAAAACAAGAAAATCAATGATTCCTAGGTCTGATCAGGTATTAGATACATAGTACTATTTTTAAGATAAGAACTAAAACAATGAAAGTATGGTTTAATTATTTTGCTCCCCAGCTGAATCACATTTTATCCTATATATGCAAATTTCAAAGGACATGAATTCACTATACTAAAACACCTCAGCTGAATGAAGAACTAACAGAAAGGATGGATAAACTTCTTAACAAACAGAACTCCAAAGTACAATCCAAGTACATTTGGGAGCATTTAACAGCATCTGCAGTCTACATAAAACTAAGTTAGCCACTTCAAAATTATGAATAATAACTAATGTACTTAAAAAACCAGAACTGAAATTAAAACCATGCACTCAACACCGTCTGAACTTTCTATCTTTACCTTAAGCTATTAAACTACAAGCTCTAAATTACAGATTCTCTACATTTTCCAATATCTAAATATAAAAAGAACAACTTTTCATACAATCTGAGAAAAGTAAGTTCCAGCATAGCACAGCAGCAATGCAGAAAACTGTTGCATTCGGCTTAGTGAAATCTCCAAGTCAAGCAGGGTTTTAGAAATGTCTCAATTTCCGTTTCCTAAGGTTTGAACTGAACTCTACATAAATTCAGGGCAGCTCACAGGAGACTTGGTGGGTTCCAAACTTTATGCAGAGCAGGTCATCTTGCAAACAAATAAAAAACCAACATGAGGTAAGAAGAAAGGCTACAACACTAAAATCACAGAAAGGGCCTGAAAGATACTTTCCCCCCATCAAATATAGCCCTAAGCTACTCAGGAAAACTCATGGCATGTGATCTGCCTGATGACAACATTATCCTAGAAAGTGGAGGGAACTGCATGTCTTCGTGGGACATGTCTTCTGCTGGTCACCAACCTGAGCTTACTTCTTTAAGCAGGCAAGCTCTAGCTATGACTGAGCCTTGACACACCTCTCAAATTTCAATCCTACAAGAGTATAGCAAGGAAAAACGTAAAGTGGGAATCCAAGAGATTTTAAAGGCGTGGGAGTAAAAAAAGGAAGAGAAGATGTATACATCCAATGAAACATCAATACCATTTCCTAAGATGTTTTGACTATTTAAAAAAAAAATAGTGAAGAAACTGTTTCTCTCTTCCTTATACATAAGCATTGTACTGTATTTAAACAGCATGTTTTATACAACATACCAGAAACTGACATACCAAAAGTACAATAACTGATTGTCCGGTTTCATGTGGACAGTAAAGAAACTGCCTTTAAGAGTGTATTCCTGTGCTGGTTTGAAATCAGATCTAGCAAGATATACCTTATCACAGACAGACACAGCAGACCTTCTGTATTCTAATAACAAAACATGAGCTGTAATTCCTGCACCTGAGAAAAATTCACCATCAAAACTACAAATTGTCAAAAATTCCCTCTCACCAGGCACATTACATCAATGCCTAATTGCACACATAGACTCACACACATATTTCTGTAATGATGGCATCACTCAAAACTACTGAAAACAAGAACTCAAGGCAATACAGTTCCCAGTACCTCTATACCCTGCCTAGAATTCACAAGAAAGTCTAATGATACTTGCAAGGATGTAACTGGAAAGTCAGATCCCATTTAGCCATGTTCAAATATAGACTGTGAGAATTTAAATAAACCTAAACCAGGAACACAGTGAAGACAAAGTGGAAACTGATAACAACTCAGAAATTGTGCTGGCACCATCCATTTTATTATTCCACATAAGCAGAAGTGCAACAAAAGCTAAATTACAGAACAGCATCATAATACACTAAACATGAGTGCCTAAGGGATCTTCAGTGCTAAAAATACAGTGAAGTGTCTACCAGGCAATGAACTAGTGACTAAATATCACACCTATCTGACTTGGTGTTCATGCATTTACTCATCCTTTTTGTACAAACACCTGAAAATTTGAATCCACAAAGACTAAGGCAGTAAGCTAGAAAAATGCCAAGAGTAGTAAGAATTACATAACATAGGTTGTCAGAATGACTCCACATTAATTTGACAATCTATTTCTGTAATTGTACATATACATATGTTATCAACCAACTACTAACAGGCACCTTTATAGTGTTGCATATCCTTCTTCATATTATTTAAGATACCATGAAACTTTATTCCTTTATCAAGTTTTCTCAAAAGACACCAAATTATAATTTCAAACAGAGGACAAAAAGAGACTACTTAATCACAGAAGTGTAGCAGATATGTTATGCAAAAGAAATGGCTGAAAATCCTAATGTGAATTTTTTTTCAAATTGCAGCACTTATTACAATGTTGTGGAGTGCAGCTCTCTGCTTGCTGCAGAAAAAAATTGAGACTGAAAACACATAGTAATTGATGATGACTTAATTCATGCTGACCAAAGCAATATGAAAACTTGAAATGATTTTGTAGCCATCCTGTGACACAGAAGTAACTCAATTTAATCCTATGGATTTACATCTAAGTAAAACATACTGTCAACCTGAAATTAAAAAATAAAAGCTAATTATAAAAAAGATTACTAAGAAAGTTCAGCAAGTTTCATTATGAAGAAGAATAAAACTTCTTATTAGGAGGGAATTAAAATAAGAACTGCATAATGTGTTACGAAAAAAAAATTCAGCTACTCTTTACATGTCTGTATAATCAAGTATACACAGAGCTTCTGTCATCAGGAAAGAGGGAGTTAAAATGCCTTTCCATTTCTTTCCTTTCCTTCCCTCTCTAATGAACACCTGTTTGAAAGGAAGGGCTATTAAAAGAGCCAGCAGAGTAACAGGAAGGGTAGTGTATTTGGAGGAAGTCACAGATCCTTCAGTGGGCACAGAGCCTTGGGCTGATTTCCAGGGGAGATAGATTCTGATTTGTTAGTTGCACAGCTTTCATAGATATTTATAGCAAGATCAAATCATGAACAGACATCACTATTTGCTGCTCCGTCACTCCTGTTATTAGCTATCCTAGAAACTCACGGAGTATGTTGCAAACGTCAATGCAAATGGTAAGAGACCAAACTACTAAGTTGCAGCAGCATTTCCCTCTGAGCTCAACCCAAATTCAAATTAGTAGGTTCTATACAGCAAGGGCATAATTTGAGTTCTCCATCAACTTAATAATGAGCTGCCTTGGAAGTGGCAGCACTCCCACTGCTGAAAAAGGTTACAGTCTTTTGGGCCAAGAAATCAGTCTAATCAGGTCCTAATTTCTAAGTTTGTAAAATATAAAAAGAAGCTTATCAGTATGTAACAATCTGAAATATTTAGTACAATCTGTTTCAGCACTAAGTGCCTTAGTACCAAGAACAGAGTCAGAAAGGAAGAAAACAGATCACACCTCCTTTATCTGACTGATGTGGCGAACGTGATTTTGTGCGCCCTTACTGCCACTGTCATTATGAGAAACAACCATACTACAGATCTCCTTGGCGAATAGCAAAGCATGAAAAACCCTCACAGCAAAGTTATTAAAACCTGAGTTTTGGAATCAAAGCTTGAGCCTTGCTGAAAACTGAAAAAACAAACCTCAACCCGGGGTAGATATTTCTACCATTTCCTTAATAATCTCATTTGTAGTTGTGGGTGTACAGTTATATCCATGGCAACAAAATTAATTTTATGCAGGGAGCAGTAGCACCTTGAAAATATCAACCACCAATTTTGTTATCAGTTTGTCATTAGCTAGTCAGTGTTTCACATATTTGGAAGTTGAAGAGGAAAACTTTCTACTTACCAACACAAAATGTTACTAAGTAATTTCTGTGCTTTTTGAGTCCAAATATACTGTGCTGATCACATACATAACAGAGTGTCTTAAGCAACATATGATTTTTATAACAGTAAGACTTACCAATCCACTTAAGGCTAAAATCCAGATGTAGGAACCAGAGGTTAAGAGCTAGAAGACAAGAGCAGGGATTTAAATTTTTATTTTACAAAGTTGTTGCTATGTGAACCACTAAGCTGCAATAGGATATAGGTTATGCACTCATTATGACAATGGGAGACGTCAGACTTTTACCTCTGTTAAAATTCAGTTTACCATTAAAAAAAGTACTCCAGAAGGAGCAAGTGGAAAAAACACAGGGATCCAACAATTGTTCTCTTTCTACAGAACAATACATTTTATTTTCATATAGCTTACTAAGTATAACAGGATGTCGGTTATAGGCTGCACAGAAAAACAGGTCTGAAAGACAGACCGAAGCAAAGGAAATGACTCAGCAGCAACAGGAGAAGAGTTCCAAGCAGGCAGGCACTCCAAGTGAAGCTCTCAGACATGCAGTCACAGACAGACTAAGCACCAGCATCAAAATTAAAGAAATAAAGTTCTTACCCAGTGACATATTTGCTGACGGGAAATCACAGAAATAAGCTGGAGCAAATTTTTTTTAAAATCCTGATAAGCCAACATGGCAGCCCCTTGTTTCTAGCAATGTGACTAATTACCTGGAGAAGGTTATTACCAGCTGGAAAAATGACTGAAAATGGTTACTAAAATGTTTCTGCATGATGCTGACTGAATCATGAGAACACCTTCCCTCTAGAGTTCTGACTATGGAAAGAGTGACTTGAGGTAAGGGCAGAGTTCAAAAACGAGGAGAAGGCAAATGAGTCTTCCCCCAGCCTCTGTGTGATGGCAGCAACCGTTCAGTGCTCAGCAGGGAGAGGTCCCGCAGAGATAGAGGGGTCAGTGACAGCACCGATCTGCACTGGACGTGCTGTGTGTACGAAAGCAAAAGGCAAAAGACATGATGGATGGCTTTCCCAAAGACTGCACTAATAGTGGAATTGATGGGTTCAGAAGAGAGGAAACAAGATTTCCGAATGATCAAGAAAATAAGGTCCTGGAGCAGAAAGTGAAGGAAATCAAAGGCTGAACAGGAAAGAGGATGAATGAAATGTTCATGCGGAGCACAAGTCAATATTCTGAAACTGACTACTTATTCTAAAATACTCTCTACCCCATTTCACATAACTATGGTGCTTTCCCCATTGCTTGTGCCAGAGCTACTTTTGAAACCCTAGAATATATAGAAGTGAGCCTAATTTCTCATAAATTTGCACATCTCCTATTTTATCATTCAGGTTGTGACACGAGTGTCCATTCATTTCTAGGCTGTTGGGTTTTGGGGTTTTTAAATTGTTTTTTTAATAATTACTGGCTTTCTATACCAAGTAGCTATATTTTTCCTGTCATATTTCACAGAATACTACGTGATGTTGCTGTGCTCTACGTAACACTATTCTAAATTACCTGTCACATGGTAATGCATGATATACAAATAAGATTAATTTATATAAAAGTGAAATTCAGCCAAAACCTTGATTATTTACTCACAGTCTTACCATAAAGAATACTGTATTCTACACCTTTGTTTTAACTCTAATAGACAAGGGAAAAATAAGCAAATTCAAGAATATAAGCAAACTAGAAAGGTAAAAGATAAAAATGCTTTAGGATCAAGTTCCATTTTAATTTCTTTTCATCTAATTCATTTTACTGACCAAAAAATGCCAAACTGGAGAATTGTCTATTATATTTTCCCATGTAAGATAAGGTAAAAACAGATCACTTGCTCACCACTTCAGCATACTAGAAACATGTTTCTGTATGTTTTAGCTGATGGGATAGTTACTAGCTAAATGTATGCTGAATCATGCATGTGTAAGCATCAAAATTCATAGACAAACAGAAATACTAACTACATTATTAGTTTATTAAAAAATGAACAAGCAAGTACATACCATACCTGTAAACCCAGTATGTAGACCAGGGACTTGTTTGTGATAGAAAAGTGGCCCAATACTTGTGTCACCTGCACTCTTGGAATGGAGGAATAAAATGGAACAAACAGCGCAAACACAGGACCCAAGCTGCAAAAAGAAAGATACAGATGGTTATAAGAATGATACTAGCAACAGTAGTGTCAAACAATCAAAAGAAGTTAATTTGAAGTATGCAACAATCAAAATGTTACACCATCTTGCAAACAAAGGTCTTCCTTGGGAACCAATGCTAGATAACTTGGGGCATTCTAGGTAATAGATTCCTTAGCAAATAAGAACAAGTGACAAAAAGTATTTTATTTCCAAGTGTTTAGGACTGGAGCCAGAAGAGAAGGCAACATGCTTCATCTAACAGCAGATTCTTTCCATAAAGCACAGCACACAACAAGAACATCAGTAATCTCCTGCATCAGAACAAAATATTATTCAAATGGACAAAGGACTTTACCTTTCCCAAAAGGTTAAGGAAACCACTTCAATTATGAAGCTAAGCTCCTGGTATTTACCCAGACTTAATGTGTTAGAGGATTGCTAATAGAGTACAGTATCTAAGATGGGAATACTGACAGTTTGATTTAACTTCCCTTTGCCAGTGACTTCCATGGCCCTGCAAATAAAACCTCCTTTAGGGTCCTCATCTTAATCACAACACAAGATGTTTTTTAAGTTTTTAAACCATAACTGGAAGGAGATTCATAGAATCTAAGACTTCAGTCACTTTTTACAATGACCAGATGCCTGGACTGATCTTTTGAACATGAACTAATGCATTTCATTTAGACACTCAATTTTGCATATAATCCTTTTTACACAAACAAAATACACCTGTATAAACGCACACAACACATTGTTGAAATAAACTGAAATTATTTAAGTTGTAAGAGTCAAAATGCTATACGAAAGCAACACACAAAAATTATTCTTCATCTGAAGTTATTCCATTGTAGACAATATTCACTGAATAAATAAGGTTTTATAAGTGAAGATAGAAGAAAAACAAAGAAAAAATATCATTCCTCTTCTTAGAAATTTTAAATTATTTCTTTCTACTCTGACCAAATTGACTGAGAGAATACCTCAATTGTGGCATGCTTTTCAGGTTTTATTGATCCTGTGTTAAACAGTGACTGGGGCACAGAGATTTCACATGCAAGAGGGCACTCAATCATAAGATGGCAAAGTACAAAAAGGAATTTCCCAAGACTGCATATCTCAAAAAGAGATAAAAGAATGGTAAAAGGTTCCCTAAATGGTAGTATTCACCATTTATGTCAACAGAGACCACAGAAAACACCACCCCAGTCCAGAGTAGCAATGACCTTAATTCAAAGTCCAGTGTCTGACACTGCTCAGTACCCATCAACCTAGAGGAGCTGGAAGAAACTTAGTGATGGGCCTTTTCTCCTAAATCAGTAAGTTCATAGGCACCATAGAGGTATGCTCCCAAAGGCATCAGTGTTTGTTTTTTAGACAAAGTTCACATCTAATATAAATAGGTATTACCCAAATAACACAGGTTAGTTTTGTCCTCAGGCCTTGCAGGTATCTGAGCCTCCTGTGGGACTGGAGCAATACCTGCTGTGAAGACATTTTGGAGGCTCTTGAGCCCAGCTGATCATACAGGAGGCAAAAGGACCAGACAGGCTGTACCCCAGGGTTCTGAGGGAGGTGGCCAATGCTACGTCACTGAAACATCATGGTGATTAGGGCAGGTTCCTGACTGGATAGTTGCAAATGTCACACTGATCTTCAAGGAAGTCAAGAAGAGGATCCTGATAGCTACAAAGCTCATGTCTATCCCTGGGAAAGTTACAGATCAAAGCTCCTAGGAGCCCTTGCCAGCTACATGATGGACAAGGTAGCTGCTGATACCCCATATGCATTTACCATATCCCATATGGATTTACCATAAGAGTGACTCTGGTGCTCTGGATAAAGAAGGGGAAGATGGCAAATGTTGTACACTCTGACTTTAGGATGGCCTTTCACTTGGTTTCTTCTTCAGCCCTTAAAGAAAAACAGGGAAGATATGCACTGTATAAGCAGATTTGAGGGAATCCGGCTGTACTTCTGGACTCAAAGGGTTCTGATCAGCAGCACCAACTTTAATGGCAACCACATACTAGCAGCTTCCCTCAGGGATCCATACTGGGATGAATACTATTTATTGTCTTTATTAAACAACCTGGATGACAGGACAGAGTGCACTCCCAACAAAGTAGTTAATGAAATCAAATTGGAGGGAGCAGCCAGTACTTTGGAGAGCAGGACCACATTCAGCTATTCCTTGATGGACTTGAGAAATGGGCTGACATTAGGAATGGTAGGGAGTTCAACAGAAGTAACTGTGGGGTCTTCCATCTGGGTTGGAACAACGTTGTGCAGTGGCATACCCTGGCTAGAAAACAGATTTGCAGATAAGGAGCTGGAGAACCCTCTGAGAGTCACTTTATCCTTGCAGGAAAGGCCAATCACATACAGGGCAGCATTATCAATGTGTTATCATCAGGCCAAGAGATGCAATTGCTCAGCACTTCTGAGCCTGAACCTAAATCATTCTGTCCACTTTTGGGCTTCATGCTTCAAGAGAGGTATTAATATACTGGAGCAAGTCCAGACAGGGTAATTATGGTCCAGTATTTTACCAGGCTGCCCAAAGCTACAATCTCCATCCTCAGAGATACAGCCTGGACACACAGCCCAAAGTAACCCATTCTTGTTGGACATGTTTTGAACCCAGGGTTGAAGTAGATGACTGCCAGAGATCCTGTCAAACCTAAGCTACCCTATTGCTCTGTGAATAATCAAAGCCTTATTCCTGAAGCTCATGATCACTGGAGGAAGTTCTGTTCCTGTATTTCACTGGACAGGTATAAACACCCATCCACATACTGTAAATAAAAGGACTGGCTCTTAACTCTTTCAGTTATGTTAATTAGTTGTTTGGTAGCACATATCAGATACAACATCTGGAAGTGGAAAACATATTCTTATTGAAGGACTATTTCAGTGTCTTCTTTTCCTTCACTTTTTTCATATCCTCTTGTTTTTGCTTTCCCTCTCATCTCTTTTAGTCTCCTTTTCTGTGCTTTCTCTCCTTTTGCAGAGACCTTCGCTCCAGCCCTTTGTTCATTATACTATGAGAATATCAGGAACATCTTTTCACATGCCATGATTAACTTCTACTAGAACTGTGATGTCTGCCTGCAAAGAAGGGCTATAGACACAAGCATATTCTGACTCTGAACTGAGTTTTTGCCCACTTCATATTTAGGAAGTTAATTTTAGCCATGTGCGTTAGAAAATGAAATTTTCAAACAAACCAGAAAACTCTAAAACCTGAAAACTGATTTCTAGAGTTTGAACATTCCACATGGATACCATGTCCATCCCAAAGATGTACTGTAGTAGCAGTCTCTACAATAATTATATCCTCATTTTGAAGAGCATGTTAAATTTCAACATTTCAGCACAGTGACCAAATAGGAACATTCTACACCACATGAATTGATGAGATTGGTTTTGTACAAAGAAAAAAAAAAGACATATAGAAACAACAACCTTGAAAAAAATAAATCAGAGATGTAAAAATTACTGTCAGAGAAGAAAAAATGAGGGGCAGGTACATCTTATAAGACAAATGCACTATTAAAGTCTAAAACGGTGACTATTAAATGCAGACTAAAATAAAACATTAGCACTAGCAAATATATGCACAAAACAGAGGAAAAATGGTTCTAAAATGCATGAACAAAAGAATAGAAAGCTAAAAAAATGTAGCTTCTGCAAAAATACTTGCTGTTGTCAATAGAAATTCTGTGGGATTAAGTTTGCAGAAATAACCCATTTTATTCAGAATGACTCACTGCGCTTACTAACTGCGGTGCTGGGTTTTTCTTCATTCAAGTTCTCCAAAAAACCATTAAACTGACAAATTCTCAACCATGTATTTTTTGGGGGACTAAAAATACCACTTATAAAAAACAGCTGCAGATAATACAGGCACGCAAACAGAGCACTTGCAATTGAAGTTACTAAGTCATTTCAGAGACGTGCGTTCTACAGTCAGTCTAAACACTGCCATATTACACTTAAGGTGTCAGCCTTTATTCTGAACATGCTAAATATTCACAATAACATTCCTTAAAATTAAGTAACTCTGTGGAGTGTGACCACCCTTGATGGTTGTGTTCCTCTACCTGCTGGAGCCCTGCACTCAAATGACCCACCTACTGCGCCCAACCCTTTCACTACACATGAGCAGGACAGCCCATTTCCTGAGGTCTCTCGATAGCAGCAAAAACGTTAGGCTTTGTTACCCAATACTCACTAGCTAATGCCAATATTTCAAAATAAAGCAGAGAAAAAGAATGCAGAGAAAAAATAAAAAATGCATCTGGAGGTGAAAAGAAAGGTTCCTCCTGTCCATGGATATCTCCGTAGAATCTGTGCAACTTGCAGTTCATTAGAATTTGAGACTACCCATCTAACCAACACTTTACAATCCCCTCGTGAAGGCAGAAGTCAGACATTTATCCTAAAGTAAGCTTTAGTTTTCAACTAAAGCCAAGACTATCCAGCAATATGTTTTGTAACCTGCTGGGTTCCATGTTCCTCACCTTGCCTGCCAAGAGCTGAACAGTGTTTGCACATATATGGTAAACACAAACACCTTCTGACACACAGCAATTTCTTAATTCACATGTTCAAATCCCGGAGCAGTCAAACAGATATTGGACCAACAGCAGCTGTATCAGAACAGAAAACAAACAGCTAGAAGGATTTACAGTTAGTGAAAGAATGAAACCTGTACTATTTAGCTCAAGCAATTAGCATCACATCATGCAAGGCTGGATTGGTAGCTAATATACCAGTGTGAGTCAAAGGGTACAATCTAGTACTGTATCTTAATCAAAGGAAGACAATATTTTATCAGATTGAAGCAGGAAACACATACTGGTGTTGTTTTATAATGATAACCATTCTGAAACAAACATTTCCTTTAATAAGAAGCTGGGATACTAATGTCAGCCCTTGAGCAAAGACATGTCTGTATCTCAAAATTTCCCATTTCTACAGCATACGTTAGGTGCTGGACAGGGAACCCCACTGTGGTATTACTTTGCGTACATATGAAGCAAGTTCCCTGTGCAATTTCCCTTTAAACAGTCCTGAATTCTCATTACTTCATTTAAAGCTCTCTGATGAAGCTGAATAATTCAAAAATTATTCAAAAACAAGTAAGGAAAAAATCCTGAATAAGACTGGTAAGTTCTCCCAAAGACTTTCTGAATGTAGTGTTAGAAGATGAATGCTCCATTAAGACTGAGAAGCTGAAAGCCCTAGATAGAGCCCTTCAGCTCTTTGGCATCTAAGGGGAATCAAGTCATCTGTAGAGTGGGAGTTCAACTCCAGAAAAATCAGTGTACAGTGCTCCAAGTAGGTACAAAAGTAGCTCACAAGGCTCTATGTTCTGCTATAGCAAAAACATTTCCTCCAACACAAAGTAACTTTGCCATTAGATCTGCATTTACTTGAGGCTTTCTGATGAGACTGACATGTTTGCAGAGATCCTCTCTTTCTACACACCTTCAGCACTACAATGTCAGCCCACCCCTGTGCTGTGAACACAGCCCTAACATTTCCAAAAAGGCATCCTACACTCTGCATGGGTTGGACCTGCCAAAAATAGCCTTATCATGCCTTGCTGGTTGTTTAAAATCAGGCCACTAAATGAGGTCATGAAACAGTACTTTGCAGTCATGAATGATCAGTATCAGTTTTTGGGGAAAATCCCAGGTAACTCTCAACCACAGCCTCTAACACCAAACAAAAGGATTTTCCATCTACCTCTGATCTCCAAAATCCTTTTAACAAACACACAATTTAACTCTTACATTAAAAGTTCTTTACCCAGAAACAAGGTTATTACAGGTACAAATGGGTTAACTCACAATTTGACATCCCATTCTTTTCCTACTCCCTAGCCACTCATTCTTGTCAATATTATTTTAGGGGAATCAGATTTGTGGTTTAGAAGCTTTTTAACTCTCATGTATTTACTTTACATTTTTATTATTATTATTATTATCATCATCATCACTGCTTAAAATGTAATAAACAGCTTACAAAGGCAGACATTCTTACTAATCTCTCAAAGTCCCAGAGTTCTTTAACTCCCTCATATATTTTTGAAAGACATTTCTGTAAATCCTCATCATTATGATACTAAAACGGTGCTGGGAATGTCCACGGGCGTTTCAGATGTCTGCTTTAACACCACATCTCGGTATGTCTCAGTTTTGAGGTTTCCTCATGCTGCATCAGATCTCATCAGTAAGAAGAAGTTCTAAAGTATGTAGATTACATGGCTCTTTGCTGTAAATTAAGGTATTTTTAAATGCAGATGGCATAAAAACAAAGTTTTTCACATATGAGAGGGATTTTAGTTGGTCAACAATTAGTCAAGTAAACCTCTGGGTGAAGTCCCTTCTGCGAAAGTCACTGCGTAACTTCAGGGGGGAGGTGGAAGTGTTGTTTGTAATTACTCTCTTTGAGCAGACTAATTGTAAAAGGATCAAAAATAGATGCTTTCACATCCCATAAAACAGTAGGCAGCAAATCAAGACCGGCATACAAACAGGGTTGGGTTTTTTTTAAGCACTTGAAAAAACCCTACCCCTCCCACAAAAGACTCACGTAATCACTCTTGAGAACAATGTGCAAGGGTAAACCTTCGCAGTCAAGCCACCCTGTTAATGCCCTAAACTGCTCAGAGGATCCAAGAAGCTACAGATATGTAAGTACACCAAAGAACTAACTTTTTACTTTTTTCCTTTGCCACTGAGCAACAGCAAACAATTCGAGAAATATTTCCCTTTTTGCATTATACTGGATATTTTCATGTGCTAGTAAGGATAAATAATCTTTGTATAGGAAAGGCCCATGGAAGAAATTCTCTGATATTTTATATTCCCATATTAATATGCCGCTGGTTTCCACGTAAAGGATTTGCTGATCTACAGCATCAAGAAGTTATTCCAACTCCTTTCTCATAATACAGTCTTCTGACAATCACAGGAAAACATTTCATACTGCCTTAACTAGACAATTTTTAGCAGCACTAATTTAAATTATACTAATGCAGAAGTAACTACTGTAAAAGTAGGAAGGGAAGCACTGAAGGTCTTAAGTCACTGAACCTTAAAGAATAATAGTAAGAGAGAGCCTTAAAACAAATCTTTACTGTGGTTGTGAATGCATAGCTTGCTCTTATCACATGCATTCCTTGTCTATGAAAACAGCCTTTATTATCAGCTCGAAAACTCCTCACTCTTCTCATGTCTGAACATTGCAATAGAGCATGTTAAGAATTCAAAGATTTATGAGCTAATTCCTCTTTTAACTCCTAGTGCACATTTCTTTCAAGGTTTTTAGAAGGCATCCTTCTTCTGAACTGCAATGACAAAACATCTTTCTCCTTATTACTGATCTTTGTACCACCAAGCTGAAGAAATATTACAAGTGGTATGATTTTTATACACCTTCCCAATTTAAAAGGATACATTTTTCCTATTATACTGGCAAAACAAGACAGACTGTTCAACAGACAATAACTCAACTATCATTTATCTTTAAAAATAAGACGGAGTACAATGCCTCTAAGCACAGAATACAAGAGATCTGTCTAACATTTTCATGGCTGTGCCTGAAGGGACAAGCGAATTGAAAATTTACCTGGCAATTAGTCTTTAAGAGCCCAAATCTCATTCCTTTCTGGTCAAAAGACTCAGGAGCATGTATAGAGAATAATAAACTTAATACAGAAGCCATAATCTGAACTAAAACCCTAAAATTAAACACTATGCCTGTACAGGTTTCATATAACTCAGAAGAAAACCCCAAACTCAAAAAGGTGTGCATGTTTTCTAGTACTAAAATACAAATCCTCATTTGACTACTTTTTTCTTCTGCTAGAAATATTATAATTTTCAGTGGCTCACACTTTTATTTTGCTTATTTGCTCTAGTTTTAGGCTCTCTCCTTTTTACATTTAGTACACTTAAGCACATATAAACTGAAGTTAATCATCTTAGCATCAGCACCGCTCTTCACATTAGTACGTGGTTTAGGCAGAGATTTATGTTAGATAGGTCTCACACTTTTTGTAGAACAGATCACCCTTGCGAAGAGATCCAACAGGTAAGAGCAGGGTGTACTCTTCAAATGACTTCCACTTTTTCTTTAATTAGTTATGCAGCACTTCAACCCAACTTCTTTTATTTCCATCTCGCTTACTGTAGTTTCTATTATTTTTTAGCACCAAATATAACTGTCATACAAAATCTACAGTAACAGACAAAAGCAGGACCATAAAGATCCCACAGTCTCTTGCATATTCTCTGAAGCAACTAAAGAATATTCTAATATTTTATAGCCACTGTTAAGACAATTTAATTAATGAAATACATATTTGGGATTCTCTGACGTGTGCGTTACAAATTTGGGTTTATTATGCCAACAAATTTGGATCTATACCAAAGACCGATAAAAGCACTAGCCTGGAAACTCTCATCAAAATTACCTGTAGGTTGTGACCTCAGGACTCAATCTTCAGGTCATTAGGCTGACTCAACAGCCTTTAGAACACAGAACTCAACAGCTTTTGAAAAAAAATTAACATAAAGCACTAGAAGCATATGAGTGTTGAAGCGTTAGAAAGAAAGAGGAAGCTTTAGGACATACCTGTCTCTTGCTTCAGCTTTTATTAAACCACATGCAGTCCCCCGCTGCCAGTCCACACACCACGTTATGTATCTTAGGTATATGTTCTTTCAATTTTGATGAAGTGTTCTACTATGCAACTTAGCACATACACTCTTTAATATACATAACTTAGTTGAATCAAGCCTTTTTCTCAAACAGAGGAAAGACTCCACAAGAAAGATCACCCATAAGGTAAAATAGAAATACAAACAGTAAATATGACTGGTCAACAGAATAAAAATAATTATGAGATTAAGGAAAAAATTAAACCTACAAAAACACAGCACTGCATATTTCCCATCTTCTACTGTTTTAAAACAATGTAAGACCTACACAGATCATATCTATAGAGGATTGTAAGATCAGTGAATCTTGCAGGGAAGAGAAGTCTCTTTCCTGTCCATTCCTTTAAAATAATTTATACTCTTTATGAATAGAAAAACAACATTAACCCCCAACACAATTTGTTAAAGAAATATTGTCCATCTCACAGTGATTAAACCATACTATGTATACAGAACCATAAGAGATCTTTCTAATGAACTGCTCTGCCTTTCCAAGAATGTAATTAGTATCCTTAAATTAGCAACTGGACCAGGGACAAATGGACCAGGGATTCATCTTCAAAGAATGAAAATTATGAAGAGACACAGAGAAATCACAGGTTAGATTACAATACACAGTAAAAGCCTTCTACATGTCCCCTGTTCTGCGAAAAAGACAGATGGTGCTCCTCAGCAAAAGCAGATGAGAACAAGAAGGAATTTCATTTAGCTTACAGAGGGAGAGCTTTGTACCACTGCTTGCACACAATCCCAACCCTTGTAATCTAAGGTGCAACACTGCAATTGCTGGCTCACATCTGAAGTCTATGCTTCTTAACAGTTAAATGTATGTAACATTATGATACTACATATAAAGGTCATCATACATGTCTGCGAAGCAGAGCTTTGGATTACACAGTACTTCCAGACTGGAGTCACTATCCTGTTCATCAAACACCTTTTGTTGTGGGGATTTAAACACAAAACAAATGTATAAACATAAAACAAATGACTAATGCCAGTCAAATGTTTTCACACAACATAAATCTCCTACACAAGCTATTTTTCCTTCTTTGATGAGATTACAATATTGGTTTAGAAAGACATCTGCACAGATTTCAGACATGCTAGATTTTGTAAGCAGCTTGCCATTGTGCTGCGAATTTTTTCCCTAGATGGATGCTATTGCTGTGAAACATCAAGAAACACAGAGAATAGACTAGCAGCTGCCTAGCTGACCAATCTCATAAGGTAATTGACTAAAGAAATTTGCTGGTCAGAAAGCAAACATAGTGCTAAGACTTGAAAATGGCAAGGGAAAGAACAATATAGAAGAACCTGCACTAGTTGCAAGCCTGGGCATAGTATTTAACAGTAAAATTAATTTTAAACTCTCCCAGGCATTAGGTCCTGCCAGGTCAAAGCAGAGAAAAATGGCCATGCCCTTACACTGGAGATATCCTAGGAGAGAGTGAATCAGAGAAATACTCCTGGATCACAGTGAACTAACTTCACAAACTCCCAGTGCAATGCTACACAACTCTATCTTGCATACATAATCCACTGAGCAGAAAAAGCAGGGATGTAGTGGTGAGTTTGCCTCCAGGCACACTAATGCCAAGAGGCATCTGGAACCTCAAGTCCTGTGTGGGACACAGCTGGGGTTAAATAAAACAGACATCACAGGATCATTTCACCTTGTGGTGAAATATTTGAGAAGCTTACCTCAAATTGCCCAAACCATGAGATTGTGTAAAGGTAAAGAGACTCAATGAAAACAGCAACTGCAAATTAATTTTAGAGGTGTTGAAGTAAGAGACACACACATTTTTTAACAGGGAGGTTAACTGCCAAAGACTAGAGTACAAATGCGTAATTTGCTTTCTCTTCAGTTCTCCAAGATAAAAAGCATCTTAGAAAGAATGCTTTAAATGAAAAGTTACCAGAATCCATACACATTAACTAAAATAATATAATCTCAGCTATACAGACGATTACATTAAGTGAGTAAGTGGTCTGTATCACTGAGTATTTAAAGACTCAGAAAATGTGAAAACCTGAACAACCTTCTTTCCAATACAGATATACAGACAGGAATTTTCAATACTTTATACCTTAACATTTTGGCAACTCTAAGCCACAAATCTCAGGTACTGTTTTCTAAAATTATTTAACTGGTAAGGGAAATTACTATTATCTTTCTTCCAAGTATATACTCCAAAGTAGTATCATTAATAAACCTGGAAAGCCACTGGAAGGGTCTTTAATCCAACAGTCTAGAAGAGCAAAACTTTTAGTAGTGATTCTAGGGGGTAAATTCATTGGTGCATCTGGATTTGGGACAGTAAATGGCCATGTTCTCATTAGTTATTCAGGCACACAGCTCATTAAAACAGAGTCATGTCCAGCTACTCTGAGGTTTGCAGCAGTAAGGATGTAACATTCTCCATTTATTCTCCAATATTGCAAAACTAACAAAAAGTATTCAAAATGTTCTCTTTTTAGATATATTCTGTAGAGGATGTCATATGCTGTATGTATAAGTGGATCACTCAGGATTGCTGCCAAGAAATAAACAGCAACCTGACACAAGGAATAGTTCTTTTTAAAAAATATCTTACTTAATAGTGTAGACACCTTTCAAGAAGAAAATATTATTTTTAGTGAAGCCCTCTCCAAGATTGCCAAGAAAATGTGAAATACCTGCTGAGGTAAATGGCGTTCATCCAACAACAATTAGAGTTCAGATGTACAAAGAAGTTACCACAGCTTGGGTGATGCATATTATGGTGGATGGTATCAACTTTATCATCTGTTTGGGCCACAAACCAGATAAAATCTCTCTCTTTTTTTTTTAAATAAATATATTCAGGTACTGTAGCACCTAAACACCTTGGTGACTCTCAAAAATGCCCATACATACCTACAGATAGAGAAAACATTAATACCCATCTACAGCATTGTAAAATGTGTTCCCTACATTAACAGTCAAAATATTTTGGGGATAACAGAGGATCAAAAAGAATACTTTTTACCCCTAGGGCTGACTCCCTCAGCAGGCAGAAGAGCCTGCCAAGGAGCACTGTACACTGCTGATTGTACACTGCCCTGGAAGATCCATGAGCTGTGGTCCTCCAGCTCTCTCCTCATCCATTTGTGGCCAGTTTGTCCTGCCATGGAACTGCTCCCAATATATATCCATGCTAGCACCATAGATAGCCACAAACACTGTCTCAGCTAGGACTCCTTCTCAATATAGCCACAGTTATATGTGAGAATGAATGTCCTATTTTGAACAGCAAGTTCTAGATTAATTTATTACATTAAAGATCTAACTTCATAGCACAAAATTAAGTAACATGCAATTTATGAAATTCTACTCTTGATGTAAAAAAATTATAATTTTACTGAATATACATGTTTTTCCTAAACTGTAGTTCAGTGTGTTTGTATAATAGATATTCTACATTTTACTAATGTTTATAGAAAGACATATGAATGGATGTGACAATTATGTGCACTATTCTTGAACCAAAACTATTACAACTTTAAGGCAAAAATAAAATTATGCACTTAATATGCTGTAGCTAGTTAGTGCAATTGAACTGTTTATCACAAATCTTAGACTATCCTTTTTTAAATATGTTGACAAAATCACTTTACCTAAATTTCAAGAAAGAGATTAATAGAAGGTAGATGTGATGCTAGGAGTGTGAACAAGAACCAGAAGCATTTACATATGAGAAACAAAACAAAATACCTCACTGACTCATATACAGGTGCCTACACAAACCCACACCATTTTATGCAAAAAGCAGCCCGTTACACTTAGGTAAAACGAAATCCATCCTAAACACTTCTACAAGGGATAAGATGGGAGGAAATCATACCAGAACTATCCTCAGGGTAATAAGTACTGCATTAATCAATCACCAAACACACTACCACCAAGACAGTGTGAACAATGCAGAATTAACTAATATAAAATTACTGACATTCTTAAACCTGCACTACAGCTGGAGTTGTTATTTACCAAATTAGTTCCTTTATTCAAGGCACAGAACTCTCACTTCAGATGTGATATACAAGCCTGAATGCAGTATTCCCTCGTCTTGACGAACAGTACTTACTTCACAAATATCTAAGAATCAGAACATTGTATCAGTCAGAAATCACTCATCTGTCTTCCTTCCTGTCTATGGAATGCAGCAAACACAGACTTAACGTACTACCTGGAAGTCAAATTTCTTCCTTAAACATGTAATGTAACTAATTTAGATATTTTAATACACATCATCCACTATCTGCAGGTTTACCATTTACAGACAACCATTAATTGTGAACACTCTGAAACAAGCAGGACAATCTCCTCAAATAATGAAAAAAAATACTAACCTTTTAATGCTTCCACAAGTTAATAAAAGGATAATGAATGCTTCCTAAAATGTGTGCTTTAAATCCCTTAAACTGAGAGGTATTTCACAGAAAGACTTTTTGGAAGAGCAACAGGCTACAGTTGCTTGTAAATATTGTGTGTTGAATGACAGATCCTCAGAAATAACATGGACATGTTAATTAAAAGGTACAAGGCAGACTTAAAATTCCAATTGCAACAGCTTTTATCTTCAGGTAGTATTCTTTGTTAAAACAAAAGCAATCTTGTTTTTTTGCTGTTTAAATTCATATATGGTGCCTCTAAGAGGCATCCTTTTGTAGAAAGCTCCCTGAGGAGTAACATGAGATGCCCCATCCTTTCTGAGTTTCCTGCTTACACTATACACCTGTCAGGTAACAGCAGATCCAGGAAATGTTCGCACTGTGAGCAATACCAACAGAATGGGGTTCTTTCCATTTCTGAAATTCTGCTGGATCATTTTAAAACAGTTTTAAGCCCCCCAAATCACTGCCACTTTGCAACTCTTCCACGCTACTTATGACTGTACAGATGAAACAATTTACTAAATTGACAAAGTGTAAAATAGTTTACCTGCACTATATCTCTTTAGCAGGATCACTAAAGAGTGATTAAAGTAGTAGTCTTAAGAATTTATGTATGTAACAATATTTGAATTAGATTCCAAAAGCCAATTTTTAAAACTAGAATTAAACAAATTATTATGGTTGGAATCGATGATCTTAAAGGTCTTTTCTAACCTAAATGAATCTATGATTCTATTATAATGTCAATATGATAAGAATGCTGAGAAAAAAAAGTTTCTCTAAATGAGTCAAAGCATCACAATGTGACTTGTTAGGAACAAAAATTCCCTTTAAATTAACTAAAACACATTTAAAACATTCTGTCTGCTTGTCTGATCCTTGGGGACTTCATTTGATGCTTTATCATGTGTTTTCTTCAGACTTTTTTCCCCCTTGGGTTGCTTTAAACAGTCTCCCACCTCCTTAGCATCTATAGACTTCACTTTCCAAATATATTACATCTCTGGTCTATTACGTGGCTCCCAATCTGATTTTCTTTATTAGAGAAGCAATAGGGATCAAAACAGAAAAGCCAAAAGGAGGCATCAGTTTGTTTGTTTTCAGATAGAGTCTCGAAAAGTATTTCACAGCAATGAAGTTTCATTTCATTTTTTTTACTCTTATTTTGCAACAGAGACTGTCCATTTTTATGTAGAAGTAGTTTATCTACATTTCTTACAAAATGTTCCCTTTTGTTGGTTTTTTTTTCCTCATGTTAGGTCTACTGAGCTTCCTGCAACAACAGTGGTTGCAGAAATGGACCCTATTACAGCCTCTGAACCCAACATTTCCACCTGTGACTTATACGAGCACAAAGACACAGCACGGATATTACTGTCTGTCTTCTATGGCTCCATCTTGATTCTTGGGGTGCTTGGAAACACCATTGCCCTCACCGTCATTTTTAAAAACAGAAAGAAGATCAACTCTACTACCCTCTATTCAACAAATCTCGTCTTCTCTGATCTGCTGTTCTGCATTGCCTTGCCAACCAGGATAGCCTACTATGCCCTGGGATTCCACTGGCCGTTTGGAGAAGCGCTGTGTCGAATCACCGCGCTCTTGTTCTACATCAACACCTACGCAGGTGTAAACTTCATGACGTGCCTGAGCATCGACAGGTTCTTCGCTGTCGTCCACCCCTTCCGATACAAGATCAGAAGGATTAAATATGCCAAGGGCATTTGTGTCTTTGTCTGGTTTCTCGTATTTAGTCAAACTTTCCCATTACTTATACAATCCATGTCACAGGAAGAAAATGAAAGGACTACATGTATGGAATATCCAAACTTTGAGAAAATAGAGCATCTACCATTTATACTTCTTGCTGCCTGTTTAATAGGGTACCTTTTTCCTCTGGGGATTATTCTATTTTGCTACTCTCAAATCAGCTGCAAACTTTTTCAAACAGCCAAGGAAAATCCATTGACTGAAAAATCAGGGATAAACAAAAAAGCCATCAATACAATCATATTTGTAATTATAGTGTTCATCATCTGCTTTACTCCTTATCATGTTGCCATCATACAACACATGATTAAGAAACTTCAGCAAGAACCCTTGTGCACTGAAAAGAAAATTTTCCAGAAGTCACTCCATTATACTGTATTTCTGATGAATTTTAACTGCTGCCTAGATCCTTTCATCTATTTCTTTGCATGCAAAGGATACAAGAGAACTGTACTGAAAATACTGAGACGACAAGTGAGTGTATCAATTTCAAGTGCTGCCAGGTCACATCACGAAGAGAGCTCACGTGACGCAGCAGAAACGCAAATGACGGTACTTGCTAAATCTTCCAATGGAAAGCTACCTGAAAAATAAAGTCTGTAGCACACCACAGTGGACCAAGACTAAAAATCCAGGGTCCATAGCAAAAACTCTTAGTGCTCCCCTACAGCAGCTTCAGTAAAGTTATGTTTCTCAGGAGGTCAGGGAATCAAGGACTGATGGACTGAAAAAAGATTTGTCACAGGACAGCAGGAAAACTTAGCATTATAATCTTCTTGCTGTATCCTTTTGACTGATCTCTTATTTTTTTCCAGGAAATATGCACCATTGAGAATGTTCAGATTCCATGCTGCACATACATATGCCTGGATGTTACTAACTCAAGCAGAGTCAAATCACAGTTAGGATTGAGTACAAATATAGCTTACCAGACCATTTTTCAATTCAGACCAACTACAACCAGAACACCTGAAAATTTCAAGACCTCCAGCTGGTTTTGTTGGCCCAGTCACACAAACAGAGGAAATAAAATTTTGAGATAAAATGGACAACTTCTTTGCTCATTTGACTATGGCAAGTACTTAGTTTATAGCTCTTTGGAGGTGAAACTGCATTTTACAGTATTTGGAGCACAAATGCCTTATTGGACAATTCACATAGAAAACATTCTCAAATATAACACATGAAAAGCTAATGAACTGTTTGGTTCTCCCCAACACTGAACATCTCCTGTATGTTAAATCACTCATCTTCTCAAGGTGTATTATTGCTTTATTCCTTTTCCAAAAGAAAAACTTTCCTTTCTAGTGTGTATTGTAAAAAGTCTCTCTCTACTCCTGCTGTATATAGATTATTTATAAACACAAATTGAAGCAAGAGACTGTAATATGAAAATTGCACCATTTCAGTTAAAAGAACAGGGATACAATGTTCTTCAGAACTTCTGCTGAAGTCAGACATGGACACAAGACAAATGCTTTAGAAACCTGAAAAAAAACCTGGTCCATAGTTGAGACCATTCAACAAGTAAATTAATGGATTCATTTTGATGGTGTGAGATGGCTACCTCTCTTTAAGCACTGTTTACCTGAGAGATCAATAAATGAGAACAGCAGAATTGGCTGGGAAAGAACAAGTTTTCCCATCATGCCTTCATACAGTGTATCTAGGATCCCTTTAGGCATACTGAAATTGGCTCAGGAAATAGACCAAATGACTTAAACACATCCTGCTGGAATCAGCTCAATACCAGCTGAGAATCCAGGATGTAAGCTCTGGGTTCCTGCTCATGTGCCCTTCCGTCACGTTTCAGTTTCCTTCCCTACTTTATTCCTGGCCCCTCTATCTTTTCTTTAGTGTTCTATCTTATTAATATGCCTTCACTGGCCAACATAACTGGGTAACTCAACCAGGAGGTTGTGATGGAAAATTAAAGAGTGCCTGATAATCATCAGTAAAAGCTACGCCAGATGTCAGAACAAATGTTATTTATTTCAGCTGTATCTCTCTGACATTGAGGTTGTACTAGTAGTCAAACAAAATATTCCATTTGCAATTCCTTCCTTCCTCACATACTGACTTCTGCCTACCTGCAAACATGGAAGGGTCATACCTGAAGAGCAGTACGGAAACATTAAATTAACAATGAATTTTTTATGGCAAAGAAACCACAAAATGCCCTATATTTCATACCACTTACACTGCCAAAATTGAGTTTCTAATTCTAAAATACTAATTCTCTCTTTTCTAATTCTGAAAGACACTATGCAGTTTCAGAAAAGAAGTGTAAGAAGAATAACTTTTATCAGGAGAAATCCTACTTAATTCTGTATGTTCTAGCAGTTCTGTTCTTGTCAGCTTTTTTAATAAACTATTTTAAAATATTATTTAAGAATGTGTTCCTATTGAATTAAGCAAATGGTAACCAGATAAAATCACAGACAAACCACTCATGAATACCTAGAAGTAGTAGAAATAAAATATATGTATTGTTAACATCTCACTAGTACAAGCTTATTTTATTCTACTAATGTCTAGGCTTTTTTGGGTTTTTAGTATGCACTTAATCTAACTGTGATTATAAAATCTTAAAGACAAGAAGCCTTTTTTATATTTGTCTGTAAAATATAACTTAAATATGTATTAAAACACCACATACTGCAGGTAACTACGCTCTTCTAAGTGGAAGCAAAGTGAAGGTTTCTACTGAACATCTTTCTCTATCCCCATTTTCTCACATTAGCAATTCTGTTATTTTCAATATTGGATTTTGTTTCTAAATCACATCAGCATTCCCAAACAGCTAACTTTACATCAAAATACTGCTCTAGCTTGAGTCCATTTAGATACAGGTTTGAGAAAAGCTACTTTTTTCTCATTATTTACATGTTTCTCAAATGCTGAAGAAACCAATAAAATAAAAACCTTTAAAAGCTAAGATAAGCTCAGTTTTCTGGCAAAAGTCCCATAAGCACTGATATACAGATGGACAATGACAATTTATATCTGTGGCAGCTGATGCCACTGCTCCTCCTCACTCCTTGTCAGCACTCACAGCTCAAGCACACTTGTGTCAATGAGGAGACTCTTTTCTGTCATCTGCCAAAAGGAGCAGTGGGGGATTCACTTGGCTTGGGACTCTGCACTGAAGCAAAACATTTAGAAAGCATCTGTCCTGTTCCTTCTACCAGCTGTGGCATGGGGCTGGCAGCCATCACCAGAGAGATGGTAACAACCTGCTGCGTAGGACCAAAAGAGAACAGTGAGAGTAAAAAGTTACAGCTGTTCTCAACTGGGTCCCTCCATGATGCCCTTATCCAACTTGTGGCTTGAAGTAGTGTGAGCTTTACAAGAAGAAAATAAGCTTTTTCTTTAGGGAAAGCTTTTCATACATTCTAAGCAATGTTCCTTTCTGTGTGAAAGGCTGGTAAATGGTCACACAGACCTGGGACTCTCATGCTTTTCACATCCAAATAAAGCAGCTAACAAATAGCAGTAGGTTCAAATGGCTTGCTCATTGTGAGGATCTGACTGGATCGTTTCAGAAAATCTGGGTCTCTATTTGGAGGGTGAAGTCTAGTCAGGATCTTGAAACACACGTTCTTGAAAAAACAACAGAATCTCTTTTATCTCTAAACTTCGGAGTGTCAGGCCAGGCAGTTGCTAAGAGGGCTCCAACTATGTGGAGTCCCAGTTCTAGTACTAACACTGCATGTCCACTGCTGACATCTCTCTCAAATTCTACCTGGTAGGGAATGTGAAAGAGCATATAGGAAGTAAAAATTATGATGGTGGCCAAATGGTACATTTTGGCTGTCTCTGCCCAAGTCCAGAAAAGAAAGCTGGATAGACATCTACTGTCAAACAGATGATCAAGTAAAGGTGCACCATGTGAAAAATCCCAAAACACACACTCTTCCAGCAGAAGAGCATCTAGTACCTTCATCTTTTCTTTCACTGTCTCAAAAAGCTAAACAGTAATAGTGCAAGTACCCTCAGCTGCCTTGGATTCTAAGGTATTGAAGACTAACTGAAACTATGGAGATAAAGGCGGCAGCCTCCTGCGGCTTACAGTCCCAGCAGAAGAGGACAGGTATTTCCTAGGGAACTGCTGTCTGACTGTGTGGTCTGTGGTTGTGAAAGCTGTATAGATGAGCAACCTATAAGCACCATGGTCATCTCGCAAAAGACAGTGACAGCAACTGGCTAAAGTTGCAAACATGCTACCACAAATAACACAGTTCTTGAAAGCGGTTAGTGACTTCTCTTAAATCACAAAACTCATTAGTGTAAAAAAAAAGGAAGGTTTTGAGCTTTTTTAAAATAGATATTCTATTTAAGACTAACATTTTTCTGAAATTTAAAAGCTTTTGCATAAGCAAGAAATGAAGAGACTCCAATAAAATGATGAGACAGCCTGCAACGTAGGAAAAATAAATAGCATGCAGCTGAGACAAAGAGAAGAAAAGCTTTGCCTTATATGACCACTTTTGGAGGAACTGAAAAGCAGTGACATACTCTGTTCTCTTCTATCACCACGTCTGTGGTACAGAGCAGGGGAACAACTGAAGATAAAACTAAGGTTTGTATTCAGCAGTATCCCACTGTGCTGGCTCAATACAGAGCCAGTGTGTCAACAGACACACAAATTACTTGAAAAACAACAAATTCATCTGAGTGCAATATTTCCTAATACAGTCTTGGCTAATCTGCAGCCTGCAGACTAAGACTGTGGTACAAAATAAATACAAAAAAGTCTGCCAAGCTGCAACCCTTCTCTGAAGAAAAATGGGAATTACTGTGTAGTAAATGCTAAGATGTATTTCCTCAATTTTTTTCCCCTCAGAATACTCCCTTGGCTTCCTGCAGATGTCTCTAACACTGGACTTCCTGAGACAGATGTCTCATCGTTGCACATGACAGCCGTCAATCAATGTTTTCTTCCATCAGCCTGTCTGGTCCCTTTCTGAACTCAAATAAAACGTCTGTGACTGCAGCATTTTGCAGCAAGAAGTTGCACAGAATAACTACCCATGGTGTCTGGAGCCATTTTTGTTCACTTGTGACACCTGTTAGTTTCATCTGAAGTCCCTTGCTTCTTGTACCAGAAACGAGTGAACACGTTGACTCCCTATTTACCCTGCCCACAGTACTTGTGATTCTACAGATCTGCATCAAATCCCCTTCCATCAAGTCATGCTGTCTCTTCTCCTATGAACAGTCAGATAAAAGCTGTTCACCACTTCATTCAAACTCTAAAAGAAGGAAAGAAGGCAAGTATAAATAAAGAATGGGAATCCAGCTGTGTTTGAGCTGTGTGGCAGAAGAGAACAGGGTATCCTATACACACGAGATCAACAGCATACTGCTCTACTTTTCCTACCATATTAGTATAAAGGTTCTCTAAACTAGGATTTTGCCACATGACTGACAAATTTGGATAACCTTGCTCCAAGGCAATAAATAAGGAAGAACTGGACCTCAATGGGTTGGAAAAATGGACTCACATGAACCTCACGAAGTTCAGCAAGCCAAATGCAGAACTGAGCTAGAATAACCCCACACAACAGTGGAGGCTGGGCATGACCTGGTTAGAAAGCAGACTGGCAAAAGATTCCAGGCTCCTGGTGGACAGGTTAAAAAGGAGCTAATAGTGTGACCCCATAGCCAAACATGTATGGGACTGTGCTCAAAAAGAATTCTTTTCCCTCCATTTGGGTACTTGTGACATCACGCCTGGAATTCTGTACAAAGTTTTGGGCTTCCCAGTACAAGAAAGATATTTGGCATACTGGAACAAGCCCAGCAGACTGCCACCAAAAATGTGGAAGGAGCTTGCAGCACATTACTGGAGGAGAGGCAGAGGGAACTGAGATGGTTCAGACTGAGAGATGTTATTGCTATCTCCAACTGCCTAATGGGGAGGGATACAGAAAAGATGGCAACACCCAGTAACAGGCAAAAGTTGCATCAAGGAACAATTAAACATTAAGAAGCATTTTTTTTTCTTCATGAGGTTAGTCAGACATTAGGAAAGGTTGCACAGAAAGCCTTTGAAATATCTGTCCTTAGAGATATTCCAAACTTAATTTGACACAGCCCTGCTGAAATTGGTACTTCCAGGGCTGGGCAACATAATCCCCAGTGGCTCCTTTCAACCTGCATTCTTTTATGACTAGCAAATTGGTCCAAGTTAGACAGGAAAGCAACATGAAACTCAATGGCCTTGCAGTAAAACTAGCGAATTACAGAACTTTAAAATCTTCTGGTCTTGTCCTCTACTTATGACCTTATCAAAATGCTGTCATTAGCATCCTCCTAAAATAAAAGGAAGGTCAAGAGATGACATAGATTTCTTTTCACAAAACTGCATTCATTTTTCCTCGCTGCTAAAGTATGAATTTCTCCTCTTCCTCTTTTGTTTTCCTCAGTTGTGACAGATGTTGTGCAAAGGGCTAAACTAAAAAAAGAAAGTTTTGCACCTGTTGGAAGGCAGCAACATTGTGGTTATCCTATCCCCTCCAGAAAAGTATGCATTGTCTTATACCATGCAAAAGGAGAGCTGTGTTCCTCTCTCTAATCAGCTAAGCTTAGCAGTTTCATCCTTCCTGTGGCATGTAACTTTCAAGGGAAGTTGTGGTTAGTTTAACTCCAAGGCAGCCTACTTTAAATATAGAGATGCTGAAGACCGATTATTCTCAACTCACCAGCCTGAAGAGCAGCCAGCCAGTGTTTTATTGGCAGCCACTGATACTATGGGACTAAGTACTAGATATCTTGGTATCACAGCTCTGAAGTATGGAAAGTCATAGCAACTCTGTCTAGAAGTAACAATGACACATCATTGTCCCTAGTGGGACAGGGAGAGATGAAGCCCCCCAGCCAACTGCATGTGTGAGGCATTTTTGACTAAAAGGGACAACTGAAGATTCCTCACAAGTTATCAGACTATAAAGACAACTCTGGGTCAATTCTTTATTGTTGTCTTTTAAAAAATCAATACAATATATTCTCAATGCCAGCTATTCTAAACAGCCTGAACATCCACCAGAACCTTACTTCACTCACTCAGATGGGGGCAAACCAACTATTTTAAATGTGCAAGGAGTAGCTACCAGGATAATCAAGTCATCTGAAATTACTGGCATAATAGATTACATTGTATTAATTTCATTAAGCAAAGGTGTTTTGCACTTTAACTCCTTCTAAGCCAAAACCTAGAAGAGAAGCTCTAAAACTAACACACTCTCATGCCAGCACCAAAACTAATGACCACAAATACCAGGGCTGACTGCAAGACAAGCAGCTCACAACTCCAGGTACAGCCAGGGCACCTCTGCCTCTCCCTGCTGTTCTCCTGCACCATTTCAGCTGTTCAGCCAGCACCCACATCCCTGGCCGTTGCCCATACCTAAGAGCACAGGGAGAGCTGCCCACAGCTGGCAAACCTAGAGGCCAAGCTCATGGCTGACAGCAACCAGATGAGGACCACTGCAGATGGAGAGCCCAGGGTCAGGGAAATGCCTCCTCATGTCTGAACTGGTTTTACTGCCTCCACAAAAGGTCCCTCTACATTTCCTCCACTGCATGAGGAAGGTGAACTTGGAAAAATTAACTCCTCTGGCCACAGCCCTGCCTCCCTAGTAGTGTGGCTGCTGGTGGTGTGGAGGCCCTTAACTGTACAGCTCGGCGTCTCTATTCAATCAGCCAAGCACGACTGCCATCACAGTCCCCTCGCAGCGCTTCTTGTGCTGCAGCTTGCAAATCCCTGCTGAAATTTAGTGATTAATAATCAGATTTGTAATTTTAAAATGTCCACAAAAAAGATTTTTGGAACGGACATCAACAGAGTTAGTACCGTAAGGTATTTTAACTACAGAGGAAGTCTCATTTTCACATGGTCCAGATAAGGTCTTCACAACACAAAAAAAGGAAAAAAAATTCTCAGAAATCTGATTCTAATGCTCTTTCATGAAGTGCCACTTTCTAGTGCCAAACAAAAACAGGAAACAAGTGTGCTCTCTTTTCACAGCGTTACTCAACTTCGTAAACATGTCAAAAAAAGGTCTAAGCGACTAAGAACCATGACGTATACTCCATTTCATCTGATAATACAACACAACTGCTCACAGCAGGATTCCTCCATACACAGGATGCTGGCAGCAATTGCCTGGGAAGAATGTCAGGGTGTACCAGCAAGACACACCAAGAACTGCAGAGCAGCACCTCAGAACTATAAAGAAAATTTTATTTTAGTTAAGTGATCTTCTCTTAGAACAACAATACTTCTTCAACTGATAAGAAAACATAGAATCAGCTGTATTTTGAAGCAAAATGTTGGCAGTGGCAGAAATAACCTCATAAATAATGATTTACCTACTGCAGCAGACAGCAGTGGATGACTATTTTGTGAAGAGGCAGTGACCCACATAACTACTGGTTGAGGTGCAGGCCTCTGTATCATGCATACTACATGATCACTACTTAATCAAGACACACCTAATCAATAGTAAAATTAATCACTATATGCACAGTCAATACATAATTACCCAATGTGTAGTCAATGCACACTTAAAATTAAGTGTATGTGTATAACGTAATGCCTCATTCATATGAATTATTATTTTTCAGTTTTGTGACTGCAACATTATTACTGATATAAAAGTGTATATTGCTCAAGGGGGTCTTGAAAGTTATGTCCTTACTCCCTGCTGGGTTCTGTCAGTGACTGATCAATCTGGAGGAATACAAGTGATGTCAGAGCTGGTGAACCTCACCACAGATGGTGAACCTCACCCCCCAAAAAAATCAAATTTCTTCTAATCACATTATGATGAGGATATTGTAACAGACATCATGACATATCATAACATTATAACAGCCTTCAAAGGCTGAAGACTAGTAAAGGGAGGTTTTAATGTTTATCTTATTCATACAGTTTGGCTTACTTTACAATACTTGAACATTAAAATGCTTCCCACCATTTTAGGGCTTTTTGGTCAAGAAACCATTCACACCTCCTTGTGATTCATGGCTGTAGTTCAACTTTTCCAATGAGTAAGGATTGTAAGGCACAAATTGGTGGCAGGAAACTCTTTAGCTTGTTCATGATAAAACAGAAACAAAATAGAAAAGCTACAGCAGAGAAGTGATTTCTTTGCAAAACAAACTTCCCCATTAAGACCACCATATCACCCTTTTTCTCAACTACAGACCAAGGTATTTGAAGCAAAGTGATGACTAAACAAAAGGAGAGTATTCAGTAAGCATAAAATAAAAGCAGAGAGGAAATTTTAAAAGATCTTGTTACTTATACAAAAAGTCTTCAAGGTCGTTTAACTCTGAAAAAGAGACATTTTTATTTCTAAATTCTTTAGTGAAACAACTGCAGTACACACTGTCTTGTTTCACGCACATTTGTTTTTTAAAATCTGAGTCATACAACTGTACCTTCTCAGATACCACTGAACTTACTGTATCAATTTCTGTTAATTACTTTGGCAAATCAAAAGGGGTTTCTTTAAAGCATCAGGCATTGCAAGACCTTCTTTGTGAAGTTACTTTGTTACCCTCCTCATCTGTCCTAGGACAGCAATCATACCACCATTCTATTTTGCAAAAGGCTACAACAAGCAGAGTTATCTCCTCACACTAATCATGCCTTCAACCACTCTGAAGAATTATTCACTCATTTTTCTTGCTTCTTCCTCCTCTGCAATCAAATAATTGACTCCCCTACAACATCACTGGAATGGAAGTTCATTCTGTGATGGAGGAGGATATAATTTACATGAAAGGATATCAGATCTTTAAAACAAAAATGTAGCAATCTACGCTCATAGCAGAACTAGATAGGAGACAACTGACGTTTCTAGGATGCATTGACTCCTTTAAGCTTGTTTCCCTTCAGATCAAATGACAGAGGGCACTGCAGTGAGCCAATTTGCAAACAATAGCTGAAATGATAACTTGTACAGACATCTACAATTAGATGCAGGATTTCCTTTTAAATTCCAAAGGGACTTCCACATCCCTGTCTTTTCTTTACCACAGCCGAACATGAGGAACAAACAAGGTGTTCCTAACTCCGGAAAGAGGAAGAGAAGAGAGGGGGAAAAAACCCCCAAGCTGCCAGTAAAGACAGAAAGAAAACTTGATCATGCCCATGTGGACTGAAAATAACATTCAAGCGTCAACTGCTAAGCTAAAAAGGAGGCCCCTATTCCCACATAGGAAAGAAAGTATTGTTTATTCTCATGAAATAATTTAATCATAAAATTTTCAGAACACTCTTTCTGAAAAATGGAATGCTGTGCAAAGAAAGTCGTTATTGTGTCTTATTTTGATAAAGACATATCAGACAAAACAACAAAATCAGGAAGAGGGTAGCTTAAAAAACACAGAATTGCTTAATTTCTATTATTAGTTTTTATCCTTGTGCTATATAACAAAGCCAAAAGAAGAATGGTAAATGTTGTTTTCAGTCTTTCTTCTCTTTCTCCACTAGCTGTCTTCTAATCCTTCACTTTTCCAGGGTAAATTCAGACTACGCACAGTAAGAAAGTCTTTGCTTACAACTCATTTTCAGAATAGTATCTAAATGTACAAACAGAAATGTAAAGGGGAGACCTGTATGAAATGTAACTATTTGAGCAATAGCAGAATTTGAAGTTCCACAACTAAGGGAACAATCACAGCTTCCATGTCACGTGGTATGTCCCTTCCATAGGAGAGACAAAGTGGCTTTCACTCTTTATAATCAGTTTTCCTGAAAAACTGGCTCAGTAGTGCAGGTGTATAAAGGAATGAACCCATCAGCCATTTCTGCTATTCCAAAGATGAGTTGCTATGCTTGCTAAAGATCCACAGATGGCAGCATTGATGCAGTAATTAGTCCTTACCACAGCAGAGGTCAAAACCATTTCACCCAACTGTTTCTTATTTGCGGCTAAACCCCATTTTCCAGAGTCAGAAATCTCAGCACCAGGCAGTACAAGCACTGGGCCAGGAACTGTTGGGCAGTGAAGAGAAGCCAGATCCAGGATCACTACTACAAGACACTGTGTCAATCACTCGCTCAATAACTGTGACAGGTTAGGCCCCATTACCTTGGAAATAAACTACATCATCTAGACAGTAATGAACGCTGTGAACCATGGGCTGCTGGTACAGTTCTCATGGTTACCTACATATGCTGCCAAATTTGAAAGAAGAAGGAATACAGAGATGTCCAACATCCTGCCACTTTTATTGCCCTTTCTCCTCTCACTGCTCCTTGTTCAAAACAAGCTTTGCACTCCCTCTCATTTTTGTTATTTGGGTAAGTGATATGAATTTGGTGGCCACGATCATCACACAGCACATGGCTCAGTTCGGGCAAATGAAGGCAATGCCCCAGATGTTCTAAGACTAAAATAAAAAAGCATTGACAGGCAGTATGATTTGAAGGCAAAGGATGAAAGTGGCAGAAAATACGGAATACACAAAGTCTCAGTTCAGTTTCACTGCTCCATCCTATCTTAAAGCCACCTTTAGCAACACAATGTCTACATAAAGAAAACAGCTGCTTAAATTATTGAGCTTCAGATTTATGCCCTGAGTTACTCTCCTAGCCCTCTTGTCACGATAAAGTTCAGGATTTTCAGCTCCTTCCCTTAAAATGTGCGTGTGTGTGTGTGTGTGTGTGTGTGTGTGTGTAAAACAGATATAAATTTTGTGGTTGAACAGCTGGCTGGAAATACAGAGTCCTCTGACTGGAGCCAGCTCCATACCTGAAAAGACAGTGACTCTGAAATCACCTGCTTGCAGCCAGCTCTGCTGTCCACCGTAGGCAGCTCAGAGCACAAGCTGGCCTTGTTCTGGTGCTCTGGTGCACTGAGCACACTCACACTCAGCTGCTCTTTCATTTCCCTCCAAGGACAATGCTGAGCCTACACACCAAGCAAACCTGCCCAGCAGAGCTCCTAACCAGCCAGATTCACTGCTGTGCAGCAGGCACCGGGCTGCTTTGTCCCACTCCAGATTATACCAGCCCCTTTATCATCCTGATGCTCCTTCTCGTGTCACCTCAACTCCACCACAGCACACCAAGCTTCACAACCCCAAAACACTGCTGCTTGTTCATCTGTGCTAGGGACAGGTGGCACAGGCAGAACAGCATTAGAAGACTGTCACTTCCACAAAGCAAGCTACCTGCCAGGGCTGGGCAACACACTGTAAGGCACCCTTGAATTTGAAGTGCTTATTCTAATTCACACAGCCCACTCTCACTTCAGGTACTTTTGATTAAACCTTTCACTGGTCTGCTAAAGCCTATGTAGCAATTTTTAATTGTTTAATTTCTGATAACACACACTTGGGCTAGTTACTGACAGAGCTTGTCCAAACTCCTGAACTCTGGAGGAGTCAGAACAACTCTCCCTACTCCTGCACTTGACTTCATCAAAGGAATCTGAGTACATGCAGCTCCACATAAAGACATTTCTTCTGAAACACTAACTCTATTCCTGGGAGGCATATCAAGTTTCAGAACAATACTTCTTATGCACCTGAGACCTTTAAGAGTAGTTTAATAGCAAAAACATCACATACCACATATACTTAGTAAGGAAAGAGTATTGGAAAAAACCACTCCTAGACACTTCCAAACTGGAACTAACTAGTTCCGGACAATGCAGATTTAAAAAAAGACAATAAAAAAATGGAGCATTCATGCAGGTTTTAAAAGAAGATGAAATCTGTCATGAGAATTGTATACTTTTTGAATTGGAAAAGCTGCTTCCCAACAAAGCAGAACACAGAAATTTATCAAAGGCAATGTGGGGTCATCAACAAGCATGGAGCTGTGTTGGTATTTGCCATGAGCTAATATTAGACTGTGGACACTCTGAGACTGCTGGCGTGTAAAAGACCACTGTCTCCAGTCCACTAGCCCAGTCATAAACATCTCAGAGATGCAACTTTCATTTTAATTAATTGTTGAAGTATTGTTTCTTTCAAAGGCTGACTGACAGTGATAAACAGATGAACTACAGGCCAGATGCACTGTATATTTTTAGGCTATTTAGTGACACAGGGTGTGTCCTGGCTGTACGAGAGGTGGTGCGGCGGGGTGGTGGGAAGGGAGGAGGGGTAGGAAAAAAACTCAAATGAACCCAGGAGAAACATGGAATGTTGATTTTTCTTTTAAAGGGAAAAAACAAGAGCTCCTTCCTAAAATCTTACCATGTACTAGCACAACAGGGAAGAGAAAGCAAACTATGACAGTAAATAAAACATGTCAGGTACAGCTAACTAGGCTGCAGTTCTCTTAAGCTGCTGCTCCCTTTTCCATTCCTTCAGCTCTGCTGCACACTGCATTTATACCTGCTCAGACAGACAAGTGGGAGAGGAGGGACAGCTATGCCATGACACAGCCTCTGAGTAACACACAGGGCAAAACTGGAGACAACTGCAATAACTTCATACATTCAGTGCCATGACAACTTTTAACCAGTAGTTTATTCTTAAGTATTCGCTATGGCGAACACAGTATGGGAATAAAAAATTAATCCAGTTTTCATCAAGGTTCAGAATAGCAAACCAAAACTTCATGTGAACTCACCCACAACAGCAAGCCGGTAAGTTAACAAACTGACATGGGAGAGTTGCTTCCTGCACCACTGGTGCGGTGAACCATGCAAGAAGCTTCAGTTCTTTCTTTCCAATACATCCAAAAGGTGGAAAGTTTGAAAGGAGAAGAACATCATGAGATCAAGCCAGTTCCCTACCAAACTGAGGCAGAGGGTAATCCTTGTCCCACTGTGTGCAGAACTTCTTTGTATCAGCTGGACAAAGCTTACATTACACAGTAAGTGAACAGGAAAAACAGAATTTTCTGTACCATGACTAAACCACTGAAAGACCCAGCAGTACATTAATTCTGCAAAAGCAACAGCATGAAGGCAATCCCTTCAGTGCTGCACTTTGAGGTTGTTGCAAGTGATCAAACCCATTTCTTCTGAGGCTTACTGCCAGTTAGTGAAGGCACCATAACAGACCACATGCACTCTGCCTTATTCTCAGACAGGAAGTACATTGGCTTAGCTTTTAACTGCTTAAAACCAGCTTTAGCACAACATAATGCAAAATTACCTTGTCTACTGCTCGAACTTCAGAATAGCAAAAGAAGACCCCAGATGGAACTGAGCATTTAATTCAGTAGAAGCTGGAGCAGAGGAAGTATTCACCCATCTGAGGGAAACCAATGTAAGGGCACTCATTTCTAGCTGATAAAACGGCAAAGGAAATAAAAATAGACCCAGGTGCTTCCTACAGCAGAAACCAAAGTAACAGGGGAATGTGGCACTGCAGAGCAGCCCATTGTCTCTCGCAAACCACAGGCAGTGCAACTTTTGACTTGGATGTTCACCTCCAAATGCTTATCACCCTGCAGCTGCAGCCAGCTGAGCACCTCGACAAGTAGTATGCAACTGCTGGTACTGCAAACACATCTTTTCAGCCTACTGCTGCCAAACAGAGCTACCCCTCCACGCCTGGGGGGAAGGCCTGCCAGCCTACAACCAGCAGAGAGGTTTGGCTGCCTCTTCTCCACCAGGAGGGTTGTGAAAAGCCTGAGTGAAAGCAGAACACAGACTGACAAACTGCAGCAAACCAGACGGATGGCTAACCTGCCAGCAAACTCAACTGGGCTGCTGTTAGTCCCCCTGTAAACTGTGGGATTTGATTCCAGCTTGCCTCACAAAGCACAACCTCCCTTGCAGGGTCAGAACATCAGCCACCCTCCAGACAAAATGACACAGCTACAAGAGGTCACACTTCCCACCCTCCCCCCAGAAGACAACAAGCCAAGAGACAACTCACAGTATATAGGTTCTCTGATCCAAAACTCAACATTGCCTTCTTTCCATTGAACCCAGAACCACTTTTGTACTTCCTCTTTTGCTAAGGGAGGCACTGGCTGTCCACTTGCCTGTTTTGGCATATTCACAGTGCAGTTCACCTTGGAAGGTGCCTCCACACTTCTGTATTTTTTCCCAAAATAAAGTGCTCTTGCCTAGGAGAGTTCAAAAGTCCAGTTCTTCTCTTCCAGAAGATATACATATGGCACTGAATTTCACTGAGCTTTCACTGAACAGTTGAAAACAGTGGTTTGTTCTGCTGAAGCATGCTCTGGTGTTGCTTTACTAATTATAAAACCATTGAGGAGCACTGGTTAGTCCTTTTAAGATACTTTTTAGTCCTAAAATATTAAGCACTTTTAAACAGATTTATATTTCCCTAGGGCGATCTGGGTAGGATTTGCAGCTCACTGCATTTAAAAGGCCTTTGGAATGATCCCAAAAAACCAAGTTTCATATTAGTTTACCTAAACAGGAAAAAACGAAATATTAAAGGTAATCTATACACACCAAAAATCATATCCAGGTCCCTCCCTCTAATTACTTTAACCATCACATTGACCTATGCAGACACCTACATGCTAACACAAACTCATTTAGCTGAGATAAATTACATGACTCCAGTAGAGAGAGGCTTCTTTTCCCAGAAGTTATCTTGAGCACTAAGTGAGGATCACCCACCTACACCAGTTTTACAGTCAGTGAAGAAAGATGTTCCCACAAACAAACTTGATGCTGGCTATTTCTGAACTGCACAACTTTGTTGCTTCTGGCACCAAGTGAACATCCTGGCAAATTCTTGATGACATATCAGGTGGAGACCAAAACATTATTGCTCCCCTAGTCAATACAGAGCTCTCTGCTACCACCTCCCGAAGTGCCAGCCAGACACCTGAAGCAACAAGCATTCTACAGAGAATATGGAATGAGCTTCTTCTCCAAATGGCTTTTCTAAAGGGTGGATCTTTTTTCAAGTTGACAAAGAGGAAACATAGGAAGTTAGTCCTCTTTACCTATAATCCTTTGTGAATACTCCCATCCCACCTAAGATGTCTGTTGCAGTGACATGGCTGAGACATTTTACTCCATTTTTACACAGGCTAAAACCTCTTTTCATACAGCATTTTTCAGCAAAGCTCTTGACTAAGCACATTATTAATTAAGACAGCAAATAAAAATATAGAAATATTGCTGCTGTGTTAATAAAATGTTGTAAGTACAGCCATAAACATCGTTGTGTACTCAAGTGAATCAAACTTCTCATTTCAAATGCAGTGACCTTCTGTCACTTTCAGACTGACTACTATGCAAGGCAATATAAATAAAATGGGGATTTCCACAAAAAATCCACCAGACTATGCTCTACTGAAAATACATTTACATTGTGCTTATTAGAAACTTTTGCATAACCAAGATGTGTATTCTTGCAGATACCTTTTTATGGAAACTTTAACATAAAATATGCATTCATTATACCACAAACATTTAAAAGTTGAAAAGATATGTAGTACAACAGCCCAGTCTGACCACAATGGAAATATTATAAAAGTTTGACTGCTGAAAGGTAATAGAAATACCAGTTCACAGACACCACACCTATGTGAAATAGTAACTTTTAAGTATGACCAATAAAAGAGCTCAAAACCAGCGAGATTACGTCATTGTTTCCTGCCTGTGAAGAGGAGCTATTTTAGCTAAGTGAAGCTGAGCAAAGAAGAGGAAGTCTAAACCTTCTACAGATTTGGGGCCATGAAAGAAGCATCTCTGAAGAAATTTTGTAGAGCACAAAAGGTGAGTAACGACCCCTTATGCCGTGCTAACAAAGTAACTTGGATGTTCATACATGTTGCTAAGAGACTTCTTTGTTCAGAAGCCGAACATGGGCATTGATTCTAGAACTAATGAAAAGGTATTTAATTTTTCAATGTACTTTCAAAATATCAGCAACATTCTACAAATAACATTCAAAGAAAAATGATAGCATTTGTAAAAGCATAGTACCATAAATACTGTTGTTTAGGATTTTAACAAAAATTTTAAAAGTATGCAATAAATGAAAACATTGGAAGTACATTTATCACTAAAAGAAAAATGTTTGTTTTCATGAAACTAAAGCCAGGAGATCATGTTACCAGGAGATTGGTGTCTCTGTGCTTCACTGAAAGCCATGTTCTCCTCGGAGAAATGCAAGCAAATATAAGAGACAGACAAAGTAAAAAGTGGGATTGGGAAGAGAGGAACACACGTGGCCCTTTAAATGGAACCACTGTTACCTAGTTTGCATTAAGAATCAGGAGGAAAAGATTTAATTGTGATTTTGCAGTGAACATCTTGTTCTCATACAGGGCACCTAGCTGGCCTTCACAATTCACATTAGACATTTAGAATGTCAGTTATCATTAAAAAAATTAAAGATTGATAAAATCATACAGACAAACAACAGAGGAATTATTCAGAATTAACACAGACAACTCTTCCAGAAACCAGTGACTCCAGGGGCTCTTCAGCAAGTGCTTTAATAAATACCAGTAAGTAAATGTTCCCATTATGAAAAATGGCAACTAGGGCAAAACCATCCACCCAGAGGCACCCAAAGATCTGCTTGGGCTGACCTGGGAGATATCAACCTGCACTCCATGCAGACAACCACCAATGAAAAAGCAAAATATCTCCAATTGTGTATAAATGCAGACAGGTAACTCATGCTTTTTTAACAATCTCAATATTTCTTACCTACACAAATGTTACTTTTTAGGTTCTTAAAAATTAACTGGCATGCATTTAAACTCACAAAGTTGGGAAACAGTGTCTCCAACAACCAAGCAAAAAAAACAAACCAAAACCCAACAAACCCTTTTTGTTACAGCAGGTCAGTTCTTTGATATATCTCAAAACTGTCACAAACTTGAAATAGCCAGCAAACAAGGCATGGAAAGATCAGACCAGATTCAGCTTCCTCTCTTCCCATCAACATCAGGCTACTGGTTATTTTGAAAACATAACCTGACCAGAAACAATTACAGTCACTGCAAGTCCAAAGGAGACAAGAGCAAAACCAAAACTAAAATCCATTATGTTTCTTAATATTCAAGTGAATTATTCTACGTGTCTTATACATTACTACTCAATTCACCTGCCAAATCACTCAGGATATTGAGCTTGGTAGTTCTGCACTGTCATACACAATCACTAGCAAGAGAGAAAAAAGGGCAAAACAAAAAAGAAAAAAAACCACTTACAATGTGCAAGGGCAGGGGGGCGGTGTATATTAAGCAACATTTGGACAATTTTGTGCAACAGTAGCGAAAGTGGAACAGTGTGCCAGATAATATTTTAACTATGCTGCTAGCACATGCACAAAGTTTTTTAGCATATGCCATCTAACCTTCAATAAGGTTTGCTAACATTCTTTAATTCTTTAATTCTTTTATTTTTCTTATTTTTAAAGTTCTTCACACAATGAGGAATTTGAGAGGCCCTCCAAACCTCTTTTTTGCATTACATACATAGCTTTTCCCATACAAAACATAAATTCTGCTTTATGTTCTAATGTCCTCATCTGAGCACAAAACACACCTTTTTTTTGTTTTGTATGGCCGAAAAAAAGACCTTGAAGTTACGGGTTAAATATTTCTATGCATAACTTTTTTTATATATCTGTAAACTGAAGAAGTGTAAGAAAATTAGAACCCCAAATTTTATACTTCAAGGCAGAAACTAACCTATATAAAGATTTAACAGGTCATATTTAAGTTAGTTACTCCAGGATGCCAGATTAATAAACACTGGTTCAATCCCCTATGCATTCCTGTAGCACTGAGAAAATATTTGGTAACCTTATGGAGAAAGCATTAACCAGATGGGCAGTAACAATAAACCTGTTCTTTAAAGCATTCTTCACTTCTGGAGATAAAACACACAGAACTATGCACCCTTCTGCCCTTGAGAACAGTCCTGGTGCCTAACAGATACTGTAGAACTTCCTTGGCTGTTTATCACAAGTGGGAAGTTCAGACAAACAACTAACTTGTTCCTCCTCCTTCTCCACCTCTTCACAAAGCTGCCACAGGACTGGGTAAAAGGCCAGACGAGAGGAACCCTCCCACATAAAGTCATGAAACTGTGACCACAGCAAGAGCCAGGAAAGTGCTGGGGGTGAGGGTTAAACAAAGCACTCATGCAAACACCAGGTAAGGTCTGCCATCCTCATGGGCTCCAGAGAAAACCAGGGATCCTCTCCTTCAGCTCTCATCACCTCAGCCTGCACAGTGACATTTCAGATGTCCAACTCTTATGACCAAGAAGCTGGATGAAGGAACATAACTGTGCTCTGGGGTAGCTGGCTACCAGACAGCAACTTTTCCTCCCAAACAAACACTGTTCCCATATGGCCTGCATGGAGACTGTGCTGCTTCCCTCCTTTTTACGTTTTCAAACAGGAAGTCTATTAATCTATTCATTTTATTCGTATGTTTGGTCGGTGGTTCTGATGTGCTGGGATTAAACACTGTATCAGAAGCTGTGTAGATACTCAAACAGTTTTTTTAGTGTCTTTTATGAGCAAGCACCTGTTCTTTCGGGAGTTAAGTAGGTCCTACATAGATTAAAGGCAAAGTCAATACTCTTTGCATATCCAAATGTCACTACATGCCATGTTGACTTGTTTCTATTCACAACTAGTTTTAATCAAGAATTTTTTAACCGAAGAAGAAATATTTTCTTTAGAAAGCAGCTGTCATAGCTCAAATACAATTATTTCAATCTAATTATCAGCTACTCATGCACACCTGAAATGTCAATCTTGACTTTTTGAGTCCTTATAGTAAAAGGCCCCTTAAGTACTTAAAATATTTTATTAAAACATGCTTATAAATACTATTTTTACAAGTCTGACAATACATATATTTCCCTCAGAGGATGATAATGTATTTGCAGTCAGAAAAAACAACAAAGTTAGCACGTTTCAGAGCTAAACAATAGTTTCATCACTAAACACCACACTAAAACAATCTTCCTGTTTGTTTTCAAAGACAGATTTTGACTGAGAATAACTTCCCGTATTTTATCTAATTTTAGGGTATTTATGGATTGCAACAACTATTCCTAAGTTCAATTAAACTATGACACCAGAAAATTCCCACCCAGAAGAATACAGGATTGCATCACTGGTCTTCTACAGCTTTGTGCTCACAGTGGGATTGTTGGTGAATGCCACTGCACTATGGGTGTTCAGCTGCACTACCAAGAAGAGAACAACTATAACTGTATATATGATGAATGTCGCATTACTTGACCTATTTTTTATATTTTCCTTGCCTTTTCGGATAATCTACCATGGGACAGAAACGTGGCCTTTTGGAGATGCATTCTGCCGGATCGTCGGGGCTTTCACTGTGTTTTATCCAGCCATTGCTCTCTGGCTGCTCGCTTTTATCAGTGTAGACAGATTTATGGCTATTGTCCAGCCCAAACATGTCAAAGAACTAAAAAATACAAAAAAAGCTGTGCTGGCTTGCACTGGAATCTGGATAATGACTCTCTCAACAACATCCCCACTGGTGTTTTTACGATCTGATCCAGACCAAGCCTCAAATTTCACTACCTGCATGAAAATGCTTGATATTATCCATCTGAAGGAAGTAAATACATTGAATTTTTGTCGCTTGATTTTTTTCTTTTTGATCCCCTTGTTTATCATGATGGGGTGTTACCTAGTCATTATTCATAATTTTATTCACGGCAAGACTTCCAAACTGAAGCCTAAGGCCAAGGAGAGATCCATAAGAATTATAGTTACCCTGATTGCTCAAGTACTCATCTGCTTTGTACCCTTCCACATTTGCTTTGCCTTCCTGATGTTGCAAGATGAAAATTCAAGTTACAATCCCTGGGCAGCCTTTACCACCTTTCTCATGAATCTCAGTACATGCTTGGATGTTATACTGTACTACATTGTTTCCAAACAATTCCAGGCAAGAGTCATCAGTGTAATCCTTTATCGCAATTACCTTCGAAGCGTGCGCAGGAAAAGTTTTCGAACTGGAAGTGTAAGATCACTCAATAATATGAACAGTGAAATGATATAAAAAGAGAAAAAAAATGTCAAGGGACTTCTACAATGTATACAAGTGATTTTTTTTCAAATTCTAGCACTTGGCTACACAGAAGAATGTTCTATAACCAAAGGAAACAGATACGTTTGATGAATTGTAAATATGACAGAAGCAGAATAATATTTGCACCTCTTTTTATTTGCTCAACATCTTTTGTTGTTTCACCTGAAATGAACTAAAACCTAGCATCAGTGTTAAACTTTCCAATGCTTTTATCACCTCAAACGACTGTGAATATTGTCAGATGTGAATGTGACTATTATTATAATAAAGTAGACAACACTGAAGAATTATGATGCAATGCATATATTAATTTTTTATATTTGCATAATCAAATGCTCCTGAAACTCCTGTATAACCCACACTTCTAAAATTAACTTCATTCTCTCAGAATCAAATTCATTATGACTTAATGAGAAGGCATATGTAGGTAAAATTTATATTTTACTTAATTAAAAACTTCTTTGATGCAGATTTCTTTGTAACTGACAACATTCTGCAGTCATAAAAATACCATCAAAGGCTACAATGGTCAAACTGTTCATTACCTGCCTGTGGGTATAATGTGGACATTTATGCCACCTTACTTTTGCACAAAGTATCTTTCTACACATAGAAAAATACAAAATTTCTCCAAACACATTAGCAGCCTATGTCCTAGCAACAAACTCTAGGTAAAAAACACGAGTAACCACAGTAGCTATACAAGCTTTCAACTTCTTTTGAATACTCACACACTACAAAAAATGTATCTTTATAACACCAAACACATGCTTTTTGTCCCCTTAAATCAGTCTTTAGATACTTTCAAGAGATGCTCTGGAAATGTAGAAATAAAAAAAAGTCTAATACGGTGTTTAATATTAAAAATCTTACTCCAAGAGCTTTTATTATTACCTCAGAGTGTGCAATGCATGGAAACTCAAGTCTCTGTGATCTCACCTGCCAGAAGCTTAACCACAAAGGGATCCAAGCTCTGTGGTTCTACTGTAATATGCACATCTCTTATTAAGTGCAAAAATCTCAAACACAGGTTATGCAAAACTGAACCACTGAACACCTTAAAGCTGTAAGAACTTCAGCTGCAAGCACGAAATGGAGTAACAAACTCTGGCACTCAATTTTTGAAAAACATACGAAATACCAATATGAAATGCATATGCATTTAAAAGTGAACATAAAGCACGACTTACAGTTCTGTTGCCTTTCTGATTTAAGAAAGAAATCAGAACAGCCTGATTCTAGTTTTTACAAATTGAATGGATCCAAACAATTTGGACTGAACAAATACAGCAATAATTTGTATGCTGTAAACCACACTGCAATCATGTTAACAGAGGAAACGAGACGAACAGATTGGAAACTATGTATGTATCCATCGTATGGATAAATTATAAATTAAAAACAAATCACAGCTAAGAAATAAATGTTTGAAATTACAATTGTTGTGCAAAGAACCTTTACACTTCAGTTCAAAAGAGGATTAAATAAATTTGAAGTGTTACATGAAGAAAGGTTTTATAAAATAAAATCTTCAGAAAACAATCCCTCAAAACTATATCTAAAATAACCAATTCATTAGAAGCTACTTACAAACCAGAAGGCAAGCTGTTGATGGTGATGCCAAATATATACTGAGTGATTTCTACAAGGAGAAGATCAAACAAAGCTGAGAGCATCCAGGCGCCCAGTAAAAAAGACTAGAAAGAAAAAGGTTAATTTGAATCAATTCAACAGTTTCAAAATAAGGTTTTAATATACCTCTAAATATAATAAAAAATAAGAAAACCTCTATATTAGTTCAATTAAGACAAATTCAATCTTTAAAACAACGTAATTCCAGGTCTACTTGTCTAGATACTGAAGAATCAAGAGTAAGATTGTTTCCAAAATAAAATTCGATGGGTCTGATATCTTACAACTGATACAGCTGCAAACAGTAATTAGAATAATCCACTGACTGTAAGATATTATCAATATAAATTTAAATTGATTAAAACCTAATTATCTTTAAAACCCTTTAACATATATTTCTATACAACATGCTAGAAATAAAACTCTAGTATTCATCCAAGAGTACAAGACTAAACTGTATAGAAAAGTTTCTATTAAAAAACCCTCAAAACTGGAACTTACTGAAAATTTTCTGCTGCCATATCTTCTTTCAAATATTCGGAAGTTGTAAATGAGCAGACTGCTGCAGAATGTGTCTTTCAAATCAAGACATATTGTTCTTCCACATACAAGTCTCCAAATCTGGAAGGTTAATGATCATCATGTTAAGCCTCTCCTCCTTCAAGGAAATTCTTTACAGAACTTGTGCTTAGAGAGAATGCAATACTGGAGTCAGATAACAGAAATGCAGCACAGTTAAGGAGGGAAATACAGAGAGTAGAATGTTACGGAGAGTTCAAGAAGTCTCTTCAAAATATTTTCAAGGCAGATGTCTAACTTTTAAAATAAATAAACAATTGAAATTAACTCAGGTTAATTTGAGGTTCCTAGTTTACATTTACAAATAAAAATGTAAATCACAACCCCAGTGAATTTAGAATTATTAAAAAAATATTTTTTAAGCAATCTCTAGATAAAAACTAGTACAGTGTAACTGTTCTAAGAAGGTCTAATCAGATCAGCTTTCTCAGGGCCATGTCAAGTTGAGTCTTGAACATCTCTAAGAATGGAAACTGTTCCTCTGTTTCATCAGTCTTACAGTAAAAACCTTTTCCTTTAAATGGAATTTCTTGTATTTCAATTCATGCCCATTGCCTCTTGTCCTTTCACTGGGCCTGGCTCTGCCTTATTTGCTCCCTCACATTAGGTATTTACACGCACTGGTAAGATCTACCCTAAACCTCCTCCCCAGGTTAAACAATCCCAGCTCCCTCAGCCTCCCCTCAAACACCAAATGCTCCAGCCCCTGACCAGCCTGGTGGCCCTCCACTGGACTCTCTGCAACACCACGGTCAATTTTGTACTCAGGAGCCCAGCACAAGGGACAACACTTTCAGACTGCTTTCACTGAGACCGAGTAGAGATGATCACCAGCCAGGCCTCCTTGTGAGGCTCTTCCTAATGCAGCCCAGGATGCTGTTGGGCTTCTTAGACACCATGCTGCATTGCTGGTTCATGCTCAATTTAAGCCTCCACCAGGACCCTCAGGGCTTTTCCTGTAAAGTGATTTCCAGCTGCTCAACCCACAGCTTGTATTGGTGCATGGTGTTACTCCTCTCTGATGCAGGAGCTTGCATTTGCCTTTGCTGAACTAAGGTTCCTACCAACCTTTTTCTCCCACTCTAAATGGCTGCAGAACTAACAGGCATAACAACTACAAATCCAAGTTTTACATCACCCACGGGCTTGCTGAGAGAATGTTATGTCCTACTGTCCAAGTTATGAATGAAGACACTAAACAGTACTGGCCCCAATCCACGTCACTCACCATTCTCACTATCCCATGTCAACATGCCCAGTTTTAAATCCCTGCCTGAGTACCACGCCTCCTGAAGTCCAGACTGGCAGGGCTATGACCTTGCAGCTGAATATTTCATGACATACACTAACTGAGCAGCTCTCACACAGACTATGAAAGGCTTCTAGCCTTACTGCTCTTTGTTTTAGCCAGCTTAAAAAATACATAGATATGATGTAATGAAGATCTTTTACACACAGCATCTTCACTGCTCTTGAGGGCCCGCTGTATGGAAACAAGGACCTTCTAGTTTTGGACAGCACATATTTTGCCTTCCAAATTAAATGTACTCTTCTTCAACTGTTCACTTCAATTCGTGTGCTCTTTACTAGCTTTAAGAAGTGTTAAAATCCAACATCCAAAATGTTTGTTCAGCCCCTGAAAGAATTCCTTTCCATTAAACACATCCTTGCAGGTGAATTTATTCTAAACAAATTTTCTTTTAAGAGTCCTCAATTGAATATTAGCACCAGACAGGAATTAAACAATCTGCTCTCTCTAATCTCAGAGGTACTCAGTGATATAGTATATAGCTTGCTCCAAAGGCTGTGGCAATAAGTGAAACGATCTCATGAAATAAAAAACCCAAACTCAAAAATTCCCCAAAGCACCACAATAAAAGCTTTTACAGATACTTGCAAGTGTTTATGGTTAAGATACAGTAGAGATGTTTTCTTTGAATAAAATGCAGCTACTAGTGTTTTTCAGCAGATCAAACATATGGAAAGAAAGGATTCCTCTGAAGACAAATCGCAAAACAAATAAATAAGCAAATCCCAAACCCACACAATTTCCATTTAAAACGTGAATACTTTCTCAGACTTTTTCACTCCCCTCCCAAAACACTTGGCTGTAACATTTTTAAAAGGCAGACATGGTTTATGTATTTGCACTGCACAGCATCAGCAAGACACTTGGAAAATATGAGTAGTGCTCTTGTAGAGTTGTAATTTATTATTACAATAAAGCTCTTGTTCTTGACAAGAAAGATTACAGAGAGTGCAATAGCACAGAGTATCACTAGCTAGGTCTAATAATCTTTTAAAGCTTACAGACTACAGCTGGCATCCTCAAAGACATTAATTTGACTACATACCTTTTGTTTGATGCAATTGTAAAATCTGTGGGGTAAGATAAACACAGAGGCATTTGCTGACCCTTCTCTATTGAACAGTAGTTTGCCACTTCCAAAAACTAAAAACATCCCAAAACAATTACCCACAGAACTTATCTAATCACTTTTAAGTGCATTATTTCAACATTTAGACGTTTTACTACAGGATCCTTAATTAAGAAGATACAATACCTAAAAGATAGAGTATCTCAGTTTGAAACAGGAATGAATAAGAAATGAACTAATTCAGCCAATTACTGAAGAGCATAAAAACTCCCCCATCACCCTGAATTTTCAGTTTAGAAGCAGCAGTTCTATTCAATAGGTAAAGTTTAGTTTTCCACAACTAACTATACCAGTTAGTTAGAGAATGAAAGTTATGGCCTCCATTGTTAGAATAAATAATTTATAATCAGCATGCCTAATCAAAGTAGCCCTTGTCAGCCTCAAAAATTAGGCACAATAAGATACTGACATTCATATCAAAATACTTGTACTACTAAATGGGTTAAGTCACACTTCATTCACATCAAGTTTACAAATGCCAACGCCTGAAACGAAAAATGACACAAACCACGTAATTTCCCAGACAAAAAAAAAACAAGCAAAAAGCTATGTTCATTGTTTCAGATCAGTTTTTCTCATGTTTTCCAAAAAGTAGCATACTGGGGTGACATAAAAAAAGGTAAGAACAAGCTGGTCTACAAGAGTGAACTAAGGAAAAGAATCAGAGGACAAACAGACTGTGGGGAAAAATTGCATAGAAGACCACAGTTTGCAGTCTCTTTTCACACAAAGTGAACAGACTCTTACCTGAAAATCCTCTTTTACAGCTTGTAGGTTATACACAAAGAACTTCTGATAATGTTGGAAGAGCAGAGTCAACAGAATCGAGATGGCACTTGGGACTAGTAACAAACTCTTAGACAAAGGCGCTTTATCTTAAAGACAAAACAAATAAACAAACAATTTTAGAGATAAGTCCTTCACATTCAAAAAGTGACATATTTAAACAGGTGACGGGAAGACATAAAAGCAGTGACACCACCTTGACTTTTTAGCTCAACAACTTCCCAAGTTCTCAAAAACTCGTGAATAGATAGGAAGAACACACTAATAAAAGGAAATGTTTAGAGATATTAATGACAGTTAAGTATTAACCAAACATTTTGTTTCCAACATTGTCTCATGAAACTGGCTACAATTAAACCTAAGTTCTTTGCACCTAGTGAGGTCATGTCCTCCTATACTGCCCTCCTAAGGCTCAATTGCATTTCAGGAAATAAAACGATCACATTTTCTTCTAGCAAAATATACATGCACATCTACTTAAATACTTCTGTTTCCTCTGTATTAGGGATTAAGATTATCTTTTTCTAAGAGGCTGTGAAGCAGGAACCACCCTGAATAAATGGACTTTCTCACCACTGCACTTAGATCCACCATTCAAGGAAACATATCTAAGTCAACTTACGTGATATTAATCTTCCTTTCACTCAGTCATTACAATTATTCATAAAGAAATTACTAGAATCAGGATGCTTGTGAAATCAGAACTTCTTTCCCCCGAGGGGCATGACTTTTAGAAAGGACACTCAGAAGAAAGCAAGCAAAGAACAGCAAAATCTGCAATACACATTTCACTTTTCCTAAAATCTGCCAAGTAGAATATCCAGCAGGAGCATAGCCAGCAATTCACCCTAACCTACTGGTGCAGTTGATGCAATAAAACACAAACTCTTGCCCAACAACTCAAGCCAACACAGAGACTCTGAAATATTATTTATTCTATGACTTTTCCCCTTTTCACATATGCAACCTGAATCACATTTACTTCCTTTCCAAACATCTCAGCTATGGCACAGAATCCATTCATTTTCAGACAATTGTTTTTGCAGGGTACTACAAAAATCCATAGCTCTGCTGTCATTCTTCTTAATATAATAAAAGGAGCAATGAGATTACTTTAAAAGTACTAATGGGGAGTAAAGAGCAGGAACACAGGAGGAACAAAACTGTATGAAAGTATAATACAATAAACATTTACTATCTGTCCAGATTAAAGTGAATACCATGAATTATTTTTTCAACATCTGCTGCGCACTAGAACAGTGAACTGCTAGAAAAAGCAGATGGCAATAGGTACCAAAGAAAAGACTGTAATTATGGCACAATCCTACTGCCATTGAAAATATGTCTCTTGCTACATAGTTTAGGCATGATCCTCATCCAAGTATTAACTGATGACATCAAGAACGACTCTGATGGGCACTGTTAGCTGTTCACCACCTTGAAGTCTGCAGTCTTCTGATGTTCACCACGTGAAGAAAACATCTCTATGTGTATCATAATGAAAACTTGTACTTTAAACTATTAATTCAGTCCACACCCATACCTTTTGAGTTTATTATTTAAACATGCAGTTTCCATCTAAGCAAGTATGCCCTTGAAGAACCATCCTTTTATAGAAATTACGTAGTGACTTGGATTGACACAGGTTGATGTTACTATGCTAAATATAAGCTCTCCTTTTATTATTGTATGAGACACCCAGGCAGAAAGTCTGGCTGATTCTTTTTTTTAATGCAGGAAAACTGTCCACATTTCAATCTAGTATCTTTCTTTCTGGGTTTTTTTTCTCTCCAAAAATAAATTCTGTATTCTTTAGACATCCATTTTTTTAAATTAGTCATTCCTCTGATTCAGTTGGGCTTTTCAAAACCATCTGAAGCCATCAGAGTACTGTACAACACTGGGAAGAAAAAAGAAGCTGGAGCTTCCTGAAAGCTACTACCCAGACAATACACACATATATTCATTTGAAACCTCAAGCAATACTCCGTCAGTTAACTTAGTTAAATTAGCATTTCTTAATGTGCAAAGGTCAATTTTATAATCAGGATACAGATTTTTGATACTTGGAAGTACAGCCTAATTTAGAAGAATTGTAATAGTCACAACAGTAAACATTTCTGAACCAAAGTTTGATAAAAATTGTTATTTTACTAACAAATGCATTTATGTTATTTCATTAATTTTAAGAGATTTTCACAAGAATTAATTAATCCTATAAAACTTTTTACACAAGGATCACATTACCACAGACACACATGACAACAAAGTCTCTAGATATCCCACCGTGACTACATTTTTCTATACAGGTTCAATATGTAGATTTTACTGCAATTTTTTTTATTACATCATTTTTACATTACAGGTAATATACACTGAAATACTTTATCCTATCAACTTAATTCCTAATTTGAATGCTTTCAAAAATAACCAACCAACAGAACCTTATCTGTTTTATCCAAAAGTGTGAACACACATTTTTATTAAGAGCCTCCTCGTAGCTTTCAGCTTAGACACTTTAAACCCTGATACAGAGGAAAAGTACTTATTATTAGACATGTCATCAAGTGAAAAACCACAGAAGCAACCAACCCATGAATCTGACTGTCACCCACAGGAAACATCACGTGAGTGATGGAAATTTCTATTCTCCAGCTTTTCATGATGTCATCATGGTTGTGATGAGAAATTTATCTTTGTCTGGTGAACTTGAAAAACATAATAATGCATCCTCTGAAATTCTTTTTCCAAGTGTTTCACTGCACAGTGTAGCAGTTTGCTTTATCCCTCAACAGCATACAGATCCTTCTCAAGGACCACTGTGAGGTCGCAGGGAAGGAGCAACCTTCCCACTACTGTGGAATGCCTCAACCATGTCAGACCAAACAATGACAAACAATGCGAGATTTTGCACAATTGGGCATTCTGACATCCAAGTCAAATTCCTTACTTACTATGCAAAGGTAAAATTTAGAAAGGAGAATTCTAATCCAATGAATGTGCAACCATGTGTAAGATGGAAATAGTTACCACAAACCCACCAGGGCACCAGTCTGCTGGCAGCACCAATGCAAATGTGCACAAGAAGGAGAAAACAGTGTCTTTATACCACATGGAGAAAGAAGAATGAAAGGACAAACACTCATTTTTGACCTTGAAAGTTAAAATATATCAAATACTATCTTCAAAGATCTTGGAATAAATTTGCGATCCCAAAGTGCTCCTTAAGTAGCATTTCTTTCAAACAACAGGCAGTTATAGCACTGGTGCTGCATCACATCTACTGAGCATCCAGCTAAGTACACAGAGAAATTTTGTTAATAACTAGCAGAATATGCCCACCACTATGATGAAGAGCAAGGAATTCGCTTCCACTACAGATCTTTGCTTCTTCCTGGTGCAATGAAGAAGTTCTACCCCAAAACTGCCCTCATAATCTCAAGGGCAAGTGTCCCAAATTTCATGTTATCAACTGTGCAATGCAAAGCTGATCCTAAAATGTGACAAAAATGAGAAAACCACTTCTAACCCTCCACATTCCACCCCTGCACTTATTACAAAGCCCACAGATCCCCTTCTCCCACAACCTACTACTCTGCTGGTTGCCAGTGGCTCTTTTAAAGTACAGAGAGTGCAGGATACAAGTGTCCATCTGTCACAGAGGGGGAGGTTTATGGCACAACTCTCTGAGTTGCAGCTTCAGAAACCACCACTGCACCAATGGCAAGAATGAGAAACAACAGCAACAGCTACAGTTTTTGAAATTATTTCCTATCCCTGCCTGTTCACTACTCACAGGTGAAAAGACAGCTAATGAACATAATATAACAGACAGCCAGACCAAGCTACTGTTGCAGAAGAGCTCTTGCAGGAACAATGTCACCCCCTGGACTGCTATTCCAGGCTCAAGACTCAAGCCTTGATTTGGGAGAGGATCTCATTGCCAGTCGATGTGAAGTGATGAGCCAGCTGATGAGCAGCGGCTGCAGAAGCTCAAATTAGCTCAGGGCAATTTCTGTGGGGATCCCTACTGAGCTTACACCACAGCTGCAGACAAAACATGCTGTGTAACAACTCTTTTTTTCCACTATCATCCTGCAACTTTCCCAAACCCAGGTGCTATAAGGCAGGCAGGTCACTTTCAAACAGACAATTAACTGCTGGGGGCGACTATTAATGGCATGAAATACCCACAAATCAGTTTTTAAATGCTTATACACAAGATCTGTGAATTAAACCATAACCAATACACATCTGAATGCACAGTACTTCCTAAATGCACTAATGGAATCTGCATTTTGGGTGGCTGTTTTTCCTGCATTGAACCATCATGCAGATATGAATCTACTGTATTCCAAGACCTGTCCAAGAACCTGCAGCGGGCTCACCAACCAGCAGTGATATTTGTTTGCAAGTGAAAACAAATATCACTGCTGGTTGGTATCACTGCAGGAACAGTTTTTCACCAAATACTTCTAAATTCAATCCAGAAGCTGAAAGGTGAATAATATTAGTATTAAGAAAGTTAATAGCGAAACCCGTGATCATGCTTTAAATCTATTTTTTTAAAGGCACAGGTAAGACTGCAATCAAACCACTTGCCTATACATCTACTGTTTAGAAAACTGCTAGATGTAGCCTAGGTCACAAACTATTAAAAAAAAAAAGGAGATACAAAAAAGAAAAAATAAAACCTTTGTTTCTAAAAGCAACGCTTGAAATAGAAACTGAATCAGGTTGAAAGTAACAAAAATATTCACCCCATTCAACAAACTTTTCTTCCTTCCAACCAGAGAGCCATGTTACCATACTACTTTTAGTATACACTGTCAGAAATATCAGGTATGGCTACACCACAAGACCATGTGGAGATCCCCAGATAAGCTTGAAATGAAATGAGCTAGCTCTGCAGAAGCAGAATAGCCACAGTTTTGTCACCTTCAATGCTAGGCTGCTCCCAGAGCTCAAGCTAACCAGGCTGCACTGTGGCATGCTAATGTATAAGCTAATTTGCTTTCCCATACAGTACCATACTGCATAATACTGTTATGCACAGAAGTCTTATGTATTCAGTACATGCTTCATTTTTCCTTCAGTCATACCACAAAGCATTAATTTACATAGCTTTATTATTTTCCCGACGCCTCTGCACAACAGAGTTCAGTCCTGCCAGTTATGCAAGCAGAGGAGCACAGAGATCCCTTCTTGCCTTGGGGATTTTTAACAAATTGCTAGCACTGCACTACAGGGTTCACAGAAGTAAAAGCCTAAGTTGTACTAGCGAGTTCAAAGGGTTCTCCTCGCTCCTACTGCAAGAAATAGCTTGTGTGCAGTAGGCAAAGTAGTCAAATATTTTCCAGATGAAACAAGTGTATATGCTTTAAAAGATGGACTCAAATTTTACCTTAATAACAACTAACTCTTAACAGGCTTTCCTACTAGACTCCTGTGCAGTGCATAAACAGCATGAAGACTATTGGGAGGGGATATTACAATGTCTGCAGAAAGGTTTCGTGTTGGTCTAACTGGCTTAAACTGTTGGTAAGGCCTTTGTGTCTTATAATGGAAAGCCTTCCTGTGTATCATACTTAGCTCCTGGGACACAGCCTCTTGGCAAACTAAGCAGCACACAGTAAAGCAAACAGCCAGGCCATTCACACACTCATGTGAGCCTTTGCAGAACTGCTCAAGTGTTTCAGCAGCACTGCGCACAGGACTGAAGCTGCCAGCAGACTGCAACACAAGCAACCAGCCTGGGTCTGGCACCACAGCCCGCCTCTCAAGCACACCTAAAGCCAGGTGCTGCCAGGATGCCCCCATAGCACACTGCAACACTCTGATAAGTCAGCTCAACTGGGTTAGTGTTTCTGATAAGCCATTTACATATGTCTGTGCTGTGTCCCCTAACAGTACCCAGAGCCACCAGCTCTCTTTTCCAGAATACCAGCTCCTCCAATATTCCAGATAACAGAAACAGTTTCCACAGCAAGGGCAAACTGTCTTTGTCCTTTTAAAAGATGGTGTCCTTTGTTTCCTAGCTTCCCTATCTCACAGTGGTATGATGTACCAGGTATGTTTATTTTTACATTTACACCTCCTCGTCCCAACATTATAGATGTTAATCAGTCTGTCAGAGATGTCACAGCAGGATGCAGGAGCCTTCAGTGCGACCTGGAATGATCGTTGTTATTGCTGCTGAAGCAGGTGTCCACTTATTTTATCCAGGGTCACTGATAGAGGTCCCATTATCCACTGACACTGCCTTCTGCCAGAGGTTCCCAAGCCCCAGGGGCAGAACACACACATACAGTTCCCTGGTGCAACATCAGGCACCAATTCATCCACTACCTGAACCGAACCATCAGACTCTGTGCATCAGTGACAGAATCCCACACATCTGCTGCTACTGCAGCAACTTCTACTACACACGCAGAAATAAGTCTGAGGGCACAGGGACACCTGAAACTGCCACAGTTGTGGCCTAGGTGAGCATATGTCACTGCACCTAAATCCATGCCTCTACTGGAGTTTGTCAGTGCACCTGTACCAGCCAAGTTTTATTGCAAAGACCCACTTTAGGTCAATAGGTGAGTTCAGTAAGAACATATGTTGTATTCATTTTTGAGAAGGAAAAAAAAAAGTACAACACTGGGTATGACACTATGTCAGGGAAGGTTTAGGTTAGAAAGATTCCCTACCTAGAGAGTGACCAGGCACTGGAACAGGCTCCCCAGGAAAGTGGTCACAGCACCAGCCTAACAGAATTCAAGAAGCGTTTGGACAATGCTCTCAGGCACATGGTGTGATTCTTGGGCTGTCCTGTGTAGGACTAGAAGTTGGACTTGATAATCCTTGTGGGTCTTTTCCACATCAGGATATTCTATGATTCTCTGATTTTCTTTTTGCATTGTTTAGGTTTTTTCCCCACCACAGATATGTTTCTTATGACAACCATTTCTCACTCATCCTTCTGATGGACCAAACTTGGAAAAACTTGTAAATACTGACCATGACTTTCCACCCATTCAGTCTAACAAGGATACTTTTCCTCCTACATTCTTTCTCATAGAATTATACACAGACACATGCCACTGAAAAGTCCCTCTACAGTATCTATTGGGGGGCACAGGGAGGGATGAAAACTCAGGAGCTGCAGATCAAGGTACAGTATTATCAGATCCACCTGAAAAAACACTCTTCCCTTCTTTGGATTCCTTATGCAAAATACAGCTACAACTAACACCCCTTTTTAAATGCCAGAATTATTTTCCCCTAGTCAAAGGGTGCTTTCACACTCAACGGATTTCACAGAATCACAGAATCAAATAAGTTAGAAAAGACCTCTGAGATCATCAAGTCCAATCTGTGACCAAACACCATCTTGTTGACAAGACCTACGCACTGAGTGCCACATTCCAGTCTTTTCTTAAACACCTCATGGGGTGGTGACTCCACCACATCCTCAGGCAGCCCATTCCAACATCTAATTATCCTTACTGTGAAGAAATTCCTCCCTATGTACAACCTGAACCTCCTCTGGTACAGCTTGGGGGTAAGTCCTCTCGTCCTGTCGCTGGTTACCTGCAAAAAGAGGGCAACCCCCACTTTGCTTCCTTTCAGGTACTTGTAAAAAGTGACACGATCACCCCTGACCCTCTTTTTCTCCAGGCAAAACAACCCCAGCTCCCTCACCCACTCCTCATAGGACATGCATTCCAGATCATGCATCAGCTCCACTGCCCTTCTCTGGACATGCTACAGCACCCCAGTGTCCTTCCTAAATTGAGGGGCACAGAACTGGACACAGTACCCGAGGTGTGGCCTCAGCAGTGCTGAGTACAGAGGGACAATCACTGCCCTGGCCCTGCTGGCCACACTATTGCTGATACAGGCCAGGAAGCCATTGGCCTTCTGGACACACTGACTCATGTTCAGCTGGCTGTCAACCAGCACCAGATCGTTTTCCTCCGGGCAGTTTTCCCACCACTCTTCTCCAGATCTGTAGGGCTGCCTGGGGTGGTTGTGACCCAAGTGCACGACCCAGAACTTGACCTTTTTGAACCTCATACTGTTGGGTCTCGGCCCATTGATCCAGCCTGTTCAGATACCTCTATAGAGCCTTCCCGCCTTTCAGCAGACAGACACTCCCACCCGTTTTGTATGGAGCACGCAGTTAGTCAGCAAAGCTTTGACTTATCATTCGTCCTCGCCTGCTCTTAGGACCGTGGTGCCCAAGTCCACACCGCAGCCAGGTCAGCCCCTCACTGCTGCTTCCAGACGCTGCAGATTCTGTGTCCTGTAAACAAGCTCAGAGCCAGCCCTAGATACCTGTGAAGTCAGTTCAGGTAGCACCGGGACATAAAATTATTAACATGTGTTGTGCGTAAAAATAAAGCTAAGCAGAGCTAGGGGCACGTTAGTCCTTACGTTTGCCTTATCAATAAACTGGTTTTAAAAAATAAGCTTAATTTCACATTAAAAAAAGAGGGGGTTTTGCTTTTCTGATATGTATCTTGGCATGGAGATCTATGTCGATGTATGCAAATACATATAAACACGCAGAGAGACACAGACACATACGGACATGCAGACACATACACAGGCAGACACACAGACACACCCGCGGCTCCTCCCGCCGTCACGTAGTTTTAAAAGTCCAGCCAAGAGGGGACCGAAGCCAGCGGCTCCCCCGGGGCCGACGGCGGCAGCGCCGCCCGCGCCCCCACCCCTGGCCGCCACCCTCCCCGGACCGCGGCGGGGCCGGTACTCACAGAACCCGTTGGAGCCAGTGCTGGTGAACATGGCAGC